>OZ007560.1:102849792-103180980 GCA_963931875.1 Pollenia griseotomentosa
ATGCCAGCTTTACTGGAAAACGTCTCACCACTTTCAGCATCTTTTTCTTCTATATTATCATCGTCCTCAGCGTGTTCCACTTGAAACATATCATTTTCTTCGTCAGACGCACATTTAATGGCACCAGGAACATATCAGGAACATACTAATCCTACTTTCTACTTGTAGCATACAGTTCTAAGTCCTCATTACTCTTGCATAGATATGACATCATCCTTTTTTTTATCTGCTTGTCTTTCAGCAGGTATACGACTCTGAAATCAAGCTGATTTATTAACTACCAAATCAACAATTTCTAGATCTAAAGCTTAATCACTTTCCATTTTTTAGTTTTTAGCAAAGAAACCAAAACCTTCGTAGCTTTAAGACTTTTGCTTTTACTTTGCGAAGTTTTGAATTTGCATGCAAATAGAGACAAGATGGTGAGCGTAGGATTTGCGAGTATAAATTTCCGTACTAGCATAGTTTTTGATTAAAGCACGATATTTTTACAGGGGTTGGACATGAATATTACGGGTTTATTTTTTCCAAAAAGGGAAAAAATAAATTTTGAGTTTATACAATATTGTTGAATACGTGCGATATGGAAAAACAACAACAATCCAGCAACAAAAAAACATCGCTGTCGAATAAAAGACACTTAAAAAGAAATTCGCAAAGTAAAGGCCGCTTTAGCCGACCGTAAATGTAATTAAATGCAATGTAACGTACCGTAACGTACTGTAAGCTCGTTTGTGCACTTAGAGAACATGTAAGAACGTGTCAGCTGTTTTTCAAAAACATTAACAAAAAAGAGAAAAGTGATGAGAACTAAAAGTGTTGAAATGGTGACCGCTTTGAAGAAAAAGTACCAAGTGATTTAAATAGTATTAAAACGGTATTTCTTGTATGTTTATATAAATAAATAAATATTTGATATTAATATTACAGATTTACAATAAACAAATATTTATTATGTATAGCATATTCGTACACATGTTCTTACATTATTTTCAAAATGTGCATACACAAAACAAGGTTTTGATCGCATTAAAAACCAGACTTTTTATTGTTTGGGGATATGTATGCATTTGTTTATTTTATACATCCAAACATATATTTTTATAAATGAAAATATGTATGGATTGTAACTTATTTTGTCAAAAGTCCACAGATATTATTACTAAAAAAATGTACCAAAGAAAAAGAGTGATTTTACCCGCATTCCATTTAAAATACAAGCAGCCCATCACTATCTACAACTGTCACGTAATCTCGTAATGAAATTCTATTTTCTACAGGTTGGCACGTTACGGTAAAGTGACATTACAGTCAGTTAAGCAGTTGCATTGCTTTCCATATAACAGAAACGATCAGCTGTTTACATTACATTTACATTTCTACATTTACGGTCGGCTAACAGGGCCTTAAACCTAGACAATGTAAACGCATTGATTCATAGAAGCAGGGTTGCCAGAAATTTTCCGCAAAAAATCTTAATTTCACCAAAAAAAAAAAAATCTTATTTTTGAAGAAAAAATCTTATTTTTGGAAAAAAGTAGTCTTTTTATTATAAATAATATAAATAATATTTTATTTAATACATAAGAAAAAAACATATTTATCCTGTTTAGGGCTTTTAATGAATTTTGGCATCGATTTGTTAGTGCATACTTTTGCATATTTTACCGTTTGCAGCATTTTTTTCCATAATTTAGTTAAAACAGCCTTTTAGCAGCATTTTTTAAGCTTATAGTGCATATTTTGCCATTTTTAAGGGATATTTTGATACACATTAAATTTTTTAGGTGCCTTCGCAGCAAATAAATTTTTTTTCTTTTTGGTAAATTTTGGCTTTTCTTTTTTAAATATCTATTTTAACATCCAACGTGTTGCTTCAATTTCGCTATCTTCATTTTATTTTTACTCGAAAATTGTTAGAAAAAGCAGGTCGTTTTTAACGATAAATGTTATTTTAAACTTTAAAATTTTATATATAATTAAACATTAGAAAAACCAATTTTATACGTTTTTGGCGATGTGTATAATATATAGAAATCTGAACCAAACTTTTAGTATACTGATCGACTCAGAATCACTTTTAAAGGTAATTTAATGATGTTTATCCGTCCGTCTAGCTGGTTGTCTGTCCAAGTAAATCATGTGCGAAATGTGCAAGTTACAATCTTGTAGATAATTTGATTAAGTTTGGAAATACATATTACATATTATAGTACTAAAGACGAAGCCAACGTAAGTTGTGAGAATCGGTTTATAATATCAGATATTCCAATTTTTATTCTTGATAAAAACACTGAAATTTATTGTTGAAGGGATAATCTATTCCTAGACGCATTTCACTGGCTGCTAAGGCCAGATCGTCAGTGGGGAATGTAAGGAAAATATAAACTCACTGTTTATTGTTGTTGTTTTTGTTTAAACTCTGATATTGTTACAAGTAAAACTGTTGCTTTTAATTCGTATTCGCTTAACAGTTTTATTTGTTTAATATCTTTAGTTTTTCCAAAATCTTTGGATTCCTTTTAAATGTTTACATTAATAAACCATTCAGCGACGGTCCCTAAAATCCCTTTAACAAAAAAAAAAAAAAAACATAACAAAAAATTCAAATTCTAAATTGTACATAACTTTTCCATTAAGTATCTTTGCTATTATTTAATTTTTGCAATATTTTCTGTTTTTGCAAAAGAATAAGCGCGCAAAACCTACACCTGATTAATAACCCTTGAACGCCAAACAGAGGTTGCTTTTTAAGTATATTTTTTTTTGTCCAGTAAACCGCAAGGTTGCATTATTTAATTTAAAAATTTTCAAATGGGAACTAAGAAGGTTATTTAATTGAACCGAACCTTCGTCTAGACAAAACAAAAATCTTGTTTTTGGGGGAAAAATCTTAAAATCTTTTTTCGGTTAAAAAATCTTAAAAAATAAGGTAAAATCTTACTTCTGGCAGCGCTGCATAGAAGGAACATATGGTCCCGCCTGACTATAAGGTGCACTTAAAGAATTTTTTTTTTTTGTTGGAGGTTTTTGCTCCCTTTACGTGACCCAATTGATTCAAAATTTGTTTTTTTCGATCCAAAACACTGGAATTTTTTTTTTGTACACAAAAGATATTGCATATGAAAGTCAATTACGGTCTGGCCAGACCATGAAGGCCATCTTAGGGTTTAAGAAACTGAACCTGCATTTAGGTTTTAATCTTTTGACATAAAAACTATTTTTTCAGAGAATATAAGTAATCACAAACTAACGTTCTTATTTTTACTTTTAACGCTATTTAAGAAACTACCGTATAATATTTTTCTAAATTCTGGCATGAAATGGTCAATTTTCAATAAAATACACTGCAACAATCTTAAGCTTCTTTTTTACATTTAAACGGTTCATATAACAACGGTATTTTCCTAGTTTGAGCGTTTATAAAAAAATGCGTATACAAATTAGTTTTTAGTCGTGAATATAACATATCACAAAATCACAAGCATTTCTCGATTTAAGCGACAATGCGGGACGGGCACTGATTTTTAATCCGTAAATTTGTTTGTGCTCAAGAATTAAGCAATTAATTAATGAAAGTAATGCTACGAAATAAATTTGTTAAAAATTCAATAAGATAAACATTTTTTTTAATTTATAGAAAAAGTTTTGTTATGCTGTTATGATTAAAACGACTTGGCAATTTTATTATAAAAACACTGTGCTGACGTGGCTGAAAATGGTTTTTCATCGGCCAAAAATCTGTAACTTTTGAACCGATAGAGACAATTTTGCAATTTTTTTTAGCTGGAGAAAAGACTTCTTGAACTTTCCTACAGTTTTAATTTTATTAAAATCGGCAAAAAACTGCAGTCGAAATAAAAAAATGTCGAACAAAAAACGAAAATGTGTGTACAACCTTTCGCATTTAATAAATTAGAAATAGAAGCAACTGTTTTTTTTTTTTTTTTTTTTTTTTTTTTTGGCCAATGACAAACGAAAAAGTCAACAAAATGGCAGTTTTTCTACTTTGACTGCAGTTTTTTAAACGTTGTTAGCAGTTATTTAGAAATTAAAGGCCAAAGTTGAACTTTTGATGTTTTAAAGCATTTAGTATGAAAATGCTTTTCATTGAGATTAAAAATTATGGTATTTTTTATTTAAAGAGGGGGATGTTTTTCAATGCACTGTTTTAAGAACTTTTTAATCTACATAACTGCCAAATTGCATCATGATATCTTTATTTATGTCAGATTTATAGAATGTCAAATCTTAAAAATTGTATTTTTTCACTTCTATTGAAAGCTTTTTTATTTATTTACACCATTGAAATAACAATTTTAATACACAATGAAATTTTGAAGTAATGTAGACCGAAAAGATCTTAAAACACTGGACTAAAAAGCATCCCCATTTTGTATTAACAAAAACCCCAAATTCCCAATGCCAATACTCGATATCGATCCGAATTTTCCAGAAAATCATCGACATATTAGAAAACATTGCTGTTCTAATTTTATAAAAATCGGTACTAGAATTTTTTACTTAAACAAATTTTTTTTATGTGAAAATTTTTATTTTTTTGGATAGGGCATGTTGGGGAAACAAATGTCAAACTGACTAAAAATTGCTTCTACAAGCATACTCATTACGTTTTCTTTCGAAAAATATAAAAATTTTTATAAATATCTGGAGAAAATATTGCTTTATCAGCGAAAGAACATCTTTTGATGAAATAGTAAAAAATTAGTATTTATATGTATTTCCTTTATACGCATTAACATTCTCCTCGAATATACCACTATACTTATAGAAAAATGCATAAGCATTTAACAATACAACATGCCATTGCTTAAAGTCTGCTTTTCTACCAATATAAAAAAGTGTTTAACCCACTATTGATAACAGTTTAATATTAAATCTTCCCGATTACAAAACTAGAAAATCAAACCAAATAATCATTTTATCGGAATATCTCTAAGTGCAAAGGAGATAACTTAACATTTAAGCATATTTTTTGGAAATCAGCTTAAGTCTAATTTTTTGCAATCCATAAATACATATATTTTTGGCGAATTTTTTTAAAATTTGAACATCCAAGGATACCAATTTTAGAGGACCACAAGTCACTCTCACGACCCTCTATGGTCCAGTGTTCTTTTAAATCAACTCAAAAGCTACCCGGCTTTGGAAGTTTCAAAAATTGTATTAGTTGCAGAATTATTTTTTAAAACAAAACGTTCGTAAACCATTGTGTTATATTTCAGTAAAATAAAAAGAGCAAAAAAAAAAAAAATGTTGCGTGTAATTTCTTTAAAATGAAGAAAGGGTTCAACAGACAGTTCCAAACAGTTACAAAAGTATATATGGGGCTAAAGCGGACACCTTCACAAGTTCTATTCCTCTGAAATTAGGATTTAGCTAAAATATTGAACCTGGGAAAACTTTTAATAACACATCAAGTATAAATGATACAGTGATGTAACGAACCATTTCTTAATTTCTTCTAACAACCCCCCATAATTTAGTGTGCTCTTTTGAATTTAAGTCAGCTGATTTAAAACAAATATAAAAAAAATTAATATTTACCTAAAATCAAAATGTTTTTTTAATTCTAATCCATGAATTAATAAATTAAATTAGATCTTTCCTGACTATTTTCCATTTTTCAGACGCAAACCACAAATATTTTATTTTGTTTGTTTACCAAACATCTGAGTCCTAGGCCGATCCAATTTGACGCCGCAAGTGTTTTGTTGCAAAAAATGCTAGCCGCAGGTTAAACTCGGATGTTAGTCGGATAAAACTATACCATCAACGGAACGGCTACAAAATCATCAGTTGCTCGGCGCAGGTCTCTTCTGATTAATTACGACAGCACAATAAACATAGCAAGCAAAGTTTTATTAATTTAAGGCACTTTTTGTTTACAAAGCAACAACAATATTTTTGAACCATTGTAAAATGTTACAACATTATGGCAATACAACATGATAGCATACCTTGTAAATACCCCAATAATAAAAAAATATTTTTATTTTAGGTTAATGTTTATTTTTTAATCTTAGAATTATTTTCGTTAAGATTAAACAAATAAATAATAATAATAATAATATATTTGTTTTAAATAAGCTGCTTTAAATTAAAAATAGCAGACTGAATTATAAGGGGTTGTTCACAACAGTCGTATTTTTTCATGTTATTATTTTAAGACATATGGCTTTATGACACCTTGACAGTTGAATAGAGCGCATTTTGTGTCAAAAATGTATTGCTTCAAAGTGGGAACTCACCATATAAAATTCATCCGCAAGCAAGATGGTAAGCGAAACTCTTTCATTTCTCCCTTGCAAACCTGCTTCGTTTAAAGTAAAATTTTTTATTGGGAAGCTTCTCTCAAAAAGAAATTTACACGGTGTAATGGTGTAATGCATATTTTTTTATTGTTTTAAAATTCATTTTAAAAGTTAATAAGAAATAAATGTAAAACTTTCTATACATTTTTAAAGCCCATGTGGATTCGAATAATAAGCCTGGGTAAATTGATGATGAAAGTGAGCAGTTTTTTGCCAAGATACGGCCCCAAGTTCTTAAAAATGTATTAGAAAATTAGAACTCCAAAATAAATAGAAGTTTTTGTTGATTTTTTGTTAAATAAAAAGCTTCCGTTATCTCGAGCGCTATCGTTAATTTCAAATTGTAAAAACAAAAAGTGAAACACTTTTTGAACTTATTATCATGCATCCATTTACGCCTGTCATCAAACGACAAGTATACAAGCCAAAGACACATTTTTTAAATTAAATTATAATATATTATTAATTCTCTAAGTGTAACGAGAAGATGAAGAAGTTTCTGTCAGGCACAAGAACAAACAGTTTTTTCTTTAGAATTAGAAAAACCGCCAGTTTTTGTATTTGTCTATTTTGCTTTTTTGCTTATGAGCGACTGCGTGGGAAAACGTGACGAACGCAACCAAACATGTCGTTAACTTGTCTTTGGGCTGCAACAAGCCGCCTTTCTTTTGCAGCAGCTTTGGAATTTGATTTTTTTTTTCGGTTTGCTGTTCGGTTTCGTATCTTTTTCGACTCCTACAAATGTTAGCGAAATTTGCATTTGTTTTTGTAGTTTTTTTTTTATTTTTTTTTTTTGTTATTACTTTACTTGTTGTTGCTATTGGTAAAGCAATTGCTGCTTGGTTGTTGCACTCAGAGACATTTATCCACCATATGCCATCATCATTTTCCATGTCTAAAATTTGAAATGCACCTGAAGAAGACTGATTGCCTTAGAAGATCTGAGATGACAGCACAAGTGCTGCGGCATTATTACATTTTTAGACTTTATAAAGATAAAAAGCAGCATTAGATTATTTGTATTATAAGCGAATGTGTCTGTGTGTGTGTGCTTGTGAATTGCATTATTCTATATACATTTTTAATCTTTTGGATTTTGTTTCAAATTTAACTTCTAGCTGTAGAGAACGTGCCACTGTTAGATCTCGTCTATATTCAACTGTGCTTCTTTTAATGTTGCTGGTAAATTTTTTTTCTGCTGCTGCCAGTACGTTGCGGTTTATTTGATTAGTTTTAAGATTTCATTTAGAACATTTGTTTACCAGCTTCGTCTTAAAGCGTGGAATGGAGTTTGAATTTTGTGTGCAACAGGTATCAGCCACAATTACACGTACATATATAGAACCGTGTGAGTGGGTTTTAAATTTTGTTTGTGTATATGTATGTGTTTGTTTTAATACTTCCAGCCAGCAACCATAAATCTCCATCTTTGCTGAGTTGCAAAGCTTAAGAAGTGTGAATGAGTCCAAATTTAATTTGATACCCTAATGTGCTCTACATACAGTGTTCTAAGTCTTATGCAAGTTGGCTTCGATTTAGAGATTGCCAAGCATTTAATTTTAGATTTAAGGAAGTTGGATTTTTTTTTTTTTTGTTTAAATCTAAAGCTATTCATTTGGCCAATCATTACTTAAAAAGGAAGGTATACTTAATTCTGTAAGACGTCTAACTTTGTATTCATTGGAGGGGTTGAAGTGCATTCAGATTTAAGATACTTAAGAGCAACATTACCTAGCTTATAGTCAAGACCATGTCTCTTCGTACTTCCATGTCTTTCTAGCGATTTATAAAGCTCTCTTTTAATTACGCTTCACCTTAAAACAGAGTATCCAAAATCGGCATGATCAGTCACTTAAGTGCGAAATCCGTTTGTTGGCTAGTTTTCCAAAAATCCTACATCCCATTTTATATCATTGAAGCAGAATTCCTAAAAAAATTGTCGTTTAGTGTCCTCTATTTATGTGGCTTAAATTTCATTTAATCGAAGTAAATTCGATTACTTTCAATGAAATAAAATAGCTTCCTTTGTAACTTTTTATACTAGATTCTTTACGTTTAAATCGGGTTTTTCTCGAGAAATGCCTTAGTTCTTTATTGACTCACCGTTTTAGGCTATTATTAACTAGTTTATAAAAAAATTCTCGTGAATAATTAGAGGCTCCATTTTGATATTATTACAATGATTTCTTCGGAACATCCCGTAAAAATTTTCCCCATATTTCTGCTATTACCTTTTTCAGTTTATGGTCCCACACAAGTTGACACACCCTAAGCTACACCCCCAGTGTTGCCATGGCTCAATAAATCAAAACCAACTATAGTATATTTCAAAATATCTGAAAAGAACCTTATCGATTCCACATTTCGTCAGTGAACGTGCAAAATGCGCTTTTTCTAGATTCTACAATATCTATACAAACGCATTCGTGTTGCTTATTAAAACTAAAGAGAAAATAATCTTAAGTCACAAAAGATAGAGAACACCCTGGCCCACGATATTGACCGCTATCGCTCGCTTGCATTTTCAACGACAAACAGCTGATTTGCGCACCAACTGAAATTTTCAGCACAACAAGTCAATCGACAAAGCAAATAAGCAATAACATAATAGTCTCTTACACTCAAAATATTATGTAGTTAAATTCAAATGAAATTTCATATTAAACAAATTAAAATTCATTTAGAAAACGGATCACTTACAATTTCATTAAAAATTAATGAATTTTATATAAATTTAAAAATTTTTTATTTTTTAAACAGCATATTCCGTAAAATTGAATAGTTGTTAGTTTTAAAAAATAAATTTTAGCCCACACAAAATCAAACTACATAACAAAATAAGTACAGAAAAACATTATTTTTTGGAAGCTTTTTTTTTTTTTTTTTGAATAACAAACATACATTTTATAAATAAAGTTATTCGTAAAATAACTATATTTTTATTGAATTTTAACTGTACTGAAAACGAATTTACTGCCTGTTTTTAGAATTTCGTAAACAAGTGAGTGAGTGAGAAATTATATTGAAAACAACAATAAAAAACGAAAATTTGTTTTTGTTTTCAATATAATTTCTCACTCACTCACTTGTTTACGTTTTCTAAAAACAGGTAATTAATAACCCACAATCAGTTACTGTAATAATTTTTTGAGTGTACAAATTTGCGCTCCACTATAAAATATTATGCGACCACAAGGGTCAATATCAATCACTTGTGTTGCGGTTATCGACAGAGGCATTTTGTTGCCATATAAAATTAAATTAATTGTTGAATAGTTCTTGAAACACCAACACTAATTTTGCATAACAATTTATCTATATATATAAAATTATAACGTTACGGACTGACTGACCAAATGATTCATCATCGCACAGCCCAACGCCTGATGCTAAAAACTTGAAATTTGGACCGGAGGTTGGTCTCTACCTAAATCGATCCATTAAGACGAGATTTTTGGAAAAACGAGGCTTTAGGGTGAAAAAAGGGTAAAAACGGGTCAATTCGGTAGCCTTATACCCAATAAATAATTGAGCTTCAAACGAAGCAGTTTTGTAAGGAAGAAATGAAAGAGTTTCGCTTACCATCTTGCTTACGGAAGGAATGAAATTTTTATGGTAGTTCCCTCTTTGAAGCAATAAATTTTTGATACAAAAGGCGCTTAATTCAACGCATAAAAAAACTGGTGAGTGTAGATATTAGATTTACCCACTGAATGTTTTTTAGTATATTTTAGCATTCTCCCTAACAAAGCTGCTTCGTATTATAAAACTTTTTAAGAGTTCCTTCACTTACTTTACTGCATCTCTGTTTGTCTTATTGCGTAGCGCATAAGTGTGCGCTTATTTTTTTAAATGTACCATTAGTGCTTCGCAAAACGTGCTAACATTTTTTATTGGGTATCTCCAAAACTGAAAGAGACACAAACAAATTGTAATACTTTGTTCTTTAAAAATTTGTACCTTTTAGTCCTTTTTGTCACCTAATCTATCTTTTAAAGTAATAACAAAGAAATAAAGGTTTATCACATTCGATACTTATTTTAAAAATACAAATACAAATTTGGTACTTTTTCGAAATACAAAAGTTTAAGGATACGATTTTCACGTAACTATTTTTGGTACTTTTTTTACAAAACATTTTTCTCCATTCATAGACATAAACGCATTTAATTATGGGCTCCCACTACAATAATTAAAATTTTTGATACTGATCAATGGTGAGAAAAAAGTGCCAAAAAGGGAAAATACAGGAACTAATTTCTTTCTTAAGCATTTTATAACTTTTTCGTTCTACAACTGGTAGTTTTTTTTTTATTATCGTTTATATTTGACCTAGAAACATGAAATAAAATATACACGGTCCTAAGTGAATGAGAATCTATAAGAAAGATTATTTGGTACTTTTTATGTTCTTCAACTGGTACTTTTTGAATTGGTGCTAGTATTTATTTAAAGCAGCACCGCTAACAAAATGTAAAAAAAATATTTTTCACAAAATTCTGTTTTGTTGTCATTTGCAGCAAATCAACTATCACAGAGCTGTATTTTTAAGGCTAAATTTACATGTTTTGCCGATTTTTATTTTCAAACTAGCGTTTAATTTGTTGATGTGACCATATAGTTATTTGACAATTAATAAATGAATTACATTAGAAACGTAAAACCTGACTATCGACAAGTCGATAGCTAGTGGGGCGCTGACGTGTCGATCGAAATCGCGGGCCAGGCTGTTTACTTTTACAGTTGGCGTTCAATTTAATGACAACAGAACAACTGTAGAACGAAAGCAAGTTAATGGCTAAAATTTAGTTATGAAATAAGAGAACTTTCGTAAACATAACTGTTACGTATCAGATGTTTCTTTTTCCTTAACAAGCTTATGTATAATAAGGTACTCTTACGTAAACGTGGCGTTGCGTATGAACCTGATAAAATTAAAAAAATTTCGGTTTGTACGTATCAGCTGTTAACGAAGTTTATATTTGTTTATGTCTATTGATAAAGCGACATTCCATCAACGTTTACGACGTTTTTTATATTTTTATACAAAACTCACAAATAAAAAGAGATAAAATTTACAAATTAAATAAATTTTGACAATTTTTTTTTTTTTTTTGTTCTTTCCAACAAATTTCAACACGTTTACGTATTTTTAGTAACTACCAACCATTGAAGTCGACTGTAACGTTGACGTCTCCGCAACATTAACGTATGAGTAACGAGGCCTTCAAGTGCTCATTCTTCTTTCGTAAACGTT
Organism: Pollenia griseotomentosa; assembly: GCA_963931875.1. Classification (NCBI taxonomy): domain Eukaryota; kingdom Metazoa; phylum Arthropoda; class Insecta; order Diptera; family Polleniidae; genus Pollenia; species Pollenia griseotomentosa. The sequence goes on from OZ007560.1 coordinate 102,861,385, forward strand.
GCGGATCAGCTGCTCCGCCCTTATCAAGATTATGTATAACTAGGTAGTCTTAACTTAACGTGACGTTGCGTTGCGGACACACCTGATAAAATTTTTCTCCGTTTGTAATTAATTGCTATTTAAGAATTATTTGTTTGTTTATTGGTGCATTTCATCGACGCACAAAACATTTTGGTTTTAGTTTTTTTTTATACAAAACGCATTTATGTGAATTCTTATTTTCAAATCATCATTATGAATATTGATAAATATAACAAGTTTCCGTAATTTTAGTAACTTCCAACTTTTAAAGTGTCCTGCTGGATTTACGTGTTCTCAACATTAACGTAAAAGCAACGAGATCTTAACGGTTTTATCTGCACGAGTCTCAAAAAGCTGAGAAAATTCCTATTACTACTTTTATTTATGTGCAGCAACCCGTTAAGTCGTTACTTATCTCTTAAGCCCTTTTTCTCATACAAACGCTAAGGTAGTTCATGCTTATCTCAAGATTTTGCTTTTTTATCTTAGAACAAAAGACGTTTGCCGATTGTTATCATCGTCACTTTTCTGTAGGCTAATCATGTTTATGTCTGCTCATTATTTCTTTTATTTAAAATTATGCAATTTGTTATTTTATACTTTAATTTTATTTTATTTTATTTCATTTTATTTCAGCATACAATTATAACTGAGTTGATCTCAAGCTTGTAGAGTTGTGCAACGGAAGTGAAAAAGTCGGGTTGTGTGTGGTTTTTGATCTCCAATGCTGCGCACAAGTAGATATTATTAAGCAGGCTGTTGTTGTTCTTTCTAGAATTCCAAATTTAATTAAAGTTCAGGCACAGTCTAGGCATGTGATTGAATGGAATGTATGTTTGTGGTGTGCATGTGTGTAGAGGCAACGAAGACTATGCAGATCTGTTACATAATTTACATAATACTCCGTTTTAATAGTCGCCTACCGTGACTTGAAGTGACAGTTACGTCGTAACGAAGCTGTAAACTAAATGACTGAAAGATTTCAATTTTAGTAGCTTGAATATATTGTTGGTGTCGGCATTTGTTTCTTTTATGTTGTGGCCAATTGGGTTTATTTGCATACATTTATTCTAAGTACATACATAATGTGACAGTGTTGCCACGAGTTTTTTTCATCAATAAAAAATTATAAGAAATCCAAAAAAAAACTTTATATAAGCATTACCTAATAGAAGAGAAGGTTTTAGGGTACAAGTTTCCGTGGCTTGTTTTAAATAACGCAACAAAAAAAAAATATAAAAAGAAATTTCAAATTAATGCCCTAATTGCATAAAACGCAACGCAACGAAACGCCAAAAATGACATTGAAAGCAAAAAACAAAGTCAAAAATATTTCATAATTTTGGTGTTGCTTTTTACAGAAATTCATATTTAATTTTTAAATTTCAAACGCTGCATATCTTGACTTTGTTTTTGCTTTCAATATTATTTTTGGGGTTGCGTTGCGTTATACAAACTTTGGGCCTAAAAATATATAGCCCACTAAATTTGTTTACACCGTAGAAGTAGCTTATTGAACAAAAAAAAAAAAAAAAGATAAGGTCTTCAGTAGGTGCAACAGGAACCAAGTTTGTTTTTTGTTCGCACATTGGAAACCTACGCATATCTATAATTTCTTTATCGGTCGTTCCGTTTCCGCGGCGTTGCCTGCTCAAAAAAAATTTTTGACTAACTATAAAGAAAAGCCTGTGTGTTTTGATGTGTGTAGATCGATAAACATAAGTTTTAAATTCCATCAAAATCGAAATTGCCTATCTGCCCCTTCATATTCCTAGCTTTAAAAAACATATAAAACCTGTGAGTTTTAAATGCGCTGATCTATCTATTCAAATTTCATCACAAATGGTTAGTAGTTTTTGCGTATGTCCCCTCTTGGTCGATCTCGCATTCGTTCAGGGACGGTCGAGCGGAGATGTTGAAATGTCTTTCCTCTTCTTTTCAGTACGGAAAATATTGCTTTAATAGATCTCTTTTAAAACAATAATTAATATTTTCTGAATATAGGAGGTTTAGAGGTCCTGAAACCTATCCGAAGTAAGTACCAGTTAGAGAAATACATAGTACCAAAAAGTCCCTCTTACAGAGTTTCATCCACTGAGGACATTGTATGTTTAAGTTCATGCTTCTAGGTCCAAGCTAATGAAAATTAAAAAAAGTACCAGTTAAAGAAAAAATAACTAACTAAAAGGCCTGTTACTGATTCTCATCCACTCAGGACCTTGCGAAAACAAAAAGGTACCAGTGAAAGAACGAAAAAATACCAAATCGATCCCTTTTATGATTCTCATTCCTTCAGGACATTGCATGTTTAATTTTATTTTTTAATTCCAATACTAACGGAAATTCAAATAGTACCAATTAAAGACCAAACAAGTACCAAAAAGTTCCCCTATATGGCTTGCCATTTCTATTTTGAGAAAAAGAGGACGCCAGCATAAAAAATGTAGGACATTTGTTCGAAAAAAGAGGACACTTTCTAAACAACCTAATATTAATAAAATTAACGACGGCACACAAAAACTTAATTTGGGTAATTCCATGTCAAGTCGACCAAGAGTGGGACTCGACCCCTTTCGATTTGAGTGCAATTTGGCGAGAGGGTTTATTTGATCCCATAAAGAACACATATCAACGGAAAACAATTTTTTTTTCAAAAGTTATGTCATATTCAAATTGTCATAATATCGCCGAATAAGCCGAAAGTGTTGAGTTTATTCTTTTAATATCTCGAAAATTACTTTACATACGAATATGATTTTTGTCAGTTTAAAGAGGCTACTTGAGGCTACAATAAATATATTGAAAAAAATGTATATGCAAAATATCAAATTTTAAAAATGGACTAAGTCAAAACCCTATTTTTTTGCTGATTTTTTTTTTTTATAATACTTCAAACTGTTTTTTAAAAATCCTTAAACTTTGAGGGATGTGCTTTTTTTAAGATACGATTTTTTTTTCTTTCCAAAAATAATCTTAAAATAAAATTTTAATATAATCATTTGAGCAATAAGTATTTATTTGAACAAAAGTAACGACATTGATAAGGTTGCTTTTGCCTATTTTTTTTTTTGGGAGCTCCATTTTGGGCACATTCAAAGAAAAGTACTCTTTTTGTCACGTTACGTCCCCAAAAATTAAATCATACCTATCTTAAAAAAAACCGAGCACCTAAATCTTTTTTTTAATGAATTTTGTGAACTGTGATTTAAATCCAGGAACAAATTTACAATGAAGGTGTAAAAAGCCGGACAACCCCGGACACTTGATGAAAAAGAAGTAGGACTGCCCCGGATAGCCAAAAAAAGAGGGCGGTGTCCGGGGAAAAGAGGACGAATGGCAACCCTACCCCTATAGAGTCTTATCACACAGGATATTGCTTGTTGAATTTTGTGTTTAATTTTTCGTATTTACCCTTTTTGGTACTTTTTCTCCTCAGCTACGAATTTCACCCCTTAAATGTTCGAATTTCTTAAAAGTACCGGATTTGTATTTGTATTTTTTAGATAAGTTTCGAATGTGATATACTGTATTTTTACAGTTATTGGTTTAAAAGACAAATTCAAATTTCAATAAAGTATCAGACACCTGTCCGCTTATTTTTTTAATGAACAACGAGAAGTATAACATTTTATTCTGTCTCTTTTAGTTTTGGAGATATGAGTGAGGTTAGAATAGGCATATGTTTAGCGCCCCTGTACCCTATCCAAAGCACTTTAGTTTAACCTTTTATATCCTATGTCCGTTAGGAGTAGGGTTTTTTCCCGGGATTTCCCGTCCCGGGAATTCCCGGGAATTTCAATTATTTTATTTCCCGTTTTCCCGGGATTTTTCTTGCGGGATCCCGGGAAATAAAAAATTCCTCATTATTTCAGAAAACAGCTTTTTATACTTTGAAATTTAGTTTTCTATTCTCTAAAAATTAGCATCTGTGGATGGGTTGTGGATTAGATCAATTACAAGAAGTGAGTACATGTATTTAAATCAATGTCTCCTGATGCAATAAATCTACTAAAAGCAGAATGGGCAGTGCAACAGTTAATAATTACTACATTTAGTGAAATGAAGAGTTAATGAAGTACATTAATTCAAAATAAGATGCAGGCAGTACAGTTTCATTGTCCATGAACAAGTCTTAAAAATAGGAGATACCTAAACATATCGCTCCTTTATTGCAACAAAGTCATATCTACAAAAACAAACGATCTTGGCAAAATGCGATTAAAGTTTTAAAAATGTACCGATTTAAAGATATATTTTGCTATAACTTCGGTTCAGTTTGAGATATAATACGAGAAGGTATGAAGGAAAACTTTGCTAAGGTTACTTAAAATTTTGAAATATGACTATGATGCAATGAAGGAGCGATATGTTTATTAGGTGATAAACACAAATTCCCAATTTCAATTTGTGTTGGTTTATATACCCGTTAAATGCGTGGAAACCGAAATAAAATAACATTTTGGAAACTCGTGTAAGATACTACAACATACAACTTGAAAAACACATTGTCCTAAAGATTACAAATGAACCTATTGAAATGAAAAGGTTGGTAAGAAGCAGTCCGGTTGATGCTATTTTTGCATCAACCTTTACATACATTTGACTGATATAGACGTTGTTTATAAAAAAGAAAAAATCTCTTCTGATTGTGAATCCGAAGCATGCTACAACGGTGCCCTTTAAACTATTTGTCCAACCTCGGTAAAAAATGAACGAAATTTTTTGGAAACATGGTTTTAGTAAATAAAATCAAGAATATATTTTTTGACGACTTATAAAGCGCTTTGAGTGTGTCAGAAAGTTATTTCCTAAGCTATTAAAAAATGTTATATATTTCTTTAAAGTATTTTATCTATTTTATTAATTAACTTTTTGATCTTATATCTGAAGTACCTCAATTTTTATTTTGTTTTTATTATTGTTTTATGAATTAAATTGTTATGTTTATATTATCTTTTTATCTTGTACACAGAAAAAATTATTTTTCCAATTCAAACAAAAAATTTGTAGAATCAAAACATTTTTTGTCTGAAATCGGTCCTACGAACAAATTTGCATATTCAAACAATTTATTTGCATTTCGTTTATTGAAAAAAAACACAGATTTTTTCAAACAAATAATTTAACTGAATCAAACAAATAGTTTACTGAAAATCATATAAATTTCAAACAAATAATTTTGCTGAATCAAACAAAAAAGTTTTTGCACAAGCAATGACGCGCACACAAGCAAGCACTGTAGAAGTAGATGAAGGCAGAGCAGAACGGCGCCGGCTGGCTTTGAGACACATTTTTTTGTTGGAATAATTTTTGCACCAAGTCTTGTTTGTTCACACAATGTTTTTCTTCTTCACTCACTGTTCTGTATCCTTTCCTTGGCAGCAGACCGACTCGACATGTTTTTCGTCATCATTTTATTTCTTTTATTTGATGTAGGTATTTAACTAAACATTTTTGAAAAATTGAATACGGGATTTTGTTTTTCATTCTTTTTTACCAACTTTGAAACCAACAAAAAATTTATTTTGTTTCTTCTAATGTTGTTGTTGTTTAAAAAGAGTGAAACGTTTTTTTTACCTATTATTGTTTTTGTTGTTTTTTACTACAAACCTCGCCACGCTATTTTATCATCTTTCTTATAGTTGTACCTTTTCAAAGCGTCCAAAAATAGACTGTATGTGTTTTTTTTTGTTGTTCTAATATTTCACATAAAGAAGTGTTGCTTACGGTCAAATAAAAAAATGCAAAAACACGACAACAATAAAGAGCGTTAAATATTTCATACAAAATTATGAAAACTAGAAGCCAATAACGCGTTTATTATATTTTTGAATAGTTGTCAACATTTCTGTTGGCTAAAATAAAAATCAAACAAAAATATTAATTGAATCAGTAAAAAAATTTGTAGAAATTAAAAAAAATTTCAAACAAGCGTTTGTTTGAAAATAATTCAGCAATAATTTTTTCTGTGTATCCAGAGCATAATAATACTAAATAAAAGCATAATAATAGGGAATAAAGGCGTGAGTTCCCTTACGTTTTTTTATAAAAGTTTTTTTCATTAATTAATAACAAAATTTACTTTGTATTATTTATATGGAGCGGGATCCCGGGATCCCGGGAAATTTGAAAAAATTTCCCGCTTTCCCGGGAATCGAAAAAGTCCGGGAAAAAAAAACTCTAGTTAGGAGGTTAGGAGGAGAACTTTTTTAAATCGGATCGGCAGTTCCAGAGATTACCTCTTACAAACATACAAAAATAGAAACATGCAAATTTTTCTGCTTTATAATATAATTATTAGGCCGATAACTTTTTCACACTTTTTGCCAATGTCAAAAAAGGGATAGTATGGTCGTGTAGAACATTAAAAGTTATTAATAAAACATAAGATAATTTTTTCGGATTGTTAAAAAAGTTCACGAAGGGATCGCGTTGAAGTATAAAAACAACCATTTTTATCTCACGGAAATTTAAAAAAATATACACCTGATATTTGTACATATTCCTATACGTTTCACTTAAATGCTATTTTGGAATTTATCCACTGCTTTTGATTTAAAAATTTTCCTACGGTTTACAATTCATCGCGGATCAAAATTTCTTGGAAGGTTTTAGAAATTTGCTTTTTTTCACAAAACGAAGGGAGACAGGTGTTTTCATTACTAAAACATTCTTGGCCACTCCGTGGTACTATGCCAAAAATTTGGTTATAGCCCTAATAAGTATAGATGGAGGCAATTAAGAATTTTATCTAAGCACAAAAAATTAAGAGATCGGCGAGTTAAATGTGCCTTAAAATCTTTCATTTTGGAAGCCCAGAATTCAAAGCAGTATATTGCAATTTAATGCGTTTAAATTAAAACAAAATGACCTGTTGTTTTACCCCTACTGATTCAGCATGACCTTTTGTGTGGCTTACTTAATTCTATCGGGTAAAGCTCGAATGTGTCATCTTATCTATTCAAAGTGTAATTTTTAGGCAAACTATGGCATTCAAAATAGGTCGAAATCTCAATACATTTTAAATGGAAATTAACCATTAAAATCGCCAACTTTCCAGAGTCGAATCCAATCAAACCATTTCGATAAAAAAAAGTTATTCCAGCATTTTAAAAATTTTTAAAACTTTTAAAATTATGTTTTCAAACACTTTTGCACAAAAACCTTAAACATATATCGAAAAATAAAAGCCGGCCTTGGTTTCCGCAATTTGAGGTTTTTTCCTTCTCCTGGCAACACTGCACTTTTCTCTTATTTTATTTCTTTCATTAGCATGTACCGCATGCATTTAGGAAGTAGGTGATGTTGTAATGACTTGTTCCAGTTCATATTGTGTCATGCAAATACAAATTGTTGCTTCCTTTAAGTTGTTATTCTGTTGGCAGATTTTGAAGAAGGCAGGAAAGTTTTGTGTTTTAAATGTTAGTTGTTTGAAAATGTCGGAAATTCATTTTAAAGTTTTTTTCTCTTATTTCAACTAGAATAACAAAATCCTGTGTAATAAAATATAACTTTTGTCAGACCACACATTAAATATTTTCCGGAAAAAGAAGTTGCAAAATTCTCTTTAGTTAATCACTTTTGCTTAAGTAAATCAAATGAAACAATCAAGTAGTCTAAATGAGGAAGTGAAATCCTAAAGGTTAAGGTTTAAAATGCTAACACAAGAATTATTAAATAGTTAAGATTTATTATTAATCCATACTTCATGATTGTGACGATCGTTTTTGATTACATCAGCCGTAGTTCTTTCTGGTACGTACCATTCGATAAAATTTAAAACTTTAATTTTTTAATATTAGTTTCTTTAATAGATTTCTTTATTGTATTTAATTAAATATTTCCAATGCATTTTAATACATATAAATAATTTTGCTGTATATTGTAAAAGTGGTAAATAGTGAAAGGACCGCAAAAGGCAGGCCTTTTTGAAGGACTCTATACTCCTTTCTTAAAGATTCGCTTCGTATGATATTTCGCCTTTAGAAGTATTTATGCCTTCTAGAAGGCAGTTTTATTTTTTTTTTTTTTGGGAAGGGCTTTCAATATATTCAGTACACATTCGCTACTCCCTGCTTTAAAAAGGGAGAAAAGAAGTTGATCAGTTTTTTTTGTGACCTTCCTTACTATCTTCTTTGTGCAGGAAACGAAGTTGTTAATAAAGGGAGTGTGGAATGGCTTGCTCCCTATGACAACCTGTGTAAAATATTAATATGCATGGAATGCGGCGAGTAGGGCTTGTGTCTGCTAAATAAGGCCTTCTATTAGGCATTTTCACTCATTCTTGCTACCGCTGTTAACAGCCTTGAAATCTATTCTTTTAGTTTATAAAATCAGTTCGCTACTGCGATTGCATTTTTAATAAAAAGAATTATCGTCTATCGAAAAACAATTTATCTGCATTGATTCTGTTATTGTTCGCAACTCTTGAAAAAAAATGTTTTGTAAGACCAACATTAAATGTACGAGGGCAGAATAATAAGTTTATATACTCTCCATCAGCGCAATCAGAAAAAAACATATTTTTTAATTAAACATTTTTTAACAAATTGTGGTTAATTTGACCATATTAGTATCAACGGTAACAATATTATGGTTTAATTAATCCTCCATCACACTCCATCATAAATAAAATTTCACTGGTTAAATGAAAATTTTCATTGTCCAAATGGAATTTCGTAGTTATAATGAAGTATTTTCGTTAAAATCGATTCATTGGATTTCGTAATTACGTTAAAAATTTTCATTGGATATATGAAAACTAAAGTTTGTCCAAGATAAACAAAAAATTTTAATTGGGAACATAAAAAACAATGTACAAACATAACTATATTCATAAATTAATACAAAATTATCGTTTCCTTAAAAATATGTTTAATTGTTTATTAAAAAATGTAAGATTTAATTATTTCATACATCTTATGTTATATGCCATTAAATTTATGAAATCAAAAATTTTTTCATAAAAGCAACATATTTCAATAATTGCCTTTATAAATTTAAATTTTCATTTTGACAATAAAAATGTCATTATAATAATGAAACAAAAACTTTCAATCCACTTTCATTCAACGTTGTTATTGTTGTTATGGACAATTTAATCTCATATCTACGCTCTTAATTGAGTAAAAAACATAGTTTTTTTTATCCAAAAACTACACTGCCCCGGTAGGCTAGCTGGTAGTGAGCTAGTCTATCAGCACCGAGGTAGCGCGATCGATTCCCGCCAGAGACAGAAAAAAAATAAAATAAAATAATATAAAAAAAAATTAAATAAAAAAACAAAAATAAATAAAAAAAAATTTTTTTTTACTTTATTGAAAGTATTCATCCAATGAATAATATTCATAGATCAAATGTAATGTTTCATTAAATACATTTTAATGAAACAGGTTTTATTGATCCAACGAAGCGCTGCATAGGTTCCTTTTTAATGCAATTTTTCATGGGATAAATGCCAAAATTCATTGGTATTGCGAAGAAAATTCTTTCAGTGTCAGGAAGCCACAATCATAATATGACTGCCTCTGAATATATTATGGTTAATAATAACAATAATTTGTAACCATATCAAAAAAATGTGTTCTCTTTGCGTGAATAATTGAACAAGAACAATAGTGAACAAGAGAACAAGAGTATATTAAGATTGTCATTCCGAGTCAGTGATGTTAACCGTACGGTAATTACCCTTTTTTACGGTAATTTTGGGCCGCAAGGTAATTCTATTCAAAATACGGTAATTTAAAAAAATTTCGATTTTTGAAATACATATACTTACATAAATATGTAGGTTTTATAATTTTAGCTTTCAAGAGGTGATTTTCAATTTAAAAATTTGCCTTGATTTATGATGAATGGATTGATTTTTCTTGTGACTCTAACAATTTAAAAATAATTTTTTTACTGCCGGTTCAACGAAATGGAACGTTATCGTTCGCATAGAAAATTTGTATGAAAAACACTCAGTTTTAAAAATATTTTCAATATAAAATTCTATGCGAACGTCTACGTTCGAAATCGTTGAACAGGCAGTAAAAAAATAATTTTTGAATTGTAAGAGTCACAGGAAAAATCAATCCATCCGTACTTAAACCAAGGCAAATTTTTAAATTGAAAATCACCTCTTGAATGAATGTTTTTTAATGTTCTTCACATACATATGTACTCTAATGGCCATTTTCTCAATGTATCGACAAACTGTCTGTTACTTAATGTCAACATAAATTTATTATACCGATAAACTGTCCGTTAACGATTTTGGGTTTCTCAATATACCGACAAAAAACATTGGTTTGAGTTGGCAACACCACTCAAAATACATGTAAAAGTTGGGAGTCAGCTGATTGAATTTATCTGTACGTCAAATAAAAGGAAAATTAATAATTGGCAGATGAGTGCCGGTTAGCATTAGTGACAAAATAGAAGCAAATGATACATTGAGAAAACCAAATTTCTTTAATGTGCAGTTTTTCGTTGGGGTAAAAGATAATCTCCTAATGAGAAAATGGCCATAAGCCTATTAAATAAAAATATTTTGAGTTGAATGAATATATGTACCTATTTTATTTAGAATTATTTTACTGTCGTATTCATAAAATATATCTACAATAATTTTGGTTAAAATTGTATTTTAAGACAAAAAATTTCCATTTAAATTTTTCTTAAAACACATTTAAATAAATTGTTTATGAATACTGCTCTTATCTGTTGTTTCCAAATGAAAGACGATGGACTGAGTGTTTTTCATATAAATTTTACTACACATTATTAAAAACATTTGCGTACGGTAATTTCGTCTCAAAAACGGTAATTTTTAGGGGGCCGTAAGGTAATTAAAAAATAAAAGTTAACATCACTGTTCCGAGTGTAACATTAAGGATGCTCATTTTTAGAAGCGATAACACTATGCAACAAACGGGAATAATTTTTTTTTCTTAAATAACTACTATATTTTTTTGATCCGCTTTAGTCACCTAACGTCAAAAATCATCATTATATCAAATTCTATGGTAAGGTTTTTTTTTAAAATTTTTTTTTTAAGATTTGAGATTTTTGAAGTGCATATGTATTAAAAAAAAAACTCCATATTCTTAAGACTGGAAAATGTATTACCTACTTTTGTGATGATCCCTCCATAACTGGCAGCAACTCCTACACTCGAAAGAAACGATTATAACTCAAAAACCGTATTAAATCATAATATTTTAAACACTTTGAAGTACATAAGTCCCATGTAAAGCGTATTCTAGAAAAACACTTTATAGCGACTGAGTCGAAAACGAAAAATAATGTTAAGAAATTTGGGATCTATTTATTGGTTTCATATGCATCGATATTATGAAGTCAGAATTAAAAATATGTTGATCAAAATTCAAACTGAAATAATTTCCTTCTGAAAAATTCGGCACAACTGACTATAGCTATTTTATTCTCTTTTAAAATATTTTGATTCTGTTGCAGTGTGTATAAACTTACTTTCTGTACTAATACTTATTTTTACTTTTTTATACCCGCCACAGCGTCAGTATTTCTTAGTTTTTTCCCCAAACATACAAAGAATTTATTATTTAAAATATTTCCTTTAAAAAAACAAGTACATTAAAAGTTCACTACGCATACTCTAAAAAAACAGAATATGTTAGCTTAAAGCTCACTACGCGTTCACTAAAAAATACAGAAAAAGTACACAACACGTTCGTTAAAACAAGATCGGTAAGTTATCTTAGTGTTTGTGCTTGTCAGTTCACAGCCGTTGTGTACCATATTTTGTTTGTGTACAAACACAAAAACACAAACATTTTTATTTTGTTTTGTTGGATAGAATGAGTATGTGTACTGTTCATGGCAAACTACGGTATGGTACACCAACTTGCTGTACTTAACTGTTTTTTCGGAAACTCGGCTATTTTTGTGCTCCTTTAATAAATATTTGAACTACTGTTCTGTATTTTGGTTTAAAATATATAATCCCCTTAGCTATAAAGATAGAATTTTTTTCTTGCTTTATACTGAAATATTTACCAACAATTTTTCCGTTTACTTTCAAAACTGCCCTCGTTAAGATTTAGAAATAGAAAACATTCCTATCAATGTCTACTGTTGATACATAGAAACGTTTTCGTCTTTCAACATTTTTTTTAATAATGAAAATTCCTTGAACTTTTTAGCTGACTTTAAAAACTACTTCCCGGGTCAGGAATAATGCGTTATGGGGTCAATTGTGGCCATTTATTCGTATGGAAAAAGCACGTTATCGTAGAAATTATAATAACATTAAAGTAGTAATAGAACATTCATACATTGTTCATACTGTTACACATAATAACGACTTTGAAACTTTTTATATTTTTAATGAATATAAAGGAATATGTAATAAATAAACAACATCACGTCGTAAATATAAAGTTGCAGTTACAAAATGGAGATCGCGGTTAGATTTAATTTAAAAATCGTTTGCATATGTTGAAATTGAAAAATAAAATAAAAATATACGAGAAAATAGCTTAATGGTGGTGACCAGCGAAACAGGAAATATGCTTTTAAAAAAGTGTTTTATGCGCCTTAAATTTTTTAATAAAAACTTGAAATAAACCATTAAAAAATTTAAAAAAAAACCAAAAATGTTTATTTGAAAAAAAAAAATAAAAAATAGTAATTAAATAATATAAAATAAATAGAATCTGGGAATTTATTTCTCTTGTTGAGTAGCATTTATTATATAAATTTTCATATTATTCGAATGTGTATTCTAAGTCAAATTACAATTCTCAAAAGCTTTTATACTTTAATAGGCCTATTCCTTCAATATTTTCCTGTAATTTGACTTAGAATACTTACTCGAATAATATGAAAATTTATAAAATAAAATAAATTAATAATATTATTTGAATTTAAAAAAAAAAACAAGTCAAACATTATAATCGGTAATGCCCATACACCATAGTATTAAGAGACGAATTTTCGAGATTTTACCCGATCCGATGGGAAGTTTGAGTTCACCAAAACAAAGTTATGTTATTAGGTTAAAATTTCTATAAGGGTTATTTGTACCGAATATTTGACGTTTTTATTAGTTTCGTTGTCGTGATCGAAAACCAGTCGTCTTTAGAAATATGTCGTAACCGTCATAAGTACGACAATCTTTTAATGTGTGCTACCTTGTATTTGGCGTGAAATTTATATTATAACGATAAATATTTCAAGCGACTACGATTTCGACCACGACAACGACTTTCCAAGAGATTTTTGTCTTAGTGGGATTTAAGGGAAGGTCGCTAAATTTTTTATTATTATTAATTGGCATTTAAGAGGACTTCAAAGCTTTTTACGGATGGAAGCTATGGTCATATGTGAACCGATTCCAAGAAACATCAAGTTTGCAGCAAAATATTTTTGCGCCGAATTTAATTTAAATACGATCATAATTTTATGGTGTAACGCAGTGTTCGAAAATAGACCGCACATTATTTAGTGTACAATAAACACACCCAGAAACGATATCTAATTTTTTAGTGTGTGTGTATTAGTTCACAACCCTCTATACCGTTCATAACTATTTTCATGAAAGTAACAAACATTATGCAGTGCTCCGTTTTTCGTTAAAAAACAGAACAATGTTCTGTAGTTTTTTTTTATTACTTGTATTGTATATGTTTTGTTTTTGTAAACATTTTTTGCTCGCTTTTTGTTTTTTTTTTTTCGTTAAAAAGTTATTTAGGCAAAAATTATAGAAAACAAAATGACTAAAATAACTGAGCATATGGGCATTTCTCCAATGTCGAATGCGACATTCGTACGCCTTAAAAGTGGAAAAAACATATACCAAAACATTAATTATTTTTTGACAAAAGGCGAAACTTATAGCTCTTGATTAGCACTATAATTTGTGCTTAGGTTGATTTTAAGCAATTGTTCGTTTTTAAGAAAATTAAAAAAACCCAAGGCATTTGCATGCGACAAAAACAGAAGTTGTTTCTACGGCAAACAGTTCAAACACTGATTTCAGCAAAACCTGATAAAATATTTTAATGCGACTAATTTTAAAATATTATGCATTGATGTATCTTAATAATGGTTTTTATTTAATTCAAAAATATTGTGTAGTTTATTTTTTATTTAATTTTAATCACTGTCGCACGCTACATGTTGCATGCGACATTTTGTTCCATCATACTTTTATGTTTATGTTTTTACTTTTTATGTAATTAGACATGCGTAAGATGATTCTACATTATTTTAAATTCATTCAATATATTCATTTTCTAACAAAAGCTATAAAATTATAAAGAAAAATACAAATCCAAATTTTTAATATTTTTAATTATGCTAAAGTTCATCAAATTTAATTTTCATTAAATTATTTTTATGAAGAAAGGAATTTTACAACTTGAAAATTAATTAAAATTGTTATTGATATTCTTTCATTTTTGACCGTGGCCGTACCGCGGCCGGCAGGTTACCATGACATCGACGACTGCTAAAGTAAGGAAAAACATGTAAAATCCATTAAAATGGATAATCAGTCAAAAAAGCAAATTTCGATCTACCAAAGGTTAAAATACAATTTGTTTTAAGGATTGATGTTTGACTATTGACGTCAGCAGTCGTCGATGGCTGCGAGTGTAAAACGGCAAATCCATTTGAGGAGAGCGAGGTCAAAATGAAAGATAATCAATAACAATTTTAATTAATTTTCATGTTGTAAAATTCCTTTCTTTATAAAAATAATTTAATGAAAATAAAATTTGATGAACTTAACCCTAATTAAAAATTTGGATTAAAAACCATAAATAGTTCAACAAACTAACCACAATACTAATTATTAAAAAATACAAATATAGAACAAAAACTATCTTAACTGAAAATAGTATTGCTAGTCTCAAATAAAGTTCTTTTTTTTAATGGAAAAAGTTGTCCTTGATGCTTGTAGTTGTTGGCCATCGCAAATAAAGATATTTTAGGAAAACAAATTTTTTGAATTTATGCATTTTACACTTACGATGTCGCACGCTACAAATTTAAAATAAGTACCAAGAAAAAAGCACTGATTATTTTCCAGCAAAATTTTTTTAATTAAATTTGCAATAAAAATATCTGTTTGTCCCTAATATTTGAAACGCATTGTCCAAATACCCTCGACGCACTGATAACAAATGTTCTTTTTCAATGTCGCACGCTACATCGAAATATACGGTAAAGCTAAGAAAAAATTTGCCGTAACTGGCAATCGCATCCTTCCGTTTACATTTTTTCTTTATTGTTTGATTATAAACTGAGATTTAAAAGCAATTGTCAATGAATAATGTTCTCATTAAGATCATTTAGCAAAACAAAACGTGCAATAGAAATGTTCAAAACAGAACTTTTTCACTTGTTCGACTTTGCATTTGAATATTTCAAAGTGTATTATGAATAAATGTAAAATTTGTTTAAATCATTGAGAGTTGATAGAATCCCTATAAAAATATGTTAAAACAACATACTTTTATAGACTTTGAATTATTTGGCTGCGGTTGACATTTCTGCGGAAATGCCCATATGTATTTTGTCTTTGTAAGAAATTTCTAATGTAGGCGTGTAACAGTATACTCCTCTATGGAAGCGAGATTTGGGGTACAAGTTTGTCAGCACAGCAGAGAGCAAAAACTAATATCTGTATAATTCAAGCAGCACCGTCATTCCGTATGGCGTCAGCATTGCCTGCACAAGTTATAGCAGCGAAGATCCCCATAGATCTTCAGGTAAAAGAACGCAAGAAAGTATTTATGGCAAGGCAGACTGGATAAGCGGGCCCAATTTACTAAGAAACGATTACGGTATATATGTATGTATCTTGC
Organism: Pollenia griseotomentosa; assembly: GCA_963931875.1. NCBI lineage: Eukaryota > Metazoa > Arthropoda > Insecta > Diptera > Polleniidae > Pollenia > Pollenia griseotomentosa. The sequence continues at coordinate 102,877,242 of OZ007560.1, forward strand.
GAAAGTGTGGAAGTGCGACAGCAATGGAAAATGGACGGAAAAACTAATCCCTGATAAAGAGAGCTGTATAAAGAGGAATAATGGTGGCATTAATTATAACACAGTTGCTCTTTGGTCACGGGTACTTCATTCAGCAACTATCTTTGCGGAATGAATAAATGCAATCCACAACATTGCATTTACTAAGAGGACAGCTACATTGACGATCTTCCAGTGCGACCGATGGCAAAATGAACGAGGACGTAGGACCGACCCATAACGCCGAAAAAGGAAGATGATGGAGCTGGAAAAGAACTAGCAATGTGCCGCAAATTTTTGTGAGATTGTACCTTCTGAATAAAGCTGGACCTCAAGGGAACTAAAATATCGCACTTGGACGCAAGCAGCAATGCTGACAGTGCGAAATAGCCACAGAGGTACTCACTTTGAAGAAATGCGAAGGACGTCCTGAAGTGGTTTAATTCCCTAAGGTAACCAGGATGGTTCTTAGTCGGTATACTCCGATTGATAGAGTCCGAAAGCACGATAGAGGTCACGAACAAGAGCTTAAAAAGCTAAATTTGTCCATTATTTTATTAAGTGGCCATACAAAAGTCTCCTCGTCTCCTGATTGTTCTCGGTAAAGTAAGAGCAATACCTTATAAATTATACAAATTATGTGTCCTTAAGTAACTCCAAGTCGATAAAACCATGTCCGTCTGTCTTTCCGTCTGTTAAAAATACGCGCAATTTTTATTTTGTGTCAGACTTAGAAGAAAAGTATATGTATGAATGTTTAAAAAATTCGTGTATATTTTCATTAAATTTACTAAAACAAAAAACAGTTTAGAATAATTAGAACCGACACCTCTTTGATGCAACTGCTTTGATCGTTTACATTATATTATTTTTATTTAAGCCAAAGTTTAATGATCGGCTAAACAAACAATATTTCCATTTATTAAACAATACAATTGGATCATTATTAACTGGGAATTGTTTTCTGTGGCAAAAAAAAGCTTAAAATATAATGAATGTAATAAAAACGTTAAAATAAATTAAAAAATACCACTTATTGATTTTAAGAACAGTATTTTCCACAATTTTAAATCGAACATTGATCCAAAACTCATTACTCTACATTTGATTAAAAGAAACAAATCAAGCAGCATCTTATGAACATTTTAACAGCTTGCAACTATTCCAATAACATGAGTTTATAGCTATAACATGCAACTTGTTAATAGTACACTGGAAAAAAAGTTTTGTTATGGCAATCAATTTTATATTCAATGATTTTTTTTTTTTTTGCAAACACAAAAATTTCAGTTGATGTAACGAAATTGTATGGATGTCAATACCAATTATGTTTTTATATAAAATTGAAAATGCCCTTGTTTTTGTGTTCCCTACACTCACAATATTCTGTACGTAAAATTAACTGAAATTGTAATATAAAATAAATGAAAGTTCAATTAAAAACCGGTCTACCTATTTTTCATTTATTTTTAACAAAAAGTTCATTTAATTTTTACTGTCAAAAATTCAACACCATATTCCGTAAAATCAAATAAATATTCAGTTATGTTGTAAAATTTTACTGTCAAAAATTCAAACCACATTCAGTAAAAACGATTAAATATTCAGTTATTTATTAAAATTTTACTGTCAAAAAATTGACTCCATATTCAGTAAAAACAATTAAATATTCAGTTATTTTATTAAATTTTCGTTTACTCCACAAAAGAGCCGAATTTCTAAAAAATACCAGACAGACACCTGTCCGCTTGTTTTTCTTATAAGCGATAGAGGGAGAATATTTTTATTTACTTACCCAGTTACACACGTTTGTTTTACTTTTGTTGTACTGACCACGTTTTTTACAGACGAACTCTCAATTATAAGACACCAGCAGCATGACCGATATGGCTTCGCAATTATTTTACTTTTAAAATTTGATGTATTTAACTAAATTATTTTAACAAATAGAAAATGGGAATTGCTTACACAAAACAAGCAATTCATTTTTTATAGATAAGTAAAAATTAAAAATTATATAAAATAACTGAATATTTAATTGTTTTTACTGAATATGGTGTTGAATTTTTGACAGTAAAATTTTATAAAATACCTGCATATTTATTTGTTTTTACGGAATATGTAGTTAATTTTTTGACAATTAATTTATATAAGATAACTGAATATTGATTTGTTTTTACGGAATTCGCGGTTGAATTTTTGACAGTAAAAATTAAATGAACTTTTCGCTGCTTTAAATTACATTTTTATTTACTTTAACATAAAGAAGAATTTAACTCAATCAACGGACAATATTAACTGCAACTGAAAATCCGTATTAATATGCACTTAGTTTTTTGAATAACTGGTAGAATCAGTTAAAAATAAATTTGCTTGGAATTTTAATTGTTTATTTATTTAAAAATTACTGAACGGAATATTTCTTAAATAAACTACAGTCCGTTACTGTAATAATATTGTGAGTGTATAGACTTCTAAGCTCCTGGACCGGTTTTCCAGATTACACGGCGCTTAACGTGGGCTATAAATATTTGTGAACTTAAAATTGTGCTGGCCATCTCTTATCTATAGATGGCAAAGGAAATCTCACCAACACATGGTGCAAAATGCCACCAGAAGATGTCAGCACTAAGTCAGCCAGCCGTATTGAACATACGACTACTGATGTGCAAAAACTGATACGCCCAGTCATCGTCCAAACTTGCAAATTTAATTGCAGCAATTCTTGAGCGTGTAAACTCCCATGCAAAGGAAAAATATAATTGACTATAATCGGGTTTTATTTTTGTTCGATTAAGCGATTAATCGATATTTGGCATTTTAAACTTATTTGATAAAACGAATAAAATTGTAAAATTAATCGATTAATCGAATAATTCTAAACCCAGAAATTTTATACTGTACGATATTTTTTTCTATAATATTAGAAAAAATTAGTACTTGAGTAAATAAACATTATTTTTTTTTTAAATAAATCTTGTCAATGTAGCTCCAAATTGTTGCTTCACTTTCGGGCATATTTAAGCCCTTAGATTTCAAAGGAGTCAATATAACTTTGGATTTTTTAAACTTTTTACGGAGATGCAAATAATTTCCTCTAGAGAATCGATTTAAGTATCTTTTTTTAAATATACTTGTAATCCCCTTTGATTCATTCTAAAGAGAGAAACGCAGGAACTTAAAAATTTGTTAAAAAATACGGGCGCGTTCTAGAAATCGAAACAATTTTAAAAACGACCCTGTAGTGAAAGTTCATAAAAATATTCCATTTATCCACTTCATTCTTTAAGTATCTAATATTTTTGCTCAAAACCGCGAAAAACTACGGTCATTTTGTAAATAGTAATTGAATTTTAATTATCGTTCGATTTCAATTTCACTTTATTTCGAGTTCTAGAACATACCCGATAAATTAATATAATAAATCTTTGAGTTAACATACCTTTGGCGTTTCTTTGTTCTTGTAAAATGAATTATTAAATTGTATTAAAAAAATTTAACAAAAATATAAGGTGAGGAACACCTAACATGACATGTTTTTTCACAGATGGGGGTAGTGCACTAATTTTGCAGTTTCAACTCACACTAAGTGATAGTTCAAAAATATTGCAATCATTTTGTTGATGTTGAGTGATGAATTGAAAATTTGCAGCCTCACTAAACATGAGTGATAGTGATGTTCAAAAATTTTGCACTCAAAAAAAAAAAAAAATTGTTTGATTTAAAAAAAACCAATCATCAGCTTATTGCAACTTTTTTTCTTCACTCATTTGAGTGCAACTTAAATTGTTGCACTGATTTTAAAATTAAAAACTTGTTTTTTCATGATTCAATCCAATAATTATACCGTTATTGACAAAAATTCATTTGGTTTAATTTTATTTACTTATGCATATCCTCAAAAGAAATCATAAGCCATGCACATACAAAGTAACATTTTTTTAAATTTGAGTGATACAATTTTTGTATGCAGCTTATTTGATTGCAAGTCCAAATTTTGCACTATTTGAATTGAGTGCAGATTTTTGCATTTAATCTGCGTTAAGTGATAGTGAAAATATTTGCAATAGCACTAAATTCTTTTTAGTGGTAGTTAAAAAATAGCAGTCATCACTTATTTCTTTGCAATTTTATTTAGTGATTTAAATCCATATTTAGTGCACTACCCCCAACTATGGTTTTTAGGGATAGTTTTTTAATTGCAACGGACACATACACTTGGTTTGTTTATTCGACTTAAAACTTTTAAAAACTTGTACAGTTAACAGAAATACTATATACATTAGCGTGGCCGTTAGTTGTATGGAGAACTTTTTTTTTTTGATTTCTTTTACTCTCCCCCTCCAAATCGGTTCAGTTTTATGTAAAAAAAAATACAAAAAAATTTCGTAGCGATAAGTTGTGTTTTAGGGGGGGCGTCCGTCCCTCAAAGTTTGCCATCAAGCCATTTATTCAAATGTAATTTGTTGCGTATGACTATTTTCTAAAAACAACATTTTACAAGAATATGATATATGGCAATATTTTAGCTCTTCTAGTCAACAACATAAGCCTCTAAGAAAGTGATGTCTTCCGATTTGTATGAAATTTACACCAAGGTTAGTCCTATTAGATAGTAGTTTACACACAAATTTTCAACAAGATCGGTCAAAATGTTTCAGAGGTAGAGGGGGTCAAAGTTTGCCATACAGGTGTTCTTTCTCATCCATGTAATTTATTACCTATTGGTGTTAGCAAAATTTGTCCCAAGTAGCTTAGATAGCTATTTAATCAATCTTTTTTAAAAATATTTTTTTGTTTTTTTTAAAAAATTTTTTAATATTTTTTTTTTTAAATTTAAAACTTTTTTTTTATTTTTTTTAGCCAAGTGTTAAATTTAAAAAAAAAAATTTAAAAAATTTTTTAAAAAAACAAAAACAATTTTTTTAAAAAGTTTGATCAAAAAGCTATCTAAGCTACTTGGGACAAATTTTGCTTACACCAATAGGTAATAAGTTACATGGATGAGAAAGAACACCTGTATGGCCAAAATTTCAAACTTTGACCCCCTCTAACTCAGAAACTTTTTGACCGATCTTGTTGAAAATTTGTGACTAAGCTACTATCTAACAGTACTAAAATTGGTGTAAATTTTATTTAAATCGAAAGACATCTATTTCAAAATTGGGTCACTTGACATTAAATCCACCTTTTATATATATAAAACGTATATAAAATGTTTGGTATTTTGTTTTTATTTTCTTAATTATTTTCTAAAATATAAATTTTAGCAAAAAACTTTCTTAGAGGCTTATGTTGTTGACTAGAAGAGCTAAAATATTGCCATATATCATATTCTTGTAAAATGTTGTTTTTAGAAAATAGTCATACGCAACAAATTACATTTGAATAAATGGCTTGATGGCAAACTTTGAGGGACGGACGCCCCCCCTAAAACACAACTTATCGCTACGAAATTTTTTTGTATTTTTTTTTACATAAAACTGAACCGATTTAGGGGGGGAGAATATAAGAAATCAAAATAAAAAAAATAACGGCCACCCAAATATACATATGTATGAATTATTATTATTCGATTAATCGGTGTAAATTCTTCGATTGATCCTCCAATCGAAATTAGCAATTTTAAATTATTCGAACAATTAATCGTATAAAATTGCTCGATTAATCGAACAAAAATTAATCGACTGAACACCCTAATAATAATAAAACAAGTTTGAAATTTTGTACAAATTACTTGGTTATTTATACACGAGATCTTTTCTAAAATGCTTTTTACACAAAAAGCATTTTGGTGTGCTAAACAAAAATATTTGGTATCTGCATTGGAATATTTTGCTTAGTGTACTTGTAAACTTGAACTTTAACAATGTTGAGTACAAAGTTATGAGTAATTTTGGTCTATTAGAAAAAAACAAAAAAAAAAAAAAAAACATCGTTAAATTACACCACATTGAAAAAGATGAAGACTCTGTATTTTCATTCTAATGGTGGCGAATAACGTGTAAGATACTAAAAACTCGCAAAACAATAGAAAACAAAATGATATTCTATTGCAAAGATGAATGTATTTTGGTTTAAAAATTTTCAATTTTCATTTTATGTTTGTATATTGATCAACGTTATCTTTCTTGTCATAATGAAGATCTGTGTTCTGTTTACAGATTACTTGAAAGCATAATGATCATTAGTATTTCCACTGCTACAATTTGTTTGAAATTGTTTCTGGTTTGAATTTTTTTCTCTTTTTTTTCTTTTTCTTTTTATTGCTTAAACTTAATTTAAGCTATAATTTTGAAATTTACTGTTAGTTTTTTCATCTTTTGGGTGTTATACCTTTTTCGAAATACAGTAACTTGGCAGTTGAACAGCAATTGAATTAAGAATAAGAATGTGTATAATAAAAGTAATGATTTAAAAGGGTTTCATTGCGAAAATTAAAAGAACAGAACTGTAGTTTTTCTTTTCTAATAAAATTCTAATTTGGATACATTGTATGGAAATGGGTTTAACCAGTGTTAGAATTATTTTAATTTAAAATTTCTCTTGTACGCTACTGTGGGTAGTTGGCACAAGACCTGAGGTTTGATTGACATTAAGACAATTCGGAGTTACGTTTACACTTCTTAATAAGCTCTCCTTGCATAATAAGTAAAAATCTGTTCACAACTATTTGTATTAAATATTTTACGAAAATTGGGAATAAGATTGGCCATTTATTTTTTTAAATTTTTATTGATTCACCCGGTTTTTTTTCTAAAAAAACGTAGTACAAGATTATACACAAATTGTTAAATGCTGTTTGCTTTAGAAAAGGTTATGAAAAATCAAAGAAATGCTTTTCATTAAATCAGAGTTTACGTTTGGGGCGTCACAGTTGATAAGTGGTGTGACCATACTTTACGGTTTTCTAAAACTCTATTGCTTGAAATATTATGCTTGTAAATAAAGAAGTGGCGGGCAATTCACATACTACAACATTGAGAATTGCATGTATCTGTAATAACAATGCGCGGGAATATAATGGGGAACATAAGGGGGGTTGTGCTTGCTAGATTTTTTTTTATTTTTTGAATTCCCTAAGCTAATCCCGCGAAGGGCTGCGCTTGTCTGCAGGAAAGAAACCAGAGTGTCTGGTGGGAATCGAAACCGCAACCCCGACGCTTATGGACTTGCTCACTACCAGCTAGCATACCGGGGCACTCAGACTTGGCACTCCTTTTCGGTTCCACTAGATCTTGAAGGCGTTGGAGTGCCTCTGTCCTCCTCGAACTCGAACTTCGGCGATCCACTATCGATATTGATAATAGTTCTTCAGTGGCATGTTTGTGATACCCAGCGCTAATCCCCATCTTTCAAACAAGTTACTCAATAGGAGTCATTTCAGAATTCAACCAGTTTGTCTTCCTAATGCAAAGAAGAAGCAACCTAAGTTCTATCTTATTAAGACCATTGGAACAGACGAACGCTGGTTTTCCCAGGTATCTCTCCCTAATTTCTAGACACTTATAAAGAACAAATTAAAAGTTTCCTCTTCCTCCTAGTCATGAAAACTTCTGCCATTATGCTCGCATGAGTCCCTACCACCTTGCCTTATTAAGCTTAAGTAGAGACCATATCGTCCAGTCATCATAGCAAGGCCACAACGCCCTGGATACGAAAACTGCGGAGTCACGAGTCCACCAGAACTGTACATGTCTATAAGACTCGCGTTGTGTGTTACAATAGTCTATTACAAAAACGACACAGGATTTGACGACAACCCGTTCCCGCGACAATTGGGTCTACGTACCGGAACGATTTGAAGCATCAATTGCACCGACCAAAGGTTGTCAACCCAGCAACACCAACACAAGTCGAACAACAAGAACAACGAAACCGTAATAAGGCTAAATATATAATTAATGGGGTCCTAGATTAATATTTAAAACGGAATAACAAACTTGCTATGCCCTTGTTCATCACTAGGGGTGGAGGGTATTAAAATCTCAAAAACGAAGGAAAAATTGTCTACATTTGCTGAAATGAACAAAATGGTACGCTACTCCAAATCCAAATTTCTTATAGGGTCAACTAAAGTTCGTTGTTACAATTTTTTTTTTAACAATTTTGATTACAGCTCCGCCTTGTTTTTGTTCTGTTACAAATTTTGTTGCAAAAGTGTTAAATTTTATTTGTTACCATAAATAAATGTTGTATTTTTCTTACATCTTTCTACCAACCCAACCTCTGCTTCTGATTCTATTTTTCCATTAGATTTGCTTTATTTTTTTTTCAAATCAACACTTTGCTTTTGTTATTCTGCTGCTTTTTAATTTCATTTCCATATTGTGGCATGCGGTCAAATTATATACACGGCACAAGGTTGCACCTGTGCCTTTGGGTTGTGTTGTATTTATATATTCATCATCATTATCATCATCATCATCTTCGCCACCATCATCGTCTAGTCATTTACTTTATAGATTAAGGTGAAATGGTGAGAAAATTAGCAAGAAGATTTAAAGGCAAAGACAAACAAAATGTCTTTTTGTAAATTTTTTTTTTATATAATCAAATCCCTTGTTTTCTCTACAATTCGGTGAAATATGCTAGAAAAATGGCTTTTCTTTAAAAGAGATTTCAATCGTGTGAGAAAAATTGTTATTAAAGAAGACTGGGATTTAATTCGGAGGAAAACACATAGAAAAAATTTTAGATAATAATAGGAGAATGAATTTAGAAAATAAATTTGTTAATTTTTAATGTTTTTTTTTTTTTTTGTGGAAATAACAAGTGATAATAAATATAATTTTGTTGCGCAACATTTGTTGGTTAGAGAACTACTCGTATAACAAACAGTTGGTCAGAGAATTATTAATTATAGATTACGCATATAATTATACCCCATATCATCATGGATGGAGAGGTAGGCGGCATGAAATAACCCCCCAAAATATAAGCCCCCAAAAAAATAATGAAATAACCCCCCAAAGTGTGGGGCCTTATGTCATATGCAATAAGCCCCCAATTTTGAAAATGAAACAAGCTGCCAATGAAATGAAATAACACCCCAAACAGAAATGAAATAATACCCTAATTTTTGGGGGCTTCGCCCAAGCGCAAGGATTTTCTCCTCTACGATATGCCAATCATCGGCTTCGATAACTAAAGCCCTTCTGTATAGCCGGCCTTCGGCCGGGCGCAAGGATTTCCTTCTCTACGTTATAAAAAACACTGGCTTCTCTAACTAAATCTTTTCTGAATAGCCGGCCTTCGGCCGGGCGCATGAATTTTCTCCTCTACATTATAACAAACACTTGCTTCGCTAACTAAATCTTACTGAATAGACGGCCTTCGGCCGGACGCAAGGATTTTCTCCTCTACGGTATAACAAACACTGGCTTCGCTAACTAAATCTTCTCTGCATAACTAAATCTTTTCTCTAACGAAGGCGGTGTTTGTTATATTATAGAGGAGAAAGTCCTTGCGCCAAAAAACGTTTCCGCAATAAATTTAAAAATGAAATAATCCCCAAAAAATATATTGGGGCCTTATTTCATAATGATTTTTTGAAAAGTTATTTCATATTAAATAGTCTCCCAATTAAGAAAATGAAATAACACCCCAAAAAAAAAGAAATAACCCCCCAAAAATCTTTGTTGTTGTGCTCTGTACAAACTTTTGGGGGGTTATATCATTATTTTATGGGGGCTTATATTTTTGGGGGTTATTTCATGCCGCCGGAGAGGTATTATATATTTGTGCTGATGTATGTAACATATAGAAATATTCGCTTAAGTAAACCGAACGACTCAGAGTCACTTATTGGATCGATCGAACGAAGTGCGTCCGTCTGGATGGCTGAATAATTGTCATAAGGACGTAGCGTTTTCATAGTCGTGAGAGTCCGTCCATAATTTCAGCTTTTAAACAAGCTTAATACACAATACATGATTTTTTTTAAAGCAAATATCCAAAGCTTTAGATTTTAAAATAAATCTTTGTTAAAAAAATATTAATAAAAACGTACGTACATGGTAACACGATATCTATTACCTTCTACTGTACTATTTATTTGTCTCTCTGAGAATTAGTTGTTTAAACTAAAATTAAACAATGTAACATAACTAACCTTTGCTCTAGACTTTTAAACTTTTGAAAATAAAATAAAAAATACTTGGGAAAACACAGTTTCAAATAATTACAAAACTATGCAAATTTTTGATTCATTTAAAGTTCACAAACAGGAAAATTATTTCAAAAAACTTCTGAAAAAAATTGGACAAACAGCTAAAAATAACTGTTGAATCGCGTTAGTAAATACAATTTTTGGGGTGCTAATCTGCCATCTGTTAAACATGTTCAAGGAAGTACTCGAAGTCTCCAACAAAAAGCAAAAAAAAATAAAAAAAAACTCTTAAAAGAGACAACAGAAGAAAAATTGTACAAGATTTTGTTTTTTTTGTAGGTCTTTCTAGACAGAACAAAGACACCAAAAAATCAAAGGAATCAAAGTAGAAACTACTGGCCAAGAAAAAGGTGGGTCGGGTGTGCTGTATAGAAGTTCTAAATCTAAAAGGCGCGAAATTGTTACAGAACATTTTATATTCTTGTAATGTTTCGAACTTCATTTTTCTTTTTATCTTTTATATATACAATATATTTTTTTTTTTAGTTTTTCTTAATGTTTATTCAAATACAAAATACTATTAAAAAAAACTTCTTCATGACAAAGCCGGAAATTATTTGAATGCATATTTTCATTTGATGAAACTTTAACACTATCACCAACACTAAAACATTGCATTAGTATTTTACACAAGAACAGACAAAAGCAAATAATGCAACAACTTCAATTTAAAAATTGCATTAAACATGTTACAACAATGGGGAAAACCTAATGACTCTCATAAGTAAATATAGTTTAAGGGAACAGTGGTGCCAACGATTTAAAATTCCGGATTTCGAGACGAAAATTACGTATTAACTGGTCCAATACGATATCAAACTAAGCCCATTGACAGCAAACCGATTGCCGTTCAATCGAAATTGATATTCGTAGACATTAAAAGACATGCATCGGTCATCGGTGACTCTCAGACGACCACTAATCGAGATAGTCAGAAGTGCACTTGAGAGGAGTCCTTAGGACCAATACTAGCCTGGCAGGCCACAAAATACATTAAATCGTTGCTTTAGAAGAGATCATAAAATGACTCAAACATCGCGGAGCGAAAATTAACTACTTGCTAGAGGTAGAATAAGATGGAAAGAATTAACTAACGCCCTATATTCCTAGTGGACATTTTATCTTAATAAGTGTTCTTTTATTGTATTTTGTGTTTGCATATGCTTAGAATATAATTATTTTTCAAAAAAAAAAATACAGCATATCTTTACATTTCTTGTGATATCTATTGCGTTTAAAGCCTTATTCCTAAAGGACGTTGGTATAAGGGATTTTGTAATAATTGATTACTTTGCTTCAGTTCTAGTTCTTATACTCATTCAGTACGTCCGTTATCATTTGAAGGGGAATATTTTTAGAGGAACTCGGTAAAACACATAACTTTTTTAATTCCGTGGATGAAATAATGGACTTTTTTCAATATTTTAACGGTGCTGTTAGCACCGGGTCTAAACATTGCATCGACTAGCGGTCCTTACTCCTTCATCACAATGCCGTGACACAAGTGCAGAAGTACTTCGAATTGATGCTTTTGAACATTTTCCACCTCGGTAAAGGACGGAACCCTTCCAACACTCCTACTGTTCCATAAGTCACGGTACCCGGTTGCAATACAACTCCAGATTTAGCAACTTGCTCTCCCCTCGATTTAGGTATAAACAGCAGCCAGCACGTTACTCCCTGAAGGGCTTTACCATGAACTAGCCTGGGAACGATGTTCCAGGAGCGTCCTGGATCCCATGGTACAAGACTAAGACTTTGGTCAGCTTCATAGCCGATGCTACTACTAGTTTAAGTCCAAATGGTTTGGGACTGGTGACCCACAGCTGCTTCATGCGAAACACGAAAAACATGAATAACAGAAGCAAGAAAAAAAACTATAAGCAAAAAGAAGGAAACAAGGTTCCCCGCGGGCAACACAAAGCCACGACAAACTTAACGCCGAGAACATAAGCCATCTATTGCCACTAAATCCGCAAGGACATTCCCAAGCAATCAAAGAGACTTAGAATAAAAATGCTCTGGCAAGAACAGCAAAATCAACACCAAACGTTAAATACAATGGCAAACACTATAAGCAGTCAACTGACACCGAAAGCGCAGCAAAAAATGCAAAGAGCGAACACTTTGACGATACCCGCGAACATCGGATCGCGAAAGACTGTCTCCATGATCTTCGTAATCTGCTAGCAGATACTTTTGAGGCAAATTGCCCCAACCATCCAATCTTCCGATCATTCTCCAAAGCCCTAATACAGTCCTACGGCGTCCCAGTATTAGTGATGCCAATACTTCCTAAATTCCTAATGTCATTAGTGTAAAGGCACCGGCCTTAACGAGCCACACGTCCTCAGGACCCAACCCACAATTTAAAGTTTCGTACATGCCCCTTAGATGCAAAAGTGCTTGAGCGAACCATTTTTCGTTACCAAGAATCCCAGACTCATAACGAAGGCAAAATCTGGGATGACAGCTGTGATATTGATTTACACGAGCACCTGCACGATGGCCTAATCAGATGGTGGATTTCAACCATGCGGTGTTTTATATATGCATTTACCCCCCGCATAAAACACTGGTTGCGATGTGAGAGTAAGCCCGCAAAAACACACTATCCCCTTGCTTAGGAGCTGGAGCTATCTAACATCCACTTCCAATCAGTTTCTGTACTGATAGCAACAGAACCTTAGAATGATTTAAATATAGCAGCAGATGCCCACTCCACATGGGCTCCCTTATGAACAATAATAACCCGTTTATACCCACAACCACCTCCTGATCTCCAAAAGTATTGCTTCAAAGAAGGACTAGGCCATCTTTCAGATCGTCGGGATTCAGGGAGCATCTCTTGGAAATTATACTAACGGAGACCTCACCAATAGTCAGACCAGTTTGCTAAGCCTGGGTCTACTGACTCCGGAGGCAGCATCAGTGAAGTACTGAGCTACAACTTGGGACTCCTTAAATTCATTTGACCTCAAAGAGCCCTGTCATTTAGATGTGGGTTTATCCTAGGTATGCATACACCTAATAGCCCCAGCATAGATTTTCAATGTCCGCGGAAAGAATATCGATATAACAGTTAACTGTCATGCTCCTCTAGTCCGCTACCATATCTCTGTTTCGAATAACTCCATGGAAGTACTACTGTAAAGCAAAACTGATAAATCTTACGATACCTCCAAAGGCTTCTCTATGTGTGCGTCAACTGTTGCCAGTTATTGATTGATTGATCAAATATGAATCCTTGCGGATCACCGGACTGCCTCAACCGGATTTTACTCGGAGGATGTAACACCAAAAGGGGAATGTCCTCTAGATAATCTCTACAACACCCTGAGGAAATCTTATAGTAGTTGAAGATCTTGCGTCACATTTAATCAAATTATTCTTTTAATTGTACATTGCGCACACGATTTACAAGGCCAGAGAATTGCTTAGCCACTGAAGTGTAAGCTGCATAGTAACTTCTAGTCTAGAAGAGTGGTGGGTATATTCTCAAGTTCCCGGCACTTGTTTTAGACAAGCCACATTTTCTTCCGTGTAGTCGCCATATGTACACAACAAAACTATCTCTTTGGCCTCCCTCAGTTTCTATTTAAATTAGAAAAAACATTAACATATTTTCGCTCTGCTGCTCAGAATACGTTTTTTGTTTGTTGGTGGGGTGTGATTCATTAAAAACCTATAAATTTTGGAGCGTAAACATTTTGCTCTGGGTTTCTCAATAACTCAACTCAAACAAAATTTTTTATCGCCAGTAATTAAATAAATTAAAAATATCTATTTTTAAAACAGTGAAGGGCACTTTTGCAAATCCTATATACTGCTGCTTGTGTGACGTCAACACATGTACACTATAAACTTCTTCGTGTGGTCTGTGAAAATGTACGTTCGGCTCTTGCTCTGTTGTCATTTCTTGTTTATGAGCGTCATTCGTTTTCTGCTGCTTCCCACACAAGCATAAATGTGATAGTATGTGTGTTGCCCTTTACTGTTTGAAAATAACCTTTTAAAATAGCTCCAAAATTAAAAGACTAAAATTTACATAACGTGGACAAATATTTTGGCTTATCAGATTTATTGAAATTTCTTTTTAATCTTGTATTATAAAGTCAAACCTTTTTTTTATCAATACCGATACAAGCTTACTTAAAATATTCTATTGTTTATTATTATTAATAAACAAAATTTAATATGGCCAAATTATTTATTGATTATTGTAAACTAATTAAATGTTTAGTGATTTTTATTACAAATTTATACGAAACTTTTCAAAATAATTTTATACAGAATTTTTAATGTGTTTTAGATTTAAAATACTAAAATGGTTGCCCAACAATCGAAATTCGACCATAAGTTTTTGTGTTAATATGAAGAAAGCATTTGTATACGTAAAAATGAATTAACATGTTTCCAGCATTTGTTTTTTTTTTGTATTAGTAGATCGAATTGGCAAGGAATCAACCTCCAGTCCATTTGATATCTTCCACTCAAGTCCTTGAATGAATAGTTTAATTTTGCAAGGTCAGTTATTTAAATAAAAATCAGAAAGTACGAATTGAAAAACAAAAATGTATCAAAAAGTCTACTCTTATAGTTTCTCAATCTTTCTGGACTCTGTCTGTTGAATTTTATGTTTATAGGTCTGGTATTAATTAATATATTTAAAAAGTACCAGTTAAAAAACAAAAAAGTACCAAAAATATACTTCTATCAGGTTCTCATTCAGTGTACAAAAAACATCCCTGTTTAACATTATGGTTGGCAATTTTGTAGATTTGTTAAAAAATAAGTATTGTTTTATCAAAACTAAAACTTTGTCTAATCAGATGCAAAAAACTTTTGTACACGAAAATGATCTCTCAACGTCGACCGAAGTTATAGGACTATACTTGAAGAATGCCAATGCAATTGAAAAAATTCATTTTCAGATCCCACTTGGATTCTTGATAAGATCAAAAATATTTGAAATTAATTTTACTTTTTTTTAATCGTTAAATTCTATTGCAAAACGTTTTGGATTTTTTATTAATTTGTCGGGATATTCTACATTGCACATTGCTGATTTTACTTTCTGCAATATAAAATTATTTAATCTGAGTATTGGGTGAACTAAATCCCTACTAATTTATTATTGTTTCACCAACATTATATATTTTTTTGTTTGCAGGAGACAGAGTCTCTGGCGGGAATCGAACCCGCAACTTCCGCACTGAAAGACTGGCTCACTATCAGCTAGCCTACCGGGCTCTTTAAACATTCTTAAATTACTCAAAGTTTTTTTAAATAGAATTCAGAAGTATCTAGCCAGGCCCTCATCTTGTTACTACAGGCTGCGGCGGAAGGGGAACCTTTAAAAATTCCAATATTATCAAATTAGCTTCTAATTGCTTCTGCATTGGAATCCTTAACCATGTAAGGTGCTGCATCGGCTTAAAATAGAAGGTTGTTTTTTAATATTTTTTTAAATTAGGCTTAAGTTCATCAAATTTAATTTTCATTAAATTATTTTTATGAAGAAAGGAATTTTACAACGTGAAAATTAATTAAAATTGTTATTGATAATCTTTCTTGACCGTGGCCGGGGCTCGAACCCTGGCCGGCAGGATGTTTTGTCGAAATCTTGAAAATCTTTTATTTAAGCAAAATAATTTATTTATTGATTTCAAAATTTTTTTGCAGGAATTTTTTTTTGTGCATTTGGAAATTTTATGAAGAATTTAAAAAAGAAATCAATCAAAAATGTAATAACATGCCTTTAAAACCTTAATATGCATTTTCAAAATAGAATGATCTTTTGTCGAAATCTTGAAAATCTTTTATTTTAAGCAAAGCTCCAAAACAATTTATTTATTGATTTAGATTTTTTTTTTTTGTGTATTTGGAAATTTTTTGAAGAACTTAAAAAAGAAATCAGTCAAAAATGCAAAAATATGCATTTAAAACCAAAAATGCAAAAATATGGCTATACACCAAAATATGCAAAAACGAATCAATGCCATTTTAACGCAAATTTAATGATTCGGAAAGATAATTGGTCGACATCGTTCTTAGACTATCGACAAAAAACATGCATTTGCATGGCGATCGCAACCCAACTTTTAACGGTACCATGAATTACATTTTAAAATTAAATAAAGAAAAACAAAAAACTTGCACCTGAAATTCAGGAAAATTTTAAAATCTTTAAAAATAATAAAGTCAATTTAAGTTGGGAAAAAAACTCGACGTAAAGGTGTGACTTACAATTAAAATCGTCCATTATGGGTTGGACCACTGTTTATATGGGTGGTGTCGCGCCCAAAAACAGAATTTAATTCAAATTTCTGTTTGCGTTATTAAAGTTTGCTTATTGAAATGCTCATGCACTGAATTTGATGACTATAGCTGAATCCTTCAGCGAGTTATTGTGTTCAGACAGAACTGTATATGACAGGTAGTAGTCGCAACGGGCGGATTTGCCCAAACTTTTTCCTACATATTGGCGGTACTTTTACAAAAAGTCATAATTCTTCCATTTTTATTTGCAAAGTTATGATTTTTGTCGTTCTAATTTTAAAAATCGATCATTGCGCGCCGTGGCCAGACATCAAACTGCTTCATGAAATTTTTCGTATTCGTTGGTATTACGTATTTTGGTATATTATGAAAATCAATATGTATTATGAAAATGCAGCAGGTTTTATAGCTGTCCTTAAACCTATTACAATGATTTATGTATTTGACTACAAATGGCGGCGTAAAATAAACTACAGCATAAAGGGCGTTATTTATAGGCGTGATCAAAGTTTTAAAACGTTAGTGCTACTGCGTTCAGCTACTATACTCACTTACTAACTTAGTAAATTATGGAGCTTACTGGTAAGCAGTTTTGTAAGGGAGAGGAGCACAATATCCCCTTACAAACCTGCTTACAAAAGGCATGATTTTTATATGTGGAATTCCCACTTGGAAGCTTTAGTTTTCTCCTCTCTGCTAGAAAACAGTTTGACGACTGATTTCGTAATAACAAAATGTAGTTTCTATGTTCGGAACTATTTCGGGATTGATCCGAAGCACGTTTTAATTTCATTGCAATCAGCGTTTAAAAAACTGCAGTTAAAGTAGAAAACCTGCCGTTTCTTCGACTACTTTATTTGTCATTGGTCAAAAATAAACTATTGCTTTGACTTCAGATTCATTAAATGTAAACAGTCGCTGTCAAACCAACTTAAAAAGTTTAAAGTTGTACACATACTTTGGTTTATTGTTCGACAGATTTTGGTTTCGACTGCAGTTTTTTAAACCCTGATTGCAATACAACCTGCTTCCATGTAAGGGATTAAGCCCTTATGACACTACATTTTTAATGCATTGTTCAAGTTTTGGTGAACAGTACAAATATAATGTAATACAAAAATTTACCAAGTGCAAAGAGTTAAGCTGTATTAAGATAAATGGCAAACCGTCAAAAATGTTACTAAAGTTATCGATAAAAAATGAAGTTATGTCAAAAAAAATGTAAAATTGTTTAACTTAAAATTGACATTTCAAGCTTGAAATATTAAAAGTGTTGCTGAATCAGCGGTTTATGGGCAAATTCAGCGATTTACCGCTTTTTATTTTTAGGTTTCTAATAAACAAAAAGTTGGCAACATTTAATAAAATAAACAAAACAGGGATGGCTAAGTTGTTTCAATTGTACTTTTTTGTTGATACTTTTTTAACTAAGATTTATAATACCTTTTTGTGGTGTTTTTTATGAACATAAATAAAATTATTTCAACTAAAAAAAATCTTTTAGTACAATTAGGGTAAAAAAGTACAATTTTTAAAGGTTGTTGGTACAATTTTAAAAATTCTCAACGCCATCCCTGAAACAAAACCATAACAAGAGAAAAAAAAACTAAAAACTTTGTTTACATTTTTTTTTAGTTCGCTCTTTCTAACATTTACTGTTTCTTTCTATCAATTCTATATCAATTAATGAATAAAAAATGTAGTGTCATAAGGGCTTTAGCAGAAGCACTTAGAACTTTGTTGGTGACATTTTTATTGAAAATAATGATTTAAATTATTCACTTACAACCTGCTTATTTATAAGAAATAATGCGAAGTTATTCAATCAGTTTAATTGACTTAAATTAAAAGTTCACTTCAATGACATTCTCTTCTCTGCTGCTTCTTAGTAGTTTGTAATACCCAGCCCACATATCAGCGCTCATTTACTTTTCTTGGTTCCAGAAACCTAAAATTTTTTTTACTGGGAAGTTGTATTGCTCTACGAAAAGAACTAACAAAGTTATAGGGTTTAAGCCGAAACCTCCCACTGTGCAGTTGCGTAGAGTATAAGACATAAAAAACAAAATATTTTTTAAAGTTTAATGTTTTTTCTTACTAGACACACCACTGTTGTTCCCTTGTTAAAGAAAAAAATATTTTTTTTTTCAACAAATTAAAGATTCTTGTAAATTTCTTGTGCACATTGTTGCATCCACCTAATTTGTTTCAAGTTAATATGAAAATTTTAAATTGTAACTACGTAAAATGTATGTGCATACACTTAAAGTACTAACATACATGTTAATGTACAAGTATGTAAAACAATCTACATTTTATATGTACCAACAAGTCTCAACAAGTTAAGTTTCGTAATGTTATTAACATTCATGATATTGTTAAATGCAAAAAAAAAAAAAAGATTCTTTTCGAGATTTACCCCACTCCAACAACAAAGTCTTTTGGCTTCTAACCGGAGCACTCAGTGACTCCCTGTAACAATCATTACAAATGATTTCTAAACAGATAAAAGAACATTTTGCTAAATCTTAGTTAAGTGATAAAAATACAACAGAGATACAACCAACAGCAATGAACTAAAAGAATAATAAAAATAGAAATAAGAAAAACAAAACAATCCTAATAAAAAACAAACAGCAACTGATTTATATCTGTTTTTATGTTCAGTCAGTTATTGCAACTGTTTTTGGTTCAAATAGATTTTTTACAGTGTGTTCTTTAAGTTTTATCTACTGCTAATGCTGCTATTAAAGCTCATGATTTTATTTAGCAAAAATTCACAGGGAAGTAAAGAAGATTAAAACTATTCATGACCATGATGATGTACGACTAGTTAAACATAAATACTTGAGCATAAGTATGAAAAATAAAAATAAAAAGAAAAAAAAAAATTAATTACACCTTAAGCCCTAAATACTTTTTGTTGTTGTTGTTATTGTTATTGTCTTCAACTTTAACTCGTACAACATTTATGTTTTATCTACATTGTTTATTATGTACAAAAAATATTTTAGCGGGTAATTTTATAAACTATTGTTTGTTTATGATGATAATGATTTTTGAAAAAAATGTAAAATTTTTATTACGCTTTTCTTTCTTAGCAAAGTTTAAATGCGACGAATGCTGGTTTATTGTTTTCCTCACATTTACAACTCTATTTTAAGCAGTAAATACAAAAAGAAAAATATATTTTTTCTTAAATCTCCTACATTTAAGATACTTTAAGATTTTTACTATTATTTTCCTTTTCTTTTGTTTTTTAATTTATTAGTCATATTCATGCTTTAATTCGATTTTAAGTAACACAACATTTTTGTTTTTTGTTTTTTTTTTGTTCAATAAAAATATTAGTTTTTAATTTTTATTATGACAGTTATGGTAATAAAAATTTTGGATGGTAAATTTTATTACTTTCCAATGTATTTTTCTTAAGTCTTTTGTTTTCACCATCAAATAGAAATCGAGTTATGACTGTATTTTACACTTTTATTGGAAATTTGTTGTGAAAAATTAAATTTACAACGTTAGACAGTGAAACAGAATTAAAAAACACTGTACTACAGAACTAAAACGTTTTTTTGAATAACAACTTTTAATAACTAATTCTAGCACAATACAATTTAATACAATATATTAACCCCAATTATGAAAGTTTATGTCGACACCAGTCGACGGCAGCGGCACAGTAATTGTATTTTCTGAGTCGTTATTGACAATAATCGATTACTATTAGAGTTTTTTTTTCCCCGGACTTTTTCGATTCCCGGGAAAGCGGGAAATTTTTTCAAATTTCCCGGGATCCCGGGATCCCGCTCCATATAAATAATACAAAGTAAATTTTGTTATTAATTAATGAAAAAACACTTTTATAAAAAAACGTAAGGGAACTCACGCCTTTATTCCCTATTATTATGCTTTTATTCAGTATTAATTTAATTCATAAAACAATTATAAAAACAAAATAAAATTTGGGGTACTCAAAATATAAGATCAAAAAGTTAATTAACAAAATACTTTAAAGAAATATATAACATTTTTTAATGGCTTAGGAAATAACTTTCTGACACACTCAAAACGCTTAGTAAGTCGTCAAAAAGTATATTCCTGATTTTATTTACTAATTATCATGTTTCCGAAAAATTTCGTTCATTTTTTACCGAGGTTGGACAAATAGTTAAAAGTGCACCGTTGTAGCATGCTTCGGATTCACAATCAGAAGCAATTTTTTCTTTTTTATAAACAAGGTCTATATCAGTCAAATGTATGTCAAGGTTGATGTAAAAATAGCATCAACCGGACTGCTTCTTACAAACCTTTTCATTTCAATAGGTCCATTTGTAATCTTTAGGACAATGTGTTTTTCAAGTTGTATGTTGTAGTATCTTACACGAGTTTCCAAAATGTTATTTTATTTCGGTTTCCCCGCATTTCACGGGTATATAAACCAACACAAATTGAAATTGAAATTGGGAATTTGTGTTTATCACCTAATAAACACATCGCTCCTTCATTGCATCATAGTCATATCTTAAAATTTTAAGTAACTTTAGCAAAGTTTTTCTTCATGTCTTCTCGTATTATATCTCCAACTGAACCGAAGTTATAGCAAAATATATCTTTAAATCGGTCCATTTTGAAAACTTTAATCGCATTTTGCCAAGATCGTTTGTTTTTGTAGATATGACTATGTTGCAATAAAGGAGCGACATCTCCTATTTTTAAGACTTGTTCATGAACAATGAAACTTTACTGCCTGCATCTTATTTTGAATTAATGTACTTTATTAACTCTTCACTTCACTAAATGTAATAATTATCAACTGTTGCACTGCATATTCTGCTTTTAGTAGATTTATTGCATCAGGAGACATTGATTTAAATACATGTACTCACTTCTTGTAATTAATCTAATCCACTACCCATCCACAGATGCTAATTTTTAGAGAGTAGAAAACTAAATTTCAAAGTATAAATAGCTATTATGAGGAATCTTTTATTTCCCGTTTTCCCGGGATTTTTCTTGCGGGATCCCGGGAAATAAAAGATTCCTCATAATAGCTATTTATACTTTGAAATTTAGTTTTCTACTCTCTAAAAATTAGCATCTGTGGATGGGTAGTGGATTAGATTAATTGAAACCCTAATTACTATTGACAGTAACTTGATATTTTCTAAGGCGCTCTTAAGTCGACGTTGAGTATAATTGCCACTGTTTTAGTCGACACTAAATTTTGCGATGACTCAAAAGAAAGTTAAAGAAATTTGAAAAAGAATGTAAACAGAACAGAATGTAAAAGAACCAAACTGCGCAAAAATTGCGAAAGTTCGGACAAATTTTTAATATTTCAAACAAGGCATATAATTAATTAAAATTCCCTTAAATAACTAGGAATGGCAAAAATTCGGTAAAAATTGCAAAATAAGAGGAAATTCGCTAAACTTTGCTAACAGCGGCATGATAGCGAAGTCTTATATTTATTAATAATCGTTAAAGTAATATAGAATCTGAGAACTTACAGTAAAAATGGCTCTTATCGCAAACATGGCAAAATTTCGCGAAAAATTCAAAATCGAAAGCAAACTCTTATATTTATTTGAAATCGCTAATTCGGTTAAAAAAACCAAATGTAGGAAAATAGCGTTAAAAACTTAGCTATAATGATGAAGAACAAAAATAATAAAAAAATAATTGGAGATGGGATTATTTTTTCTCGGATTTTCGATAACTAGTCGAAGTAATGTATTCGTCGACTTAATGTGACAACAATTAAAAATTAATGTCGTCGTCGACAACGACTTACATAATAAGGGTGATTATGGTTAGCCCGTTTACATTGCAACTAAATCTAGTATATCTAGTGCGTTAACGTTGTATTTTTTGACTTTAGCGAGATTTTGTTTGCACTGCTGACTGAAGGGTTTATGTGTAAAAAAATACAACAAAACAGACATTTAAAAATTTGCATACCTTTTATTCGACCCGAGTTCTAATCCCTGTTCAGTCAAAAATAAAAATTATCAATAAATTTTAATTCAATTCATGTTTTAAAATTCCTTGCTTCATTAAATGATAATTTAAATAATATAAAAATAAAATTAAAATAAAATTTGGATTAAAAATTATAAACAGTTCGATTAACCACAAAGAAACTAATTGTTGTAAAGCTGTGGCACGAGCTCTATATGTTTACATTTGTCCTTCAAGTTGTAAAAAGAAAGGTCAAAAAAAAAAAAAAAAAGAACACATAAAAGAAAACATAAACACAAATTTACCTAGGTATTTAAAAAAATGTTTGAAAAAAGTAGGAAAAAACAGAAGTAAGGAAGAAACATGTAAAAATAAAAAAAGAAGATAATTAATTACAGCAAATTCCGATTCATTAAATATTCTTGGTTAAAAGATTATTTGATTGACTATAGACTGACACCCGTCGTCGTGGCGGAAAGGGTAAAGCTGCAAAGAACTCTGATGATGAGAATGTGGTTATTCTCGAAACATGGAAGTTCGACCCGAGTTCAACTCCCCGTTCAGTCAAGAATACAAATTTTCTATAATTTTTATTAATTTTATGTTGTAAAATTTCTGCCTTCATTAAAATAATTTAATGAAAATTAAATTCGATGAACTTGAGCCTGATTTAAAATAAAATTTTGATTAAAGACCATAAACAGTTCGATTAGCCATATAGAAACTAATTAACTTTTAGTTTTAATCAACTCTTTTATTTTGTCAATTTTATTTATCTGTTGTAATTTTTACTATTTTCTTAGGTTTTCGAATTTTTTTTTAATAGTTTTAACAGGCCGTCGCCTTGCTTCTATTTATTTTGTTTTTTACTCATCATCCAGACTTCCAATTTTTGTTGAAGCAATTCTTGGGCTTATTGGTGAAGAATGGGGAATGGGGTGTGAAGATTGAAGTTGGCTGTAGGTATACTTGTATTTATGTATACATAAAATATAAAAAGAAGAAAAGGAAAGACAAGATGAAAACACAAAAATTGCAAAACTAGAATTTCATAGTCTTGACACTAATGCAATTTCAAAGCAGAATTTTAAAAAATTGAAGCAACAAAGAATGCAAGTCTGGACGGTGACTTTTTACAAAAGAAAAACCATAGTTACAAAATATTCATGAAGTAGATTTTGTTTGTTTGGGAAATTTAGTCAAAATTAACTAGATTTTTCTCGAAATCTCATAAGTACTATATTTCGCTACAGTGTAAGCCCGCTATTACTGAAATTTGTAACAAAATATCTTATGCTGGGTACACACAGTGAAATCTACATGCAATCTACATCAATGCAATCTCAAAATATCAATACGTTGCAATCTGGAATGAATGAAAAATGAACGAAAATGAATTTAATTTGCTGGATTGCATAAATGCATTGCATAGTGTGTACCCAGCATTAGAGTCTTATAGATTTTGTAAGCGTTTCTTTAAAATTAACTTAACATGTCTGGAAATGTCTGAAATCCTACGTATAGTCTGAATGTGAAAGGTTGGAATTTTTGGATATTTTTATTTTTGGTAAGTTTGTGGCTCAATCACGTGAAACCGCGTAGTGGATTTATATAAAATTCGGTAGACGGATAGCAAGCATATGACACATATTCAAATAAACAGTACTTTTTAAGTGGAAAATCAGGGATAAAATTGGTAATTTAGTACTTTTTCTTTTTTTTTGAAAAATTTGGTATGCAGATTATGTGGTCAGAATTTAAATAAAGGGTGATTTTATGGGATAAAATTAGTACTTTTTATGGGGTAATTTCTCTTTTCGATTAATTTTATATACATACACATTATAGCCTACATCATTAACATACAGTGTTCTTTCTGAAGGCCTAAATGAGAAAATTCTGGTACTCTTGGTACTCTTGGTACTCTTTAACCTTTGGTACTTTTATTTTTTATTTTATCGAAAAATTTGGTATAAAGATAGTATGTGGGCCATATTTTAATATAGTTTCCTTTTTATGATGTTAATACCAAAAAAAAAAATTGGTACCCTTGGTACTTTTTCTCTTCGTGAGAAATTTGGTTTACAGATTCACACAGAACAAAATACCAATGTTTAATTAACATAGCGCAATGTTGATTGAAAATCACAGTAAATTTCTGCAGAAGTTTGGACTTTATTTAAAATTATCATTGTTTTATATTAGGCTGACTTCCAAAACGTCAATTGCTTTGTATTAGAACAAAGTATAATGTTTCATAACGCCGCAGTACAATATATATACAATGCAAACTCTTCCAAAACGTCACTGGTAAGTATTAGTAACGCATCCAAAAAGCAATCAGAGCATCGGTTTTAAAGTTGATGCTTTGTGACATTAATTGCAAGCAATGCAGATTTATTTTAAAAGTATTATGCATTGCATCACTTAAACTTCAAAACGTTTAAATAAACAATATACACAGTTGCATTGTTTCGGTACTTTGTACATGTACATGGTTAAAATACAGTAGTAAAATTGTGTACAAACTTTGTATTAGTACGATTTGGAAGTCTGCCTTAATTTTAAATGAAAGATGTTAAAATAACACATTTCAATATTGAATTCATAAAATTCTATTTTACTTGTTTTGTGTAGAAACAACAACCACACTACAAGAAGAAAAACTAATTTTTTTTTTCTTTTCATATTTTAAATAATTTATAAAAGGAAGAAAAAATTCCCGTAATCTTTTTTATATGTTGACAAACGAGCAACTCTTAAGGCATTTGAAGCCAATATTCAAGCCACAATTGACGCCATATGGCCGGATTTATTGAAAAGGTAACTACAAATTGGACTAATGAAATGGAGCATGTAAGCCTTAGCCGCGGCGGGCATATGCCGAAAATCATATTTAAAAAAATAAATGCCATGAAATTAATAATCAGATTGTTATAAAAACAAATTTTATTCCAACAATATTTCAATATTGTAAAAAAACAACTTTAATAATTGAATTTTTAACCAAATTAGTAATGTCAAAAATAATTTTCCGTGTTTTGCTAATTAAATTTGTTTCTCTTTGCGGGTGAGGTAAGAGTTTACAGCAAAAACGGGAAAGAACAATTTCTTTGAGCTCTGGCATCAAATATTTTGCATAGAGTAAAGGATTTTAACAATCGAGTCCTTAAACTTTTGATACTCTTTTTGCTAACATTAGCATTAAAACTACTTCCTATAGATATTCGCTAATTCATTAAGCAAAAATTCGTTAAAAAAAAAACACACAATACTTGTCTACATAAAATTCTAACATATTTCAAATATTTATTGGAAAATTACCTGTAAAACAAAATTAACAAATAAAACACTAAACAAACATTTCACAAATCTTAATTAAAATGTTAAATTCCCCAAATGTCAAACAAACTATAAAAGGCGTGGATTTACCGTTTTATTTCTATTAACATTAACATTACCACCATTTAAGCCACCATTCCAACCAGACATCCAGCCAAACGGTCAGTCAGCACCTCGATACCGCCAATACAAAACAAAACCTATTAAAAAAAAAGTACCCAAAAAAAATAATTGTGTTATTTTATTTTTTATCTAAATAATGCCTTTGAACAAATGAACGAACAGTGACTGGCATTTGAAGGCATTTTTTTAGCTGGTTCTGTATGTTTAACAAATAAATTTCTTTTTGGTTTTTTTTTCGTAATTTCTACTCGATATTGAAATTACTACTTTTACAACATAAACAGAGGATTAGGATTTACAAAAAAAAAAAAAAAAAAAACAACAGAAAAAAAAGTTTTATAGTTCTTTTATTTTACTTATTTTGGCTTATGGCTAAATTACAGATTAAAGATCTGTATGAAATGTTTAAAATAGACTCCCAGAGAATTTTTTTCTTCTTACGAATGAATGAATGCATTTCTTAAGCTATTGTTGTCTTTAGTTTAGTTAAGTTTGTTTTTCTATTGTAAGTTTAGATATAAAATAAAACGCCTTTGACTAAAAACCAAATACCCCAGACCAATAACAATTTTGTCTGCGATATGCCAAAATTCGAGCTAAAACATGGCAAAAAAAATAAATAAATAAAAGTTTTTAAATATTTAACAAAAAAAAATAAAAAAAATCCAATATAGCGGCTAAAGACTTTTTACTTTGTTTTTCTAACCTTTTTAGACATGTGCGTGTTTTAAAGATTAGAACTTCAACTCTAAAATAAAAAATCCGCAAACTCTTGAAAAGAAAAAAAAAACCACTTTGGCGGACTTTAGTACTATATGAACCTTAAACAGATCTTACAAATATTCTTGTTATTGCTGTAGTTGTTCATTTTTCTTCTAATATTTTCAAACATCCATATTTGTTAGATGATTTTTTTTTTCTCTCCCATTTTTCGGTAATTGCAGGTTTGTTAAGACGAAAACATGCAACCGTATGATTTAAACTGTAATAGTTTTTGTACGACTGACTAACTACATCATGATGATTTCAATCATTTCATATAAATAACTGACTAAAGTACAACAAAAAATTTTGCATAATATTTTATTAATCATAAATTGAGATGATCAAGTTGAGTATTGGTTTTAAAATATTATTATCCAACAAATATCTGCTTAAATGAAACATGCAACAAACGAAAAGAGTTGCAGGAACTCAGGGCTACAGAAGAAAATGTTAAAGAAATTTTTAAAAAGAATTCACGTTTTATTAAAAAAAAAAAAAAAATTCTTTCAAAAAATTTAATTTATATTAAAAAGATTTGAATCATTTGAAGTGAGATTAAGGGTTACTTTAGATTTGTTAATAAAATTTGAAAAATATTTCGTAATCAGGGGCCTGATTCTGGCAGTCGTGATCGAGTTCTTTCTCGATTCGAAAGCAATTTAATATCTAATTATTTCAGTCAATACTGAACGAATCGGAATTATTTTTTTAGTGTTGTAAAGCATTAATTTGAGCTTCACAATACTGAAAAAATAATTTCGTTTTGTCCAGTATCGACTGAAAAAATTAGAAATAAAATTGCTTTCGAATCGAGAAAGTACTCGATCACGACTGCCAGAATTAGGCCCAGGTTTATGACGATAATCGTTTTCGTGGTCGAAGTGGTAGTCAATTGAAATTTTTGTCGACATAAATTAAAATTAACGTCAATGACAATGTGAAACACATATAAAGTTTGTCGTATTTGTAACGCTTACGACAATCGTAAAAACAATTTTTTAAAACGACTGGTTTTCGACTGCGACAACGCCACTTATTACAAGGCCGAATATTTTGTAGATTTTCTTACCTTGCTTAAGTTCAAGTTACGAGTAAAATTATGTTGAAAGTTATATTAGATGAATAAATAAGTTATGGTGGGTAAGGATGGGAAAAATATTCCACGGATGTAAACGTTTACTCTAGCGTTTCGAAATTACACAAAATTAAAAAATTAGCTTGTTGCTGACTTTCTCGTAAATGCTAATTCATAAGATTTTGTTTGTCGTGCCTCATTCCCAATTTTAATTCTTGTTACATACACTGAAATTTATTGTTGGAGGATAAGCTAGTTCATATGTGCATTTTACTGGTTGCTTAGGCCAGATCATCAGGAAATTTTTTCCCAAAGACTTTAGAAAAGCAAGAGATATCAATATGCAAATAATTCTGTAGAGTGAATGAGAATTACAAAATACTAAAACTTTATTTTCAACAATATAAGCAAAGCTTAAACAAAATACCAAGAGTTTGTCTTTTCTTACATTTTTTTTTAATATCTTTCAATTTCATTAATAGATTGTTATTACTAATACAATCCACCTCCCAATAAAAGGAATGAATGTAAAAGTTTCGCCTACCATTTCGCTTGAATTTTATATGGCGAGCTCCCACTTTGAAGCAATACACTTTTGACACAAAAAATCATTCTTGAACGCATATAAAAACTGGTGAGGGTTGCGATCCGCTTTATACATTGACTTTTTTGTCGTTAAGATTGTTCTTTAATATTCTCACTTGCATATCTGCTTCGTAGTGTCGTGGCTCTTTAACTCTCATGTAAGCAACAAGGCATCCGGGAACCTTTGGCGTTTACAACCCAAATTTTCTCATAGAAGTTGAAAGTTTGCACATGAAAACTGATAACTTTAAAAAAATTTTGTATTTTCAAACTTAAATGCGCACGAAGGTAATCGGGTACATGTACGTGTTTTATATGGGAATGCGGTCATTGTAAGTAAATGTTTTGAAATTGTTAGTATCTCTGTATAAACTAGTGATAGACAGTCTTAATAAAGGCTGGTTAAATTTTAAGGGCCGATGTTGATTTTGAATAAAACACATATTATTTAGGAAATTACGGTCGTTTTTTTATTATGATAATATTGGTATTATGTATGGAATAAAATATCGACCAAAAGGCCGCCGCAACCTCGGTGGCACACCTCCATCCAATGCACAGTGTCAGATTATGCCATTTTAGGGGAACTAAAGTCTGTATTTTGAAAACTATCAAAGGTAAAGCTACGAATTTTTGAACAAGATGTTATCATAAAATTACGCATCTTTTTTTTTAAAATTGGGCAAAATCGGAGAACTGGTACGCCCACCCCCATATAACAGTAATAATAAATATGCATAGGGTGTCCCACTTAAAGATGCAAAGTAGTCGCGAGGGTACTCCTTACGCAAAAACAATAATGTAAAGTTACTCGGACGTTACTACACTGAAAAAAATGTTACACCTGGTCAAAAAAAAATATATAATTTCTTATTTTATTTATCCCCATTTAATAATGACAAAAACATCCAGAACTTGTTCGGTATCGATAGAAAAACTTCGTGTTATCGGAACATGGCCTAACTACTGTATGATTAATTAATGCTTGAATATTAATAACTGCATATGATTATTCAGTGACAACTATACCATCCAGGTAGCATAAACGCTTCGATTTCCGTACCAAATCGTAACATGGATATTTTTTGAGATATATGTATAGCCGTTTGTTTTATGACAACAGGCATCTCAATTTTTTCTGTCTACCACCACTGGGCTCTGAATCAGAAGTTTTACATAAGTATTTATAATGAGAAATCAATTTTCCAGTATTTCATGACAAAATTTACTAACAAAAGTTTTTAATTTTTAAGATCAATAGTTTGATTGGATCCATTACTAATACATATTTCCTAAAAATAATTCAAGAATTTGTTGATGCAACATTTGCGAGTTCATGCTGAAGTTTTGAAAAAATGTGTATGCTGTATGCAAAAAGGTGCAAAAAATATTTTGTAATACCAATATGTTATATATCAATTTATCATTTGGTGGCAAAAGAACCCTGAAATGAAATGGTATTCTATATTTTTGCCTCCATGAAATATTTATCACTTTTTAGATATACTTACAATAAAACGGTTTATCTAAACCGGCACGGAAAATTAATCATCAGCTATTTATTAACAAGCTTTATTACTGTTATTAAATAGAATAAAAACTTAAAAAAAAAAACAAACAAAAAATGTCAAATAATATTAAAAAAAAAAACAAAAGTTATAATGGTTGAAGTTAGTGCACACGCAGCAGGTAGAACTAACATTCTTATTGTCTGTAATAAACACGACATTCGGAGCACCGTTACTGTGTTTTGTTTCACATTTTTTAACTTTGATATACATTTAGGTATTATTTGGACAGTTTTCTTTCATTCTGAATTCAAACTTGAGGAAAAAAATTAAAAAAAAAATTTTGAGTTTAGTCCCCCTTAATTTGTAAAATCTGACAATGTGCGATGGTCCAAATTTTCGATGACGCTGAGGCATAACTGAGGTTCTATGCCGTTAACGGGCCGAATAATGTCATCATTTAGCTCTTGAATTGTTGCTGGCTTATCGACGTACACATTTTCTTTTAAATAACCCCAAAGAAAGAAGCCCAATGTGTCAAATGACATTATCCTGGCGGCCAATTAACATCGCCACCACGTACGATAACAAGGCCATTGAATTTGTTTCGTTAGCTGTGTGGCAAATGGCAGCGTCCTGTTAAAACCACATATCGTCCACATCCATATCTTCCAATTCGTGCCATAAAAAGTTCGTTATCATATCACGATAGTGAACACCATTCACAGTAACTGCCTGATCGGCCTCATTTTGGAAAAAATACGGCCCGATGATGCCGCCAGCCCATGAACCGCACCAAACAGTCACTCTTTGTGGGTGCATTGGTTTTTCGACAATCTTTCTTGGATTATCATTTGCCCAAATGCGGCAATTCTGCTTATTGACGAATCCACTGAGGTGAAAATGTGCCTCATCACTGAAGATGATTTTCTTCGATAATTTCCACTGTTGCCATATCTTGCCACCGTTCTGACCATTGACGACGTTTGGAATGGCCAAGAGGCTTTAGTTCTTGAGTCCATCTTTATGCATAATGTTCATCAACGACGAGCGTGAGAGCTGCAATTGTTGGGCACGACGACGAGTTGAGGTGGACTGCTCATCAGCCACACTATCGCGAACAGCAGCAATATTTTCTGCAGTACGAGCTGTACGAGCATGCACTGGTGTTTTTACATCTCCTACAGACCCGGTTTGCGGAAATTCTTGCACGATTTTTCCGATTGTACGCACATTTGGACGATTAAATTGACCGAAAAAATCACGAAGTGCACGATATGCATTTTGATTTGAACGCCCATTTTCATAATAAGCCTAAATAACTTTAACGTGTTGCTCGATTGTGTTTCTTTCCATGGTTCAAATTGAGTTCGTCTGAAATTGATAAATGTCAAATGAAATGCTGAAAAAAACTTGACGGTTAGGTGTGGTTCACATTCCACATCGGCCCTTAAAATTTAACCACCCGTTATATAAAATATCAATGTAAACAATTTATTTTATAAAATAGAGAAACTGGAACATAAAGAAAACAAAAATTCAAGAAATAATAAAAACAATAGAAATTTGTAAAAATCTTCTGGAGAAAAAAATTAAATTTTAAGGTGCTAAAAAACTCAAATTTGGGTTATGGCTCTATTGCAGCAGAGGCTCGATATGCTCTTCGCTTATACAGATGATATTGACATAATTGACAGACACATTCGAGATGTAAAGGCTGTCTGTGTGAAGATTGAAAAGGTTTCAGCTTAAAGTGGTCTGGCGTTAAACGAGAATACAAAAAAAAAATTGTATGCAACTGCAGAAAAATCTGCGCAAATAAAATTTGGCGACGAAGTGCAAGCAAGCAATTATTATTCCGCGGTAGTAGAAGAATTTACCTACCTTAGATCTGATATAAATAAGGGAAATAGCATCTGCCTTAAATTAAACAAAGGATAGTGCTTGCAAACAGGTGTTATTATGGACTACGCAAAGACTTAAAGCCATTTCCAGAATAACCACTTGTGATACCCGTGGCGGAACATGGGTACCTGTAAAAATCGATAAATATCTGTTAGGTATTTTTGAGAGAAAAAAAAAATAGTAAAATTTATGGATCCATATGCGTCGACGAAGAGTTGTATGATATTTACACCTGCGTGAAGGTAAAAGATAAAGATACAACGAAAGAAAGAATTTACAAAAAAAATCGTTCGAAATTAAAAAAAACGATTTAACAATTTTTTGTAAAAAAAATTAAAAGGTTTTTGAAAGTGAATTTAGTTGCATTTTTAAAAATGTTATACATCACGATTAAATTTGAAATCTCTACTTCTTGGTTAAAAAAAAACTTTGCGTCTATTTGCGCCATTTTTTTTTTTGTGATTTTTTGAAAATTTTACTTTTTTTCTGTTTTTGCTCATCTTACATAGAGGTACATATGATTGAAAGACTTTCGTCAGTCATAAAATGTTTTGGTTGTCTTTTATTTAAATCATCAATTCGGCTTTTTGAGAGGATATTACACCTGTCGTATAAACTCTCAGTGAAAAAGTGGCAATTAAGATCGGATAAGGACAAAACTATTGTTAGAGTGAAAAAAGCTATCCATGAAAAATTTAGAAGTGATTTAGGGCTAATAGTGGATGTACCGAAGTCTGGATTTGGAAACAGCAACGGTGGTTACACCAGTAGAAGATTTTTTCCAATCCTGCATTAGCTGCAGAAATAATTGAAATTGCATTTGAGTAATCTACCGAATCAAAGTTATTATTGAAGTAATTAAAAGTGGTTACAAAATCCATTTGGACGAGTTTGCTAATTATTGCCTAGAAACTGCAAAATCTTAGTGCAAAAGAGAAGTTGTTTTAAAGAAATTAGTTGTTATTATTTAAAATAAAATTTATTGTTACTATTATAAATAAGTTATAATTATAAATAAATCAATTATTTTCAGATAAATTAAATACTATGAAAGAAAAAAAAAGCTACATAAAAGCTTAAAAATGAATGTTTTGTGGAAATTAGCAAAAAAAAAATTTTGTTAACAGTGTCGTTACGGGGAGGGTGGGGGGGGGGGGGGGTTTAGAGGGACACCTTTTTTGTGTTTGTTTTTTATTTTTTTTTTTAACTGATGGGAAAAAACTTTATTTTGTACGAAAAAATTAAATTTTCGGTACGTAATTATTTGTGCAAAAGTAAAATAAAAATATTTTTCTTAAAATCTCTTTTTTGAGAACTTTATTAATTTGAACTTAAAGAAACAATATCAAACAAAATATATTTTTTTTTTTGGTTTTTTGTACAGTTCAAAATATTTTTCGAACACTAATGATAAATATTTTTTTAAAAACATAAAAAAAAACGTTACCGGTCCTTGGTAAGATTAGAAAGAGTCGAACATAATATGTTAAGCCTTTAAGTATAAAAATTTCGTTAACATTTGTGGAATCCCCCAAACACACATTACGGTTTACATTAAATTTGTTTTGTTTTAAATCCCGTTAAACATTTCAAATCGTATCTTAATATTAAATTTAGAATTTAGAATTAGATCTGGATCCTAAAAAATATTTTTATAAACACACAATTATGTAAATATGAATTATCATCATTCTTTCTAACCTAAATGCTTTTTACATTTACTTATGTAAGTAAAAAATAAAATCTCTTATCTCATTTTCAACCCGAGCCTAAAACTCAAAACCCTTCCTTCTTCTTCCTACATTTAGTCTCTGTAATTTATCAATAAAAAATAATTATAGCCACGTGCTGTTGATTTATTAAAAAAAAAACCTCGTCCTTTCAATATTCTCAAGTCTTTAATTTTGTATTGATAAAAATCTTTCGTCACTTAATTCCTCTTTGTTCCGCTTAACGAAACAAACCATCTAATTACTCAACAAATATAAAAATTTGTTCGATTATGAAACAATTTCACACATTTAAAACTGACCAGCAAAACAGACACACTCAAACAAACAACATTCACTGTGGCCAATCCAATGAGGCATCAACTTTTTTTTTGTTTAGATCTTGAGATATGAGCACAGCAGAAGTTGGGGAAAATAAATATTTAATTATTGTTTTTCGAACATGATTTAACATTCAAAACTTGTTGTAAAAACTGGGCAGCTGTAAGAATGTAAACAACTGCAACCAGCTACAACGAGCAGTGATGTTAGAAGAACATGATTTGTTGCATGTGTAACATTTGGCACATGGACAAGATTTTATTACTGCATTTTGTGGTACTTTATTATTCTCTTTGTTATTAGAATTTTCGATGTCTGTGTGGAAAATCTGGAGTAGAATATTGTTGATTTTTTTAAAGATTTTATAATGGAAGATTATATGTCGTGGCAAAACGTCCTTGCGATGGCAGAAAATATGGAATGTATGCAGTGTTTTAAGGTGCGCTACAAATTATTGAGGTAATCTGGCGGAATTGTTAGAACTGTCAGCATTATTGCAATTATTTTTATAAATTTTTGCCAAAAATTGTTTATTAAAACATTATTTTTCTAAACCTGATACTGGTTATTAAACCCTTAAGTGAATACTAGGTACTAGACAGGTATTTTCTACCCAGATAGTATCGACAGACCCTCCTAATTTTATATGAATTCATTATAATGTTTTAAGTGGCAAAGTAAAGAAATATTGTTTCAAAGCCTGCCTAAATATGGGTAAATCCCAGAAACAGTCCACCAACCCAAAAATTTTTCAAATTAATTTTTTTTAACCCATTTACGCCCGGCGTACTCATATGAGGACGGTTGTTCATATGACCACAATATTTTGTTTCGATACTTTATATTTCGTTTATAAACAAATTTGTATTAAAAAATAGCGTGACTTTAAAATAAAATAGGTAATTTTATAAATACATGCATAAATTGGTTAAAATTTGAGGTTTAATTCATATCTTTAAAGAACTTGGTTATAAGCCAAAGCTACGCTTTTATTTTTTTTATATGCGTGGATGCTTTTATGCGTTTTAAGCCTAGATTTATTTGAATACAGTCGTTTTAGCAAATTGTAATGAAATTGGACATATATAATAATATTTGAACGAAAGGGGGCAAATTGTAGTATGGTGTCCCCAAATGGGTCCAATGGGCAGAAAGCTTATATATTTTTGTTTACTTTTTGTCATGTGTTTCAGTCATGTGTTTGGATTTCAAAAGCAATATCTAGGAACAGGTTTATGGGAATTATTTTTTTTACATTTCTATAACAATCAGTTTGCTTCCGGTTTCCTCAATAAAATGCTTAAATTAAAATCTGTTGCTGTTTTATAATCAAGAAGTTGCACCAGTGAAGCGCATTCCACGAACATCTTTCAATAGACGAATCAACGATAACATTTTTTGGACGTCATCCAACCAAGCAATGATTGCAAGTGCCGATGGGTATTTTTATGCTTTCGAAGTATACTGAGGGAAATCGGCAGGAGAGTCGAGAAATGAGAAATTAGGATTGAAAGTCGTCAATAACTTGTTGAAAAAAGCAAATGTTGGGTCACATTAGCATACCCTTTAATTTCACAACTCGTTAACTAGTCAAACATTGCTGCAAGATTTAAGCGAAGTCAGTTATAGTGCTACTTGTACCGTCAGGGAAAAAGAACAAAGAAATGCCCACTGGATTATGTCAAGAATATGACACGGAAAGCCTGTGCTGAATTTGACTACTAATTTGATACAGTCAATCAAATTTTTTCGTGCGGTGGCTTGACAATAGTATGTACCATGTGTATAAACTGCGATTTCGTTTACTCACTTGGTACGGTAAAAAGATGGAGCTGCTTCAAAAAAAGAAAAGTTGATCTGAACATTCCTCTTGCCTTCCAGAACTACAACGAAGGCACTGCATCTGATGCGCATATGTGACAGCGCATATAGAAAGGGACCTTAGGGTAAAAAAAATCAATTTTCACTTTTTTTTTGATGCGGACAACATCTGAGCATCGAATGAGACCGATCTCATGCCCCAAAAGTGTTCCCTCCCAGAGAAATGCGCGTTTTATGATGTGATGGTACACCAAAGATACACGTATTTAAATCTTTAAAATGGCTCTCCTGAACAAAACCGGTTTTAACCCTTAGGTCCCTTTCTATTTTGCGCGTCCCATATGTGATAAGCTTGCGATGTTTATAGAAATTAACTGATGCCAATGCTTGTTTGTTGCGCAGTTTGATTAAATTTTAAGCACAATTTGCATTAGCCAGCTCCAGTTTCGCCGAAGTATATGCAAAACTCACTTAAGATATTCGGAGGGTGAAAAGGATGATGAAAGGCGGTGCAAGCCTTCATCAGTGGTATCAGGTAAAACTTATTTAATATTGGCGACATCCCCCAAAAACTTGCCTGCCAACTACGATGTGTCGTTTGATGCAATAAAGCCGTTTGCAATGTAAGAAATTCATCAAATCACTCTGCATAGAAAAAGGATGTTTTGAAAAACTTCTCGTATGTATGTGCCCATTGGCCCCATTTAAGGACGGCGATTTTTTTCCGAACCAAAGAATTTTTTTTTAATTTTTTTTTCTTAAAAATGTTTAATTAGCTTCTAATAGTTACAGAAATAAAGCTTTTTTAATAAATTTCCTTCCAGTTTATATTTGGGTCCAAATGGGTTAATGCAATATAAGACTAGATGGATAAATTTATTTTTATATTCAAAAATATGTATTTCGGTGGTCATAAATACCAAATCCTGCCCCACCCTATGATCTTTTAATGTTATACATGAATTTAACAATATTTTAGGTGCTTAAATTAGCACTTACAGCAGACTCATCAACACATAAATTTCGTTAAAACAAAAAATTGATATTCATTCATACATTCCTTAGCAATCACAAAATTAGCTTATATATATAACTGACATAACGTCCAATATGTGCAAAAAGTGGTCCAAAATTACCTCAAAAGAATCAATGCTTGCAACACTTCGCGTGGTGGTCATTTAAATGATATCGTGTTTCACACATAATGTCAACGTTCAAACTTTATAATAAAAAAGAAATATCATGAAAAAAAAACATTTTATATGTGTTTTATTTACGTTTACTTTTGAAACCGCAAAATGGATAACCCATTACAGTAGACGCTCGGTTATATGAATACCCAGTTATATGAACATCCAGAATAGTGAACAACAAAATTTTTACACATGAGGTTCTAAAGAGTGAACTTAACCTATCTCTGTTATGTGAACAACTTGCAACCGTTGATTTTTTTGCAACTATCTGTTGTAAAGGGTGTTTTTTTTTTGAGTATCAGAACTTTAAGTTGGCATAACTGCTGTACTTGAGCACCATTTAACTGCTGATAGTTGCTTTTTGTTTAGTTTTCTTTTAAATTTTACTATGAATCGACTTATAACTTATTATGAATGGAGCAACGCGCCAATTGTTGAAATTTTTAATCAAAATAATTCGGCGAATGGGCTGAAGCACAAACTGATATTGATTTTGAATTTTATTTTCCGATGAAGCCCATTTCTGGTTAAATGGGTACGTAAATAAGCGGAATTGTCGCATTTGGAGTAAGTAGAATCCACTAGCTTTATGGGCTGGCGGAGTCATTGGCCCATATTTCTTCAAAAACGATGATGGTCAGAATGCAAAAAGTTGTTGAAAATTGGCGCCTTCTACACGCCAGCCGTGGCGGCCACATGGCAGAAATCATATTTAAATTTCATAAAATGTTTTTTCCACTAAAGCCCGTTTCATTGATATTAAAAATATATTTCCTTGTTTTATTATGATTTAAACTCGTGTCACTCCATAAAAAACACCCTTTATTAGAAATCTGTTGTTCCCCGAAATAAGCTAGTAAATGTGTATATCAAGGCGAATTGAGTAGAAGGTGGGGTCAAGTCAACATATGGTGATTTTTTTTCGGTGGTCGACTTGTCAAAGTTTGTATACAAACTAGTTTTTTATGTAAACAAACCTATTTTTTTACTAGCAATATTTTTGACAACCCGACCACAGAAGCATTGTAGTTGTAGAGTTGACCTCACCTTCTAGTCAATTCGCCTTGGTGTATATACGAATGAAAAGGAAAATTTATAAGATGGTTGGTGTCTGTAAAGTTATTGCTTGGAGTGAAAATAATATATTTGATAATGATATTTGGCATTGCGGAAATGCAGGGACAGAAATTACAGAAGTCCCTTAAAGCAAAAAAATATAACCGACTACTTTCATGTACATTTATTATTAGCAAACTAATTTAAAATAAACATTACATTATGTATGTAAACATATTAAAATTATTTGAAATACTTATTTTATATTGTCTCGATTGTGTGAACTTTTCAATTAAGTGAACAGGCCCTGTTTGAATTAGTTCATATAAGCGAGCGTCTACTGCAATTTGTTTTGAAAAAAAAAAATAAAATTGGGTTTACTATAAGTACTGGAAAAACTATAGCGTGCGTTGTGAAGCGTGCGTCACAAAGGGTTTACGGCTTTTGTCAAAAAATCACAAAATTTTTTGGCTGCGAATAAGTGGTTTTAGAATTCTCTTACATATTCATCTTTCTTTTAGGAATTAGATTTTGTATACCTTATGATGCAGAATTCGCTAAAAATTAGGAAAACACACTTTTACTTCCACTTTTTGTGGCATACGTCACAAAACTTTGTGATCAATTATTTCGCAACAAATACCTACTAAGAAATTATGATAACTATATGCCATTCGTAACAACATACATATTAATGCCAGTAAATACTATATATTAGTTGAAGCTATCACTTTTGAAAGGCCAAAAAATGTTTTTATATCAATCGGAAAACGCGTGCGAATGTAGCGTTCGTCAGGCAGGATTTGCCCACTTACTGTAAAAAATAAAATCAAAACAAAACGTATAAAAAAGCACACTCAACACAAAAGAATTCTCTTTTTGCTTCACAACTAAAGGTTATTCCTGTAGCCATAAAACTCAGCACAAAATACAAATAGCCCCAGCAGGCGCTTGAGTTCTTGCGGTAGCCAAAAAACTCCACACGAAATGCAAATAGTCCCTGCCAGGCCCTGGGGTTCGTTTATGTGATTACACTTTGGTGTTTACTTTAGTACTAAAAGTCTTATTAATTTGACAGGAAATTAATAGGTACCTATAACATGACATACATATATCTTTAAGGAGTCAAAGGGACACAATTGTTGTCCTCTAAAAAATTTCGTCGACAGCGGGTTTTTTTAAGGAACTACAACTTTAAATGTTTTGGGCATGAACGGAAGTCTTCGTTTTTTGAAGATACACATACTAAGTTTGTTTATATAGAGAGTTCATTAAAAAAAATCAGTTATTGCTTTTAAGGACGCCAATCCCAGTTCTGAAGGGTGGTCCAACCCTAATGCACAATGTTTATTGTGAGTCACACTTTAACGTCAAGTTTTTTGCTCAACTTTATTTTAATTCGCTGGCATAAGAAATATAAATAAATATATTGAAGAGTTCGCCGCATATGGCGATTTTTGCCGAAGGAATAATTCAAATCATTTTCAATTTGAAATCAAAGCTCCGTGTTTGTTGGGTTTCTCATCTCTCTCTCTTTTTAACTACAATTGCAAAAACCATTATTTGCTTGCGCTCTGCTGTTGCTTTGTTATTTCTTTAAACAAAATCATTTTTGCTGTGTATTTTCAACCGCTGACTTTAATACATGGTTTCAGGAGACTAAGGCCCATTTTCACAACTTACCGCTAGCAATAGGTGGGCTTTTATCGTTTAATAAACTGTTGGTACTCTTTTGTTCCTTAACTGGTACTTTTTCAATTTTTGTTAATATTGGGACTATAGTGTTTCTATAGAAGCATACAATTAAACATGTATGGTGACTAATAATCTGTAAGGGGGAAATTTTGGTACTTTTTCGTTCTGCAACTCGCACTTTTTTGATTTTCATTAATATTTGACCTTGAAACAAAAAACAAAAAACCATGCCCCATGGCCTGAGTGGGTGGGAATACAAAAAAGGGAATTTTTTTGTTTTTTTTTTTGTTCTTCAACTGGTACCTTTTAAGTTTTCATTAATATTATACCTAGAAACATTATATTATACATGCAAGGTACTAAGTAAATGGGACTCTGTAAAAGGGATCTTTTTAGTACTTTTCGTTCTTAAACTGGTACTTTTAAAATTTTTATTCATGCTAAACCTAGAAACATAAAGGTCAATATGCAGAGTCCAGAGAGATTGAGAAGACCTTTCGGTACTTTTTTTTATTTTCAATTGGTACTTTCTGATTTCTTAATGTTATTGAAGTTACAAAACCAAGTTTAACATTCACGGCCTTGAAAAGTGTAAATTCATGTTAATTCATACATACTTTCTTGAATTATTTTTTTTTTGCCATAATTGCATCAAAAATTATGGTCGAATTTCGACCGCTAGGCAAACACTAGTATTTATATTCGTATAGTTATATTACTTAAACTATAAAAATTTTTACAAACCCTGTTCTCAATTAAATATGCCGTTTGTTTTTGTAATTCAATAAAATAGTGCAAATAAAATTGTGCAATCATTTATTAATCATTTTTGGTTACAACATGATTACAGACTGCTAACATCATCATACCGACCGATCGACCAAATGATGATGATGATGCTGATGATCCTCATCGTTCAGATACAAATAAGTTTTTCTTATGATTAATATGCCGCATAAAGAAAGCTACAATTATCTTTATGTAGACTTTCGCATTGTTTAGTTATATGCCATTCTCATAAAGAATACATACCAAAAAATATAACAAAGTCCTGTTTCGTCACTGCAGCATGTGAGTGAATGCCCGCAATTCAGTACTCAAATTTGCAGCAAGTGCTACTTGTTTGTCTGTATGAAAGAGTACTTTAAAAAAAAAGTTTGAAATTTATAATGCTGTAATATATACTTAAGTAAATATATAGGTGTATGTGTGGTAGCAGTCTTAGTCGGTTGCCTGGTTTCAAGGTGATGTAATCTTGAAGTGTATCTTAAATATCAAACTGCCACCATTTCTGATTGCTCCAGCAGTTGTGTTTTGTGGCAATCAAATCTAGTCTAACAACAATCACGTTGATTCCAAGCTTTATAATCATAAAAATGACGTGGTCTTGTATACTAAACTCACAGTTGGAACTGTGTGTATGTGATCATGTACACGATGGAGATGATTGTGATTTTGTTGTTGTTGCTGTTGCTGTTGGAAGCTGCTGATGATATTGCAAAAATAGTTGTAGCAACAACTACTTTATCTTGTTATTATTTTAGACACATTGTGGCATTAATTGCAAAATATCACGTTATATTCATTATGATTTGATTCCTTTGTAACTTCTAACGACGAAAAATTGCAAAATCCAACAAAAGCACCACCCGGTATGTGAGTGTATTGTATTATGGCCTCACCGCACCTCACATTTACATGTCGCCTTCTAATGTCAGTATATAAATATATGTTTAAAATCTAGTCGCAAGTATTAATGAAATTTCTAATAATTCGAGTTTTGTAGAAGTTTGTGTTTGCTGAGTTGTAGGCGTTTTTTCAATATTGTGTTTTCACAGTGATTTGACCGCATTACTTTCAACTTGTTAGTGGGGCAATTTGGCACTATAAAAAAGGGGCCAAGTGCAATCTACATATTCGTATGTAGAATGGCAAATATAACCCAGATTTACTGCAAGATAGTATGAAAGAAAAATAATCTAAAGGTGATTTAATCTTAATCTTAAGATGAAACACGATATGAGGTCGATGAGTATTTTATTGAATTGACACGACATTTAAATGGAAATTCCAATGAAATTATTAAATAAATTTTAATTTGGAAAATGTGAAAAGCGAAATATGTAAATATTATTTCAGCGATGGTGGGTTATAGTCGTATAATAAAAGATTTTTATTTATTTCATTTATTTAAAGTGAGTCTCTTTTTTTTAAAGAGAGATCAACCGTTGTTTTTATTAATACGAATTTTGGAACTCTACACCCACAGAAAAAATTCGATTTAATATGATTAGTTAACTCGTTCAATGTGGGAAACTCTTTTAACTTTTTTTTTTTAGCTCCGAAGCTCTTACTTAATTTAAATGTTTTTTATACACGGTGCCAAAAAAAAAATTAATTAAAATTTCTTTTATTTTCAAACTGTTAAAAAAGATTTTAGAAACTGAAAACGAACACAATTAAGCAACACCCTAAAATAAATAAATAAAAAAATTAATTAATTAATTTTCTATTAAAAACGGTCGACTAACCAGTCTCATTTTTATTTAAATGGCATCTTCAATCAACAACAATGTAAAATATGGGCAACAAAAAATCCTGGAGTAATTTATCATTGGTAATCACACTTTTTTTAACGATACAGGTTGGCATGGAATACAATCAGGAAGAATTTTTGATCCGTATTTTTTTGGAGTATGAAGTTGGGAATGCACTTACCATCGGTGGGGCTCAATTCTCAAGGAAGTTGAAAAATTTCTAAAGGCTCCCTGTAGAGATCCTATAGAAAACCACCCACAAATGTGGTTTCAACAAATTAGTTCCACAGTGCATGCACTCATAGTAAAATGCATCTTCAATTTGATATGCCCTCACTTCAGAATTGTGATATCAATGTTATTACAAATAGCATCAATGATGCAAAAATTGACATCAATCCAATGACGAACGTCATCATAAAATTTTGTCATATTTTATGCGTCATCTTTGCTATGACAACAGTGACATCAATTCCATGCCACATTTTGTGTATTATAAACATTAATTACATTTTTAAAAAGTAAAGTAAAATAAGAAGCAAAAATTCCCATATTCTATTTGTTTATATTATTTAGTTAATTACATAATATTTTCAAAGTAGAATAGTTACGAAAACCATATCAGTCATGCTTCTGGTGCCTTATAATTGAGAGTTCTTCTGTTAACAAAGGCCGCCATACAACAAAAGTGAAATAAACATGTTGAATGGGTTAAAAAATAATAATAATAATAATAAAAATAAATAATGACTCAGTTTAATGACAGTTTGCCATCAAATTGAGCGTAATGAGTCCATTCGCCGATGTTACTGAGTCATCGCACTGATGACATTATTTATATAACTGACTCCGGTTCATCATTTCTGTGCTGCCGATGTGTCATCCCATTAATGACATAATTGCACATGATGACAATTTGGACAAGTGATGTTTAGGCTGCCATCACAAAGATGAAACGTGTTATGGGGTTAAAAAATTAAGAAACTTGACGTAGTACTAATGACAAAATACATCAGCGTTATGACGCCTTTCCTATTAGTGTGTATACCTGCATTGCGGCATTACTCTACAGTGCTCTTAACACTAGGAGTATCTACTGCGACTACCAACGCACACCTGTGCATGGGCACTCCTCAGCTTACACCTGGCTTGCAACTTCTCAGGTTATGAATTGTCGGCAAAAACCAGTATGCTTACCCCTTTCTTAGAAGCTGATGCCATCTAAACTCCACTGCAAATAGCATCTTCTCCTGATTAGCAAGACCACATAGGCAGATCCGCCAGCAGGGCGAACTTCCCCACAGTGTGTGAAAAATCAGCTCTTAGTGCTGACTTTTTGAGATCTCCTTTTCAGCAACTATGGGTATAGACCACAGCCACCATGTGCCATCCGAAGCAGCCTTACCAATAACTAGTCCAGGACCAAAGTTCCAGGAGCTAACAGGTTTTCTTGGTTCCAGATAGGATATCTGGACAGCCGCGTTCATGTCAATGAAAGGAAGACTTGCCAATTTTTTTTTTCTGCCGACAAACCGGTATTTGCTGGACCTATACGTTGTGCCACAGTTTTTTTATTGATGCGACAGATTTACGTTAAACCTCCCATTGTGGCGTACCTAACGGTGGTTTAAGCACCAGGTGACAAACAATGCCCTGAAAAATCGCCTCCATGTGCGAGACCAGCCGTCACACACATGTATCAAAGCGAATGAATGGCTCGGTTGAATCAGCCCTTGTTTTGGGAGTGGAGCTATCTTACCTCCACCTCGGTTTTTAAGTTTGCAGTATTTGTTGAAATAGCAGCAGCATACAGGGAAATCCAAACTTCTACTCAAGGTGGAAAACCCGCCTGTGAAGCAGAATATTTCTAATCTCTCTTCTTGCGACTTTGACCACGTTATCCCCGATGGGTACTCCCCAATAGTCAGTCCAGCTGCGAAGTGTAAGGGTCTCGTGATTGGCATGGTATTTATTGTAACGGGTGTATGTAAAAAAGCCGCAGAGAACACATAAAGAATTATTTGAAAAGAAATACAAGCGATAGCTTTAAAGTCTTGAAAAGAGTTTAATTATGCGAAGTACAGAATGGGTAGCACTTATATAACGTTATCTTTTCGTCTTACGCCATACCTTAACAAAAGCAGTAGGCGTTTTCTAGTTGTCAAAAATTGTTATGCCCATACCATTTGTATAAAGCATCCCTTAATAGCACGGCGTTACCGCTTTACAATTGAAAAATCCGGTTGGCCGCTATTGGTAATAAATGATGGTAATTAGGTAATTTTCAGTCAGTCTTGTGATTTTATCTCAATATTTCATTTTTATTATGTGGGTTTTATTTAACAAGAAATTTAACACTACAATTCGTGACATAACTTTAACGCTCTTGTTTAGGTATAGCATATCAGCATAAAAGCTAAAAGGAAGAAAACGTTCCGCCTTCAGATCTTGTTTAAATACGGCTGTTAATATTCTAAATTTCCAAGTTATTAATTAAGTTTAATTAAAAAAATTTATTTATTTTAAAATAAAGAAGTCTTAGACTATTTAAAACCTAAAGTTTTTTTTATTAATGGATTTCCTTCAAAGGACAGTTATTATATAAACCTCTAGCATAAACTCAAAACTAACGCCGGCAATATCCTAAACTACTTTTGGAAATAGTGTAGCCAAAAATAAGAAAAGTCAAATGAACTGGTGTTTAACTTAAAGAAATATATGTTCAGATATCTGCTTAAGGAAGGAATAGACGCTGAAAAAAAAAAAAAAAAAAATAACAAAACTGCACCAGTTAGAAAACTCAGGACTGTGAATACAGAGCATATTAGCATTACAAGTGAT
Source organism: Pollenia griseotomentosa (assembly GCA_963931875.1). Taxonomy (NCBI): domain Eukaryota; kingdom Metazoa; phylum Arthropoda; class Insecta; order Diptera; family Polleniidae; genus Pollenia; species Pollenia griseotomentosa. Next base: position 102,922,177 of record OZ007560.1, read on the forward strand.
ACAAATTTTTTCAAAAAACATTTGAAAGAAACAAATTTAACTATAGCTGCATGTTATGACTGGCTGTTATGAACTACAACAATACTTGTTGTGCCAAGCTGACTAGTGAAGCTTTTAAAGTACCTTTTATGTAACTTCACTGCTGCAGTTCCAGCAGCACTTACTAACAATATACCAGAAAATACACAAAAAAAAAAGGAAACAAAAATAGCTCGTTAATTCAATTTATCTATGTTTGGCAGTTATTGTTTGTTCATTATTACACCCCGACGACTATCAGAAGTAAAGACTCAAAAAAAAAAGAAAACGAACGAAATTGGAAGTTGAAACTAGTGACTTTAAAGCTTCTATAAAAAGGCATGTTTGCTCTGGTTCTTCTTATTGCCATCATAAAATATGAAATTTCGTTTCAATTCGTTTTATTTATTCTAATGGTTGTTTTGTCTACGGTCAGCAAGATTCTGTACAAGAAACAACAAATAAACTCTTTTATAATGATGATTATAATCATTAGTACTTAAGTGTGTATACATTTTATCTATTTTCGCAAAGTAGTTTCTTTTTATTTCCTTTGCCTACAGCCATTTCTGCCAGTGGGGCATAATTTGGATTAAGGTGAAGATTATTTACTTGAAGGCAAACAGTGATGATTTTAACAAAAAGCTTAAAAAAGTTAAAAGAAATAAGAAAATTTTTTTCTCTAGAAATCATAATAAAGTTATGGTTAATAATGATGAGAGTTTAAGGATGACTTTTTGATAGAGTTACATTTTATATGACTAAAAACTAGAAACTTTTATTTGTTATACTTATGGTTAGCATCCGTTCGGTATTATACAAAACAGTTCTGTATATTAGATAAAATTTAAAAATATTGAAAATTTTCTGTGACAAAACCGCACTTCGCTTACAATATGTTGCTTTTGCATAGACGTTCTTTGACCGGGAAGAAGGGTTTCCATTTTTGGGTAAGACGATAATTTGCGATAGTTTTTTTTTCATAGTTGGCATTCAAATTTAGGGAAAACCCTTTAGCCTGGCCGAATAATGTCTATTGAAAAAACGATTTTATATTTTGAAATTAAAGCCAATAACGTAAAACATTTTAAACTATTTGCCAGTCATTTTGTAAATGTCTCATGGTAAAATCTCTAATATAATCTTTTGATTTTCGACAAATATCTCCTTGATTAATTTCTTTGCAATCCTAAATCTTAATTTTATTCAAGCTTTTTCCTGCTTGCAAGGCTTCTCTATCTAATTGCCTTCGCCAAGTGTGGGCAGGCCGTCCTTCTTTTCTGCTACGTGCGGATTCTAGTCGATAGCATTACGGGTCATATATCCGAGGGTCTTCGTAGTGTGTGACCAATCCATAGCCATTTTCTTTTCATTATTTCGAAATGTATTCGTTCATAGCGTATGCAAGCCCGATTTGTTTTTTATACCCTTCACCGAAGGTAAAAGGGTTTATAAACCTTTGTCATTCCGTTTGTAATTTCTACAATATTGATCCTACACCCCATAAAGTACATATATTCTGGGTCCTTATGAAAAGCGAAGTTCAAATCCGGTTGTCCCTCTGTCCGTCCGTCCGTCTGTCTGTTGAAATGGGTTTTCCGAAGTCCCCAGACATTATGGTGGCTTGGATGGTGTATATTTCTGTCAGGTATTCTTATTATAATTTTGCTATTGAAATTCAGCCAGATCGGTCCAAAAATGGCTGAGATATGAGCAAAAAACCGCGACTACCTCCAATTTTTTCCAAAAAGCCCATGGTGAAGGGTATATAAGATTCGGCATAGCCGAATATAGCACTCTTACTCGTTCGTCTACGATCCTCCTAAGGCCCGTGTGTAATGAAGTCTTGCAGGGCGTTCACGTCCTTGAAAGCTAAATTTTAAGTCTGGCACCCATAGAGGAACACAAAATTCACACATGAATAAAAGATTTTAACTTTTGTGCGGGTGGAGATTGATGGTGACCTCCACACTGTATGGAGTTGGCGGAAGTTTCTCATAACAATGTCCTGTACCCATGTTATTTAACTTTCGTCTCGCATCGAAAAGATGTAGAACAAAATATCCCATCGTTTCTTGAAAAGTGAGAAAAAAGTGTGTCTGTAACTCATCGAAAACTATCAACAGAGATTACGTCGTAACGTTATAAATGCCATAACACTCCCCTCGAAGCCGAATGTGGCATTTCTGACGTTGAGAACGCCAGTCACACATATCGTTGACGGGGACCAAAATTGAAAATTTTTCAACGACGGCGGCGAAAATACAACCGTCTACTATACCAAATAATGTAAAGTGAAACTTTAATGTTTGTTGTTAGTGAACGAGCTTCAAAAACGTTTGTATATTTTATTAAAAGTTAATGGGAAAATAATTAAACAATGAAAAGATGTGCCAAGAACAAATTATTATTATTATTCTTTGCATTTTTAATATAATTTTTAGTGTTAACATTTTTTTCTCGCCCCGTTTTTATTTGTGAATTTATTTGACAGTTTAAAGCGGGAACTATCTCACAGAAATTTTACAGACACACTTTTTCAGTGAATATCCTAAAACTCTCCAAAAATGTTACAGACGTAGTTAAGAGAGAAAAACAGTTGTCTGTTGCAATTTATGATATTTTTTGTTTCATTTCAATCGAAAAGTTTTCTGACGATGGAGTTACAGAACATGGGCACTGTACTACGTTTAAGAGTATAGGTAACACGATACAGCCTTTTCGTACACCAGCTTTAACGGATACCTTATCGCTTACAGATGATGCATATGCCCTTTTTTATTTCGGTATAATTTGACATACAAATTTGTCGCAGAAAGCCTTAGTGAAATAAATCTATTTTATTTTGAAAACGTTTTTTCTTATGTACTCCCATATAGACACTTAGTCTCCCAACAATGCTTGCATACGTTCATTACATTTCATTCATTTTGTAAACGGAAAATGAAAAACAAAAGAAACAAAGAAATTAAAACAATAAAATGCGAGAGAATTTGAGGTTACTGCCGACGTTGTAATTGTGGGCTTTAGGATTTGTGCCTGAAGTTGAAGGCTCAATTCTGTTTGAACACTTACTCTCGGATAATACCTATGACTTTCCTCGATGCTCCTTTGCAGGTGAGTGCCCTCCAAATGGTATTGTGGATAAGTGTGTCAAAGGCTTTCTCGAAATCAAATAGGGCGGTAAGATGCAGTCAATACCTTGAATTCGGCAGAGTTCAAAATTAACCGATCTCTTGAGATCGCTGCTGATCAGATATCCTATCTGGTACCACAGAAGTCAGTATCCTCCGGAAGAACTGTTACACTCCGACTTTTGGTTGAGACTCTTTCGGCGATCGCGTCGTGATTGTAGCTTTGACCCAAAGCCGTGGGAAAGGAGATCTTAAAAAGGGGGTTTTATGGGGTAAGGTATCCAAGTTGCAAGTTCCAGTTCCCATTAGTTTGAGTAGAATTCTTATTTTGCTTAGTAGACTTTAATATTAGTTCATTTTGTGGATTTGTTGTTTATTGTGATTCATTTGAATATTATTGTTGTTTTATAATAATATTAAATTAAATTTCTTTTATGATTTTTGTTAAAAAATTGGTTCCTTATAAAGAACCAAAATCAATCTTGGTTTTGCAAGGAATATAAAAATCATCGTTTTTCCTTCAGAAGTTTTTAGATTATAACTAATTATATTTGGGAAATTCTCAAGGTCGTCGTAAAGTTGTAAAGTCATATGTCTGAAAATAATTACAAAAAATGTATATGACTGTGGTTTAAGCCCCTATGACACTACATTTTTTATTCATTAATTGATATAGAATTGATAGAAAGAAACAGTAAATGTTAGAAAGAGCAAACTATAAAAAATGTAAACAAAGTTTTTTAGTTTTTTTTCTCTTGTTATGGTTTTGTTTCAGGGATGGGGTTGAGAATTTTTAAAATTGTACCAACAACCTTTAAAAATTTTACTTTTTTACCCTTATTGTACTAAAAGATTTTTTTAGTTGAAATTAATTTTATTTTTGTTCATAAAAAACACCACAAAAAGGTATTATAAATCTTAGTTTTAAAAGTATCAACAAAAAAGTACAATTGAAACAACTTAGCCATCCCTGTTTTGTTTATTTTATTAAATGTTGCCAAGTTTTTGTTTATGAGAAACCTTAAAACAAAAAGCGGTAAATCGCCGAATTTGCCCGTAAACCGCTGATTCAGCAACACTTTTAATATTTCAAGCTGGAAATGTCAATTTTAAGTTAAACAATTTTACATTTTTTTTGACATAACTTCATTTTTTATCGATAACTTTAGTAAAATTTTTGAAAGTTTGCCAGATTAACTCTTTGCACTTGGTAAATTTTTGTATTACATTATATTTGTACTGTTCACCAAAACTTGAACGATGCATTAAAAATGTAGTGTCATAAGGGCTTTACCGATTATAATTTAGATTGTTACTGTACAATTATGACGAATCAATAAACACAGCATTAAAATTTTTATTTTGTTTGAAACACAACAGTATTTTTTTAAACCATTGTAAAATATTATTTAGGATATTATGACGATATGACTTAACAGCACTCCTTGGAATCCCCCAATTATAATTTTAATTTTTGTTATATTTTCAGATTGATTTAAAACCAATTTGGATTCTAACGAGCACAACTTCTGATTCCTGAAGAAAAATTAATCTTAAACGTGGATATTTTCGATAGAACAAAAGGATTTTTTAAAAAGTTATTGTAAGAATTTTCTTTATCAACTTTTGGACTAATTATATTTTTTTAAGAAAATAATTAGTATTGTGGTTATTTTGTTGAACTATTTATGGGTTTTAATCCAATTTTTTTTTTAAGAAAATTTTATAATTTTATTTTGGTTCCATACAAACTTTTGGAATTAATTGTGCTTTCTTCAAAAGATATTGGAACAATTTTGGGTCAAGTTTACAGTCTTTGGAATCAATTGCAATTCCGTGGGAAGACTATTCTAGGATTAGGTTATCAAATTTCGAACGAATTGTAGTTCCTCAAGAATCCAGGATCAATTGTAGTTATTCTTAGCAAACTTGGAATCAATCATGATTCCTAAGCCGATTTAAAATTACTCGTGGTTCTTTAAAGCAGGTCAAGAAACTTAGTTTTTTCTAGAAGTTTAAAGTTAAATGGTGATTCCCAAAAGATTCTTTTTTATACCCTCCACCACAATTAGTTATGAAGAGGGTATACTAAGTTTATCATTCCGTGTGAAACTTTTTTATTATTCATCTCAGACCCCATAAAGTATATATATTCTGGCTGCTTGAGTAATTCTAAGTCGATTTAGCCATGTCCGTCTGTCCGTCTGTCCGTCTGTTTGTCTGTTGAAAACACGCTCACTTTCGAAAAACTCAAAAGAAATAAACAAACTAGGTGTCAAATTGCTTGTAGTTATCCTAAGCAGTTTGGGATTGAAATCCTGCAAAATCAGTTCAGTAGGATCAGAGCTATGAATCAAAATGTGCAACCACCACTTTAAAAAATGAATAATTTTGTTTAAAAAAAATTCGTGAAGATCGGTCCATAATTTACCCTAAGCCCCCTATAAACCCTACTCTCGGAAAACAGTTAAGTACGCCTTAAAGCGTAATTATTAATGCTATCATAACAAATTTGGCACGTCACAGTTTTTTAGGACTGGAAATGACACTGTGAAATTTCCTGAAGATCGGTCTATAATTTACACTGAGCCACATATAAGCCTTTCTCCCGAAAAATAGTTTAGTACGCCTAAAACCGTAATAAATAGTTCTATCAGAATAAAATTGAATAATTCACGGTCTTATATGACTAGAAATAGCATTCAAAAATTTCGTGATGATCGGTCCATAATTTACTAAAGGCCCCATATAAAGCCCACTCTGGCAAATTAACTAAATACGCCTAAGATCGTAGCAGATATACCATTTTATGTAGTAAAATTTCGTCCAACTTATTTTCATATGGCCAGAAAAAATGTCATCCAATTTTGTGATACACGGTCCATAATTGACCTTAGATCCCATATTTCGCAGCCTTCTGAAATTCACTGTAAACACTTAAACTAATTTCACCACTGTATTGAAATTTATTTTTTTTAATACTAGAAATCACTCTGCGGAATTTTGGGATGATTGGTTCATAAACCATGGCTCCAATATAAATCCGCCTACTGAAAATCATTTAAGTTTTGCTTAAACTGTTACGAATCAAGATATTTTACTCAAGATTGTCGGTGAATAATTTAATAAAGGTCTAGGCCGCTACCAATTTTAATGCTGATTTCTGTTTTTATAAAGATACATTTATATCAAAGATTCGGTACAGCCGAATATATCACTCGTTCTTTCTGGCATTGTTGAAAGCAATCAATGTTCCTTAAGAAAATTTTAAGCCAATTGTGTTCTTTTAACATTCGCTTTAAGCAGATTTTCTCTAAGATCTTTTTAAGCCAATCTTAGGTTATTTTAGCAGATTTGGAATTAGTAACTAAAATGATGTTTGTTCTATATCTGCAAAGCCAAAGTTTCGAATCCTGAAATCAGTATGGCACGTCTTTTTCTTAATTCAAATTTCTCTTAAAAACTTAAATATAGTAACTTTGAAGAATACAGCAAACAATACGCAAACACTTTTAGAAATGTAACACAAAAAAACTTTACAAGTTAACACAACATGAAAAGTTCGAACTTCGTTTTATGTACGTAGTTGTTTCGAAAAGTAGCTTTATTATTATAAGTAAGTGACGGAAATTTGGCATGCGCACTTTTAACATTAAAATACCGGGGTTCAGTCATTTTTCAAACGATTTTCAAAAATTTTTTTCTTAATTTTGTAACGTTAAATTCATTTATTTTCAATGATCTCATTTAAAACAAAAACTTAACGATTTTCGTTAATTTGTAACGTTATTATCGTTGTTTTTATTAAAAACGGACTTAACGTATTGATCGAAATGATATATTGTTCCATATGATTTCCGTAATCTATAGAATCTTAAAAAACCTAACAGCTGTACGAGAACATCTGCATATTTTTTGTGCAGCCCTCCGTTATTAAGCTAATGTTTGTTTAGCGCTTACTTTTCAACTTTTTTGAATAATTTTCCTTTTTATTTCCCCTTTTTAGGAATTTTCTTTATATTTATTTTTTATTGACCATAACATTTATAGGTAATACAATCCTTAATTTTATGTACAAGTGTTGTGTTTAGTATCTAAATACCTTTCAAAAAGTTTGTACTGCAGTAAGTGTGTTGGTCATTAGACCAGTGTTGCCAGCAGTAGGAAAATTGTCTACTTGAAGTTTCTTCTGCTTAAGAAAGAAATAATTACTCTTACTCAATTTATAATGTGTATTACGATTTTCTTATTCGTTTAAACTAATGGCAGGGTTGTATTAAGGAGCGAATGGGAAATTGATAAAAAGTTATAGTTTTTAATAATAAACAAATAAGAGTGCTATATTCGGCCGTGCCGCATCTTATATACCCTTCACCATTGTGCGAGCAGAATACAGAGCAACTAAATAATTTTTACATATACATACATATTTACATATTTACAAAACTTCATTATAAATGAAATTTAAAAAGCGAAAACTGGTAAATATTTTTTTAAAATCGTTTTTAGAACAAAAAAATATAAAAAAAAAAATTCTTTTTAAAAAAGAAAGATTCGAACCAGGGAACTCACAGTTTCTAACTTAACAGACCCCCTAGACAACTGAACAATGAAGGAACGCTGTTTAAATATCATTAAAATAAATTATGGACCGTTTACTGTTCACAACACCATGTATGTGTGTTTGTTTGTTTGTTTTCTTTTTGTAAAGGCACTATTGTCATACTGCAGAGTTTTTAAGTAGCAAAAAAACACAAAAATTCCTAGTTTCTATTTGTTAAATAGTTGAAATAATAAAGAAGGGTGATAACGAAAATCATATTGGACATTATGCTAGTATATGTAAACTGTAAACAAATGCGAAGGGGGGGGGGGGGGGAGTCTAAGATCAATATTGTAGAAATTACAAACGGAATGACAAACTTGTATATACCCTTTTCCACCTGTGGTGCAGGGTATAAAAACCGTGCAAAAATAATAACAAGGTACAAAGTGATCTTTATAAACTATTCAGGATGTCAAGGTCGTTTAGATTGCATTGATATGTTCACAAGGGCTGTTTAGCCTTTCCGTAACTAAAAATTTGCTGAATATTGTTAGTATACAATGAGGAGTCCCTGTTAGTCATTCGAGAAAAAGTGAATAAAAACTTTTCAACAAAAGTGCATAAAAAAGTTAGTTTTGCCAAAAAATTTTAACAAAATTTATTCGGCGGACTCCTAGTTATATAACTATTATATATAGCTAAGCAGTATCATGAATTCTGAATTAACTGTTGACCAAAAGCCAATGACATCTTTTTTGGAGGGCCCACCGATTTTCAGATTTTAAGAGTCCCAAAAAAAAAATTGGTCATCGCCAAACTGATTATAGGGTTATTCTACTCGTTGGTATTACAATCGAATCTATATTGCCCAGTACATGTGTTTTCCCAAAAGTCTTCCTTTTTCGCATAGTATAATTGCCCAAATATCTGGAGAAGGATAATAATGAAAGTATGTATCTTAATTTTGAACAAACTGTTTGGACATCAATACTAGAAATCTGTATTAAAATGATTTTACTTATTTTGTTTCAATAGGATTAGTGTATCGCATCGGGTTAGGCTAGTTAATTATAATTTGTGGTTCGTACGTAAATTTTGAGGGACTAATGTTGGGAAAACTTCTACGATGCGTTGTCATCTCCCCGTGTGGGAAAAAAGCAGCTGGAAAGAGGAGTTCTACTCCCAGTAGGGCCTCCCATTCCTGAGAGGCTATCAGGGACTATCCAGTGCCCTGCTCTAAGAGAGATTAGGTTAAAGTATATAAGAGGAGACCAAAACTTAGGTGAATTTTTTTTTAGCAGTGAATCGAAATAGTTGTTCGTTGCTGTGATGCTTATGCACAACGCCATAGTCGTTTCGACTGCTTATTAAACCAAACCAACCCTAAAGCCTAGTACTCTGTTCAAATTTGTGAAAAATGTTGAGCAACATTGCTTATTTCACACGAAAGTTTTGACATGTATCAATGTTACCTATTATGCGAGTTTTTATATTTTGACGTTTTTATTCCTGCAACATTGTTTGGCGTATGTAAACAAGTATTTTACTAAAAATATGTTTTTAAATTAAAAAATTTAATAAAAAAGAAAGGAATTATGGATAAGAAACTGTTACCGGTTGTGTTATTTTAATTTTTTATTTCGTATGTAAAATCAGTTCATACTTTTTCGCTTTTGCTTAAAATTTCACGTGAAATAAGTGCCGCTTACTTTATTTCGCAGTTGTAAAGAAATGTTGCCAGAAACATTTCGGAACTATTTCACAAAATGAACAGAGTACAACTCTATCAACATTTTTTCATAGATATTCCGCACAAGTTTTTTTTATATGCGTTTTGACATTATTTCACGTGAAATGTTGAACAGAGTACCAGGCTTAAGGCAGGAAAAAACTTTTTGGCCATGTGGAAATATATCATTTTTTGTTTGCTAAATAACAAACTTCTGGCAGCACTGCTTTGAACTCTAAACTAAAGCAGTAGGTTGAAAAGCTTACAAACTTTAAGAAAATTGTAATGTGAGTAAAATAATTTGGTGCAGCAACAACAAGCAGCAGAAATAATCAGTAATAGATGCCGAAACATTTTGAATACTACTGCAAAAGGAACATAAAAAAATATTAACTAACCATTTAACCATGAATTTCTAAAGATTTGTTGATGATCATTGTATTTGTTTTGTAATTGATTTTTGCTATTTTTTTTTTATATTTTTACTATTATTTTTCAGTTTTCATATCTTGTACTTTTCTCTTGGTTATTGGTTTTTGAACTCGTAAAAGGTAAAATATTTACGCAAATTGGTTACATGTAGTTTTATTATTACAATAACTATTCTTATTTTTTTATATTTATTTTTTTTGCTTTTTGCCATTTTCTTTACATTTCATAAATGCATACAGCCAGGACTGAGTGCAACAGCAGTCAGTACAACACATTTAATGGTCTGTTTTTGGTCAATGGGTGTTGTTTTGTGTATGAATGTACTTATATCTGTGTCTATGTATGTTTTCTTTTAAATTTGAATAGTAGCCAGAAATGCATATTACGGTACTTGCTTTAGATATGATATGATGAAAAATATATATGTACTTCTTTTCACTACTATTAGAACAAAACTAATTGGAGAGTAGTAGTTGCTAGCACAAGCCATATTCCCAAAAAGACACAGAAGTTTCCAAAAGTGTGTGGTCTTCAAGATAAAACGAAACGTATTTTAATTTATTAATGGTTTAAACTGATACGCAGTTATACCGTACCCCGTACTAAAAGCGATTCAATAATATTAGAAAAGTTCGATAAATTGTCCTAATGGCAATAAGAGATAAACATTTTTTTTTTTTTTATTTATTTTAAACAATTACTTGTGTAAATATTGCTAATATTTAGACATTTATTATGATTTGTTTGAACTACTGGCCATTGGCCTAATAAACCTCAATGTTTTTAAATTTAAGTCAAAGTTTTGGCTCTATCATTAGCAAAAAAAGTTCAATACATGACATTTATTTTACAGTAAGGTTTAATTTAATTTACTTACAATAGTTTTGTACACACAGCAAATTAGTGGAGAGCGTAGTAATCCTGTGTACTGATGTTTTAACACCTTAAAACATTGGCAATAGACCCGCCTTCTAGATTACCGCTCAACTAAAAATCACTTGTTAAATCGATCGAATAATGTCCTTCCAGCTGGCTGGCTGGCTGTCCATGTAAACTTTGTGCGCAAAGTAAAGGTCGCGATTTCAGAGATAATCTGATGAAACTTGGAATATAGGATACCACATGTAAGTATCAGTCCATATTTTCACATAGCCTCCATACAAGCTTCTTTCCAAAATAGAGTCGTTGTGCCCATAAACCATCTTTTTATGCTAGTATTTAAATTAAATTTTTTCCGAACTTATTTTGTTGTAATCTTAATCATCAGACCAAATTTTACTGAAATCGCCTATTTTCGACCAAAGATTCCATACACACAGAAAAAAATAAGAATTGATTTCAATTAAAAAATTTGTGATTTTAATTAAAAAATTAATTAAATTTGCACCAGTAAACAAATTAATAGTATCAATTAAACCAGTTAATAGTATTAATTAAACGTTTAATTCACTTGATTAAATGTTTAATTCAGTTGATTAAAATTTTAATTAAAACTGATTATATTTTTGATTAATGCTTTAATTGGTGAAGAATGTGGGAGAATTTTTTCTTTGCAAAATATACTCCCGAAAATAGCATTTAATGCCATAACTTCCTTATAAATGTTGCTATTGACATACAAATTGGCATCAATAACTTGTGCTGGCAGGTCTAAAATTAACCATATAAACACTCTTTCTAAAGGCGCTTAAGGGCAAACAAATTTCATCTAAAGGGTGTTTTTTTAAGCTAGATAGAACTTTAAATTGTAAAAAGTAACACAAAAAATTAAATTTTGATGAAATATTTTTTTTTATCGTTTCAGTATACTCTGACAAATCATCATGAATAGACTCACGCTTGAACAACGCTACGAAATTATCCAAATTTACTTTGAAAATCAGTCGTCGATTCGCGCAACTTATAGACGACTTCGTCATTTTTATGGCGTACATAATCGTCCATCTGAACAAGCCATTCGTCGAACTGTGGATAGATTTCGTACCACATACTCTCTAGAGGATGCAATAACACCAACACGTCGAAGGAATGTGCGTACTGAAGAGAATATCGCCGCTGTAAACGAAAGTGTGGAAGAAGATCCAAATTTATCGATTCGTCGTCGGTCGCAGGAATTGGGGCTCTGTCCGTCCACTACGTGGAAAATTTTGCGCAAAGATCTCGGCCTACACCCTTATAAGATCCAGCTGGTGCAGGAATTGAAGCCACGAGACCATTATATGCGTCGTTCTTTCGCCGATTGGGCTCTAGAGCAGTTGGCAACTGACCCGTTGTTTTATCGCAAAATTGTGTTCAGCGATGAGGCGCATTTTTGGCTTAACGGGTTTGTTTATAAGCAAAATTGCCGCATATGGAGCGAGACTAATCCACAAGAGACCCTACAGACTCCATTACATCCAGAAAAATGCACCGTTTGGTGCGGTTTTCACGCTGGTGGCATCATCGGACCTTATTTCTTCAAAAATGAGGCCGGAGCTCGCGTTACGGTCAATGGAGATCGTTACCGCACCATGATCAATGATTTTTTGTTTGAAGATATGGATGACATTGATCCGGAGGAGATGTGGTTTCAACAGGATGGCGCTACGTGCCATACGGCGAACGCAACCATCGACTTATTGAAATCAAAATTTGGCGATAAGTTGATTTCGAGAAATGGACCTGTCAATTGGCCTCCAAGGTCGTGCGATTTGACACCTCTCGATTATTTCCTGTGGGGCTACGTGAAGTCACTGGTTTATGCTGATAAACCAGCAACAATTGAAGCCTTGGAGGCCAGCATTGTTCGTGTTATTCGTGACATACGGCCAGCAGTGCTCGAAAAAGTGGCCCAAAATTGGACGTCCAGAATGCGCTTCGTCAAGAACAGCCGCGGTGCCCATATGCCCGAAATCATTTTCAAATGTTAATGCCACGTATTGATCTTTCGAATAAAAAAAAAATTTTGATTACAATTTAATTTTTTATCAAAAAGTAATTTCAATTTTTGGGAATACAAAATTTTAAATTCAAAAGATTTTGTTATTCGTGCTTAATTCCCAGTTTTTATTATTGATAAAAACACTTGAAATTTATTGTTGATGGGATAAGCTATTCCTATGCGCATTTCACTGGTTGCTTAGGCCAGATCATCAGGAAACTTCATCCATAAAGATTTTGGAAAAACTAAAGATATTAAACCAAATAAAACTGTTAAGCGTATAAGACTTATAGCAACAGTTCTACTTGTAATAATATCAAAGCTTAAACAAAACACATCAACAATAAACAGTGGGTTTATCTCATCTTACATTCCCCACTACAATTAGTTGAAATTCTCTCAACATTAATTGTAGTTGTAAGTAGGTTAAGAAAAACAAAATAAAAACAACAACAACTTTACAAAAGATGTTGTCAATTAAGTGTTTTTTTAGGCCGTGCACTTGCCTGTTTATTATCAAAAAGTAATTTCAATTTTTGGGAATACAAATTTTTTGTGTTATTTTTTACAATTTCAAGTTCTATTGGGCTTAAAAAAACATTCTTTATATAGAAAACTTTCATAACAAGGTCTTAAACTTGTTACTGAGACAAAAACATGAACTTTTAAAAATTTATGACGAGGAGAGAACAGACATTAGAGGTTCGATAGACAGCCAATTAACCGATGAAGAATCCTGGGAACTATGGCGCAGTGAGAACATTTTAGGTGCATCTATAGAGGGAAAAATAAAAGAAAAACACAGAAGAAAATTTGAAAACCTAATGAGAACACATAAACAAGAGCTGGAAGTAAAGTTTAATAAAAAATGGTTTGTTAACAAGACTAATATTGTTATTCCTGATGATGTACAGTGGATACTATCGCTAGGACAGAAACATGGCTTACCGGCTAGGAGAGAAGTATATATGATAAAGTATATAACTGATGGTGAAGATTTTATCCAAAAAATAATGGATAAAGAAGAACAAGAAATAACGAGGACACAATTCACGAATATGACTGATAACCATTTGAATAAATTGAAACTCAATAATAGGGATAAATTTACACTTAGCATCACGAAAAAAGCCAAAAGATTTTTAGGAGCACATAGAAACTTGCTAATCCTAAATGCAGACAAGGGCAATGTTAGAATGAAGGAGATTCTCGGGGATATGATGACATATCGAAGATCCACTAAAGATCCAACTAGTGGACTTCAAAAAACAAATAACGAACTTGTGGAGGAGCTTTTTAGGAACAATATTATAACTGAGATAGAGAAAAAACTACTAAAAACGGAAACAGCTATTGCTCCCAGGATATATGGTCTTCCAAAGATCCATAAAGACGGATACCCACTAAGACCCATTTGTTCAAGCATTAACTCTCCCTCTACCCGACTTTGTAAGTACATTAAAGGTCGAATAAAAATAAAACTTAGGAAAAAGTTTTTTTTTAAATTTCTTCTTGACACGGGATTGAATTCTGATGATGGAAATGTGGTTATTATCGAAACATTTAAATTCGAACCGAGTTCAATTCCGTGTTCAGTCAAGAATAACATTATCAAAAAAAAAAAAAAATAAATTGTAATTCATTTTATGTTGTAAATTCTTTCCTTCACTAAAAATAATAAAACGAAAATTAAATTTGATGAACTTAAGCCTAATTAAAGCGATCGATCAAAATTAGTTAAATATATGCGCCAGAGTCATAGAAAATGGAAAAAATGAAGCCGCGTCGGACATTTTCAGATTGTAACATATTATAAATTAGATCATTGATACGCCTTTGAAAAGAATAATTTTTAGATAGATAGCATTTAATTAAAAACCTTTAATAAGGACTTTAATCTTTTATGAAAGAAAAAAGCTACTATGGACCAATACCTTCGACTAAAAACTTAATAATGCGGATTTAAGTAATTTAAAGATTATTTTGGAACAATGATCATTAGGGATTAAAACTAAAATAAGTTTCTTCCGTTTTCTACACGCACTTAAAGGTACTTTACACTATCAGACAAGTCAAACGTATTTTGAGGAAAAATCAATCCTGTCATTAAAAGTTGTTATTGTTTTTTTTTTAGAAATTTTTAGACAATAATTAGATCATGGAAGGAAGCATTTCCGTCAAAATAGTTAAGACTTGTACTTGCATAAAAAAAGAAGCTTTGATTTCGAATTTTGACTAAAAAAAGTAAATAATACTTTTCTTCATAAGCCAACGTTAAAATAGAAAAACTGACGTTAGGGGAATTATTAAAGATGTTTTTTGTACTGATGTAATTTTTTTTTTTTTGTAATTTTCCAGCAGATAAGGAAGTTATAAAGTTTAAAAATTTAACTTTAAATTATAAACAATAAAAATAAAATTACATTTCTTCAAAAAGTATTCTTGAACAACAGCAAATAGTTTTCAAATATTTCACACTAGACAAATATTTGATGCCTTGCAAGAAACCGGTTGTTTTAAAAATTTCTCATTGTTTGCTTATACCCTCCACCACGACAATTGATGAATGGGAGGGGGGGGGGGGGGGGGGGAATTGTACTTCCGCGTGTTAAACCAAAAAAATTATTATCTTAGCCTCCATATATTTAGCGTTCTCAAAAAATTATAAGTCGACTTAACCGTAAAAAATGATGACCTAGGCACTGCAGCAGCCAAATTCAAGAATTTCAACCATACATATATGGCGGCTTAATAAAATTTTTAAATTTGGCCCCTGCAGTGCCTAGGATGCCCCTGGATGGGTCAAATGTATGACCAACCCCACTTTATTTTTCATCTCAATCATTTATTTCCAACAAACCTACCCGCTATCTCCATTGCTTAAAATGTATGTCCGACCTCCTTTAGTTTTTTGTTCTTAACATTTTAATTTTCAAAACATACTTGCCATATATTTCCACCACTGAGGGGAGCTCCCATACAAATATGGCCGTTTAATGAAATTCTTAAATTTGGCCCCTGCAGCGCCTAGGATATTAGAAAACAGTTTTACTTTTCTTAAAGGAAATTTTATTGCGGAATTTCGGTTTTTTTAGTTTTTTCAATAAGCTCGAAATAACGGTATATCTCGAAAACCAGAGCTAACCTAAAAAAACGGCTAGCACCACTGGATTCAGCGTACCCGAATTAGGTTAAAACGACAAGTGCCCAGCTTGTCTAAAAAAAGTGTCAATTTCTATCACAGTGTTGGTTACACAGGTCCCATGTAAAACCCCTATAAACACTTTGAAACGCCTAAAACCGTAAAAAATTAAAGTAGCAGAACTTATCAGATGTCAGTTACAGTCCTCAATTTGTCCCATCTATTTATAAAAAAAGTTAAAGTAAATAATTATTGAAAGAAATTACATAATTAATATTTAATAGGAATTATATGTATATGAGGTCATGCTTTTTTCTGGGGTTTTCATCAAATATTTGTTAAGTCTGCATTTACTCATACGAAACAGTTTTAAAAGAGGAAAAACATATTTTAGTTAGAGTTTCCTCAAAAATTAAAATACATATTTAAGACCTTTTCACAATTTTATTAGAGCGATACAAAGAAAGTTACACCATTTCCTTAAGACAGTAAACATTTTCTGAAATTTTGTTTGCAATAAATAATGAAAAATAAAGAGGGACGAATAAGGTATTAAACAAGTCAGAAATCTCAATATCAAAGGATGAGGAAATCCACATAACATTTATTATTAACACTGACCTTTTTTTTTCTTCTTTTTTTTTTTTGAGGCGATGGGAGCACGCACGAGTGATTTAACTTTACATAATACAATGTGGCACAAAAGTTATCACCCTGTCAGAAGATAGCAAATTTATACAAAATACACGTCAAAATAATTATTCCTGAATCGACGACGTGAAATGCAAAATTTCATCTAAAATCATCATGAGCGACGAGGCCCATTTCCTTCTCTTAGGATAAGGAAGATAAAATACTACTTCTTAGGCAAGAAGCCATTACGTCCTCTAAATGTTACTGCGTGGTGTGGTGCTTATGTTGGAGGTATCATCACGGCTTTTTTCTTACGCAAAAGGCGAGCACCACAGAGCGTCATTCAACGACTTTCTCCTACCTAAACTCAACGAATTGGGGCTGGAAAACATGTGATTTTAGCACAGTGAAGAAACGGCGCATACTGCTCGTCGTACATACAACTAAATTTATCAGGGCTGCAGTTCTATGTCCCTTAATCTCTCATTTTGGTGATTTGCACTAGTTAGCAAAGATCGCTCGATTATACAGTTCTGGTCTTCTTTTTCTTGAGCTTATTTATGTCACAAGTCTATGACAATAAGCCTGATGTGGGATTCTATCACTGGAAGTTGAGAAAAAGAGTGATGGCAATCACCAGTAATCGAGCCAGTTTGGTTGTCAATAGCGGCGATAAAATTTTTTCTACTAAATCAAAAAAAAAAAAAAAAAAATGTAGAATTCAAATAAAACGAATCCAAAAGCAAAACAAACGTTTTTCATTTATAAAATTATGAAATTACAGTCAAAGAACATGGGGTAAAGACTTTTGCTCCACTTTGTATAAAAAAGACAGTGAAGTATTTAAGCATTTCAAGTGCATTCCATTTATATTTTGCGATATTACACGCAAAGAAAAAACATGGTTGTGGTAGACATATTCTAAGAGCAACATATTATGATAAGAATTTTGATTATAGTCATCATAATAATAATTATAATTATAATTATTATTGAATAATGTTATGAACAAATATATTCGTAATATTACATCATAATAATACTAAGATAATAAGTAATCATATTATTATCACGTTAGTCATAATAAATTTAGAAATAATCATTTTATGATAGTGCCGGTTCACACACGTCAAGTTTGACTCGTCAAGTCTTGAGTTTTGGAAAGAGGTGAAAAGAAAAGGCACTCTCTTTTCCTTTGTTTCCTAAAAGCTCAAGTCTTGAAGAGTCAAACTTGGCGTGTGTAAATTGAAATTTTTTTGCATTGATTTTTTATTTTGTGGCACTTTACAATTTCTGTGTATGTAAATACAATTTCTATATTTGTTTAATTTCTTTACACTTTTTTTAATGAGTATTTATTTTCAATTGTTTAATCACTCACTTTAAATAATTCAAATAATTCCATAGGCATATTTAAAACAAACGACACAACTGATTCAAAATTATTTTACAAATGGCGCTAGCATAATATTATTAGAGTAAACATATTTACTCTAATAATATATGACTATTAAATATCATGAAATGGTTGTCAGTAACATTATATGTGTGAAAAGTTATCATTATTTAGTTGTTAGAAAAATAATTATTTTTCAGTAAACAATACTCAGATTTCTAATTGCGATAAACAATGATATGTTTACAGTTCCTATAATATACAATTTTTTTTTGTACGACAACAATATATTTTAATTAGGCAACGCTGCTCATGTTAAAAGATACACAATTTTATTTTGGTTTTTTAATGGTAACATGAGCGGCGTGTCCTGATTTCGCTGCTGGCAACTTCAAATTCAGTTCAGTTGCCATCCGTAATCGACCCATTGATTTAATGGCATTTCAAATCTTGTGAAAGAGTATGTTAAATTCGAAATGAATATTCCATTTGGAAATTGTGTACTGGAATTCAAAAGTAAAACTTAAGCATTATTTTGCCAATAATGGTCATACGGAAGTCATTACAATTATTGATGTTAAATAATAAAAACACAATGCAATAAGAAATAAAAAAAGGAGAAATATATATTACAACAAAAGCGACTTAAAGGCATAAAAGTTGACGTTTTACAATTACAACACAACAGGAGCAGGACAAAAAAAAAAAGTATTAAAAATGTGTATGTAAGTATATAAAACAAAAATAGAAGTAAATAACACCTAGAACAGCAAGATTAACAGTTTTTTCTACTTAAAGCCTTAACTTTTGTTCAGGCATTTTCAATAGTTTTAAACTGCACAAACAGCAGCAAAAAAAAAAAAAAAATGGGGAAAAAAAACTACAAAAAGACAACCGAAATTCAACAAGTCATTGTCCATTATTCATAAATAACTATCACCACCATCATCAACCTACAGTAACTAGAGGAATACGACGAGTACAATGTAAAGTGTAGTAGAAATGGTTAAAAAAAAAAAAAAAAAAAAACCAAAAGAAGAACACATTCATATTCATACTTGCCACATTTGGATGTATTGCCAGTAACTAGTGCACACTCCCGTTCAAAGCTCCGCAATAAAAATAAATTTATAACAGACAGACACATATTCCTAGATATTCTTAGATACTACGAGTAAGTACTTTTCAAAAAATACCTTTGGCCAGTACTTAACCTATCGATGATGCATCTTTAACTACATCATCGCAAAACAATAACTAAACAGTAACAGTAACCTTTTTTTTATAGGTGTTTTTTTTTTTTAATAGATTTTTTTTTTTATTTGGTTTTCATTTGTTTGGTGTTCTAAGCAATAAATGTTAAGTAACATCTTTGAAATTATGCTGGCCAAGGTGTACTCATGCACACACACACTCATACTCAATCTATTGGAAGTTGTACTCCAGTTAGTGCGGCAACTGACTTACTTGCCGTAATCTTGTTGAACTACAAGTACTTAGTGGCTTAGTAGAGTTTATTATATAACTCTTATCGCTCTTATTATAACAAATACCATATAAATATTTATTTTTCATATTTATTTTTTCAATTCATTTGTAATACTTTTTTTAACTTGCCACACACATGTAATAAAACTATCGGCTATGCCGAATTTTATATACCCTTCACCATGGTGCGATCCCGCCACAATTTTTTGGGTGTTGTGTATTGTAAACTAAGATTCTTGTACCATATTTGGAAACTTTGGCTCTAGCCATTCCCCAGATATATCGGATTTTTTAACAAGAACTTTGTTTTCTAAAAAAAAAAAAAATAAAACAACAAATTTTGATGAAAATGATTCAAATTTATATTGTATTACGAAGAGAAAAGTTCGGCAATTATAAATGAAAAATTATATCTGGCAAATGTCCACCAGGAGCTCGCTGACATATGTCGATTCTTTTATCAGAGTTTTTAATCACTGTTTTAACTGAATGAACATCACGGATTTCGAGTTTTAAGGCTGTCGATTCGATTGGCTCCGTATAGGTTCTGTCCTTAGCATAGCCCCCCAAAAAAACCCCTAGGGGGTTAAATCACCCGATCTTGCTGGTCACTTAACAGCTGACGTTCGTGATATTATGCGATCGGGAAATTTGCAATAAACTGATCGTTTCATTGGCTGTGCGACATGTGGCAACGTCCTATTGAAACCACATGTCAGTGATATCCACGTCATCAATAATAGGCCAAATTTAAGTTGTTAACATCTCGCGATAGCGTGATCCATTGACCGTTACCACATTTCCTGCCTCATCTTCGAAAAAAACGACCCATCACGCCTCCAGACCACATAGCGCACCATACAGTGATACGTTGAGCATGCAAAGATTTCTCAATAATCGCTCAATAAAGACTTTCAAAAGCTCAAACGCGGCTCAAATTTAACGAACAAATTCTTAATAGCGTTCTTAGAAGGACTATTATGTTGTACGAAAATATCACGAATTTTACGAAATGTAACATTAATAGAACCAAAATTTTCATAGTGGATTATAATTATTTTAATGTGATTTTCGAGCGAAATTGAATTCATTGTAACAATTGCCAATACATCTACTACGAATACGTCTAAACTATCATGTTGTTGGTGTTTCCCGATACATGCATAAAGGCCCAAATACATTGATCAAAATACTCATCAAGCATTGTGGTTGTATTAGTGAAAATGTGTTTGTATGTGTGACACCGACAACGCTTGATGAAAAATCAAAAAATTTAGATATGACGCCGTATATTACGGCCAGCACACGTACACGTTGAATTCGCGGGCTGGACAAGCATTTGACAAGTGTATTTGGGCCTTAAAAATAAAATTAAATTACAACAGCAACAAGGGATTAAGATGCAGTCGTGGTTTTTTATTTATATCTCAGCCATTTGTGGTTCGAGTAGGCTGAATTTCAATAGCAAACAATTCCGGACTATATGTGACATAAATATATTACTATCAAGTCCCCATCATATCTGGAGTCTTCGGGAAGCCCATTTCAACAAACAGACAGTCAGATGGACATCGTTAAATCAAATTCGTTCCTCATAAGGACCCAGAATATATCAACTTTAGAGGGTCTAAGATCAATATTGTAGAAAGTGCAAGCTGAATGACAAACTTATATATAACCTTTTACCTTTGGTGAAGGGTATAAAAAGGAAAAAAATTTGAAAGGCAATACGATTTTTTTACATATGTATTTGTTTTGGTCAATAGTTTTTATGTGAAATTATTGCAACCCAGCAAAAATTTTACTTAAGTGTTAATGTTTAATTTTCGAAACCAGCTAGTCATTAAGTTGGCTAAATGCAATATTTTGTGCAACATTTTTGAAGTTACCGAGAGCAAACTCTAGTTCTAGCTTAGCTGCCATTGGCATTTTATGGTCCCATGAATATTTTGTCTAAAACATGATTTTTTCAAAGAACGTGCAATTTGTCTCTCGTCAATATCTCGAAATTTTGTTTTCCGGTATTCAGCACAATTGCAGCTATAGACAAGCAGAAAACAAAGATGTGCAATAATCTTACCCAAAAAAAAAAACTGCCTCTAATCCCTCAAAATGTCTAATATTTCGAACAATTTTAATTTTCTTATGTGTTTTTTTTTTGCAGTTTTAGCCCCATAGCCCCCAAACCGTAAGAAATTTGGTAAAGTAATGTTCAGAAAAAAAATTGCTTATATTTTAGTCAAATATTACTTAGACCATTATAATATTGGAAAATGCTTTTCTCACATTTCCCATCTGTATTTTATTTCGAAAAATCGGGAAATTTATGTGATTTGTAAATGCATTTTCCGGTATTTTATTTGAGGCACTAGGTGCCGCACAGTTAGAGTTTTTTTTTCCCCCGGACTTTTTCGATTCCCGGGAAAGCGGGAAATTTTTTCAAATTTCCCGGGATCCCGGGATCCCGCTCCAAATTAATAATACAAAGTAAATTTTGTTATTAATTAATGAAAAAAACTTTTATAAAAAAACGTAAGGTAACTCACGCCTTTATTCCCTATTATTATGCTTTTATTCAGTATTATTATGCTCTGGATACAAGATAAAAAGATAACATAAACATAACAATTTAATTCATAAAACAATAATAAAAACAAAATTAAAATTAAGGTACTCAAGATATGAGTTAAAAAAGTTAATTTATAAAATAGATAAAATATTTTAAAGAAATACAAAAATTTTTTAACGACTTAGGAAATAACTTTCTGACACAATCAAAGCGCTTTGTAAGTCGTCAAAAAGTATATTCTTGATTTTATTTACTAAAACCATGTTTCCGAAAAATTTCGTTCATTTTTTTCCGAGGTTGGACAAATAGTTAAAAGTGCACCGTTGTAGCATGCTTCGGATTCACAATCAGAAGCAATTTTTCTTTTTTATAAGCAACGTCTATATCAGTCAAATGTATGTCCAGGTTTAGGCAAAAAAAACCATCAAACGGACTGCTTCTTACAAACCTTTTTATTTTAATAGGTCCATTTGTAATCTGTAGGACAATGTGTTTTTCAAGTTGTATGTTGTAGTATCTTACACGAGTTTCCAAAATGTTATTTTTTTTCGGTTTCCCCGCATTTCACGGGTATATAAACCAACACAAATTGAAATTGAAAATTTGTGTTTATCACCTAATAAGCATATCGCTCCTTCATTGCATCATAGTCATATCTCAAAATTTTAAGTAACTTTAGCAAAGTTTTCCTTCATACCTTCTCGTATTATATCTCAAACTGAACCGAAGTTATAGCAAAATATATCTTTAAATCGGTACATTTTGAAAACTTTAATCGCATTTTGCCAAGATCGTTTGTTTTTGTAGATATGACTTTGTTGCAATAAAGGAGCGATATGTTTAGGTATCTCCTATTTTTAAGACTTGTTCATGGACAATGAAACTTTACTGCCTGCATCTTATTTTGAATTAATGTACTTTATTAACTCTTCACTTCACTAAATGTAGTAATTATCAACTGTTGCACTGCCCATTCTGCTTTTAGTAGATTTATTGCATCAGGAGACATTGATTTAAATACATGTACTCACTTCTTGTAATTGATCTAATCCACAACCCATCCACAGATGCTAATTTTTAGAGAATAGAAAACTAAATTTCAAAGTATAAATAGCTATTATGAGGCATTTTTTATTTCCCGGGATCCCGCAAGAAAAATCCCGGGAAAACGGGAAATAAAATAATTGAAATTCCCGGGAATTCCCGGGACGGGAAATCCCGGGAAAAACCCTACGCACAGTACTTTGTTCCATTTACTAAAATAAGGAGAAACAATGTTGTTCCAATGTTCAAAAAAATTACTGTATTGTATTCGTATCTAAATAAATTACATGTAGGAAGAACCTTTTTTATGTTAAATGTTTTTCGCCGCTGCTAGAGGTCGCTAAACTTGTCCTTATTTTTAGTAACTTTTACAAGAAAAATTAAACTTAATTCATGTACTAGGAAAAAATTATTGAAAATTTATTTTAAAGAAGTACCACAATTTTTTAAGTTAGTATTTGGTAAAAAAGACATTCTCCTTTATTTAAAGTATGTATTAGTAATGCTCGGGATGAATCTTAAAAAAGTGTTGCCGTAACTAAAAAAAAGTAAAAAAAAATATTGATGGAAAAATAAAAAAACTGAGTGAAAACTTTTTTCAATTTTCTCTGCTATTTAATTTGTCCGCAATGTAGAATCAAAAGAGCACCTAACCACATTTTAGTTCTAACTTAGAGATATATAATCTTTTTGAGAGGCCCAAAACGCATTTATTATTTTTTATAATTTAGTTCTTTCGATTAAAAGCTATAAATAATTTTCTGTACGATAAAATTATCCTATTTTTTTTTTGTACTATGTTTAAAAATTAACGTTATAAAGAAATTAACTTCAAGAAAATCTCTACCGTTATCAGACATTATTATATAGCCGTAAAAAATGGAGGTTGTTTTTGCAAAAAATATGAAAATCGTCAAAATTTACTTTAAATTAAAAAAAAACTGAGTGCTCCGTTTTTTCAGTTTTTTTTTAAAGAATATATCGCTAACTAAAATGCAAAAAGGAGTAACTGACAAAAAATTCAAAATCGAGTTTTTGATTGATTATTATGAATGCCATTAAACTACATGTCTTGACAAAATTTTACTCTTCTGCGATCAAAAATGTCGCTTTTATTAACAAAAAAACAAAGGAACGTTACTACAAGAGTGTTTGTTTCATAAATGCAAAATTACGTAATACCTCTTTTATTTCTAACAAAATATAATGAAACTGGTTTCCTTTTAAAATTGCTTGAAGAATTCCATGTACGACTTATCAGTGCATGTTTTCTGACATCTTTACAGTTTTCAATTTATAAAAATTTTTGCTTCTCCTGTAAAATAATATTTTTGTTAGTTACGCCTTTTTGCATTTTAGCTAACGATATGATCCGTTGCCCTAACTATTGAAGTAAAGAAAAAGATTTACCACATTTTGAGTTGAAATGTAATTTTTTGTGCTTTTTCCGGAACACCAAATTGTACTTGGGTTTTATATTTTTGTATGAAATATTTTAATTATGAAATATTTAAATTGCTTGTATCATTGAAAAGTCCTTGCTAGAATTTATAAACAATTAAGCACATCGATTTAAACATTATATTTAAATAGATTTGGTAATTTTCAACAATTCAACAGATTTTCCTTCGACGGAATTTTTTCAAAACTTTAAATTTTATTTATTATTTTCATATATGCCTCCATGCAAAATATTATACAATTTTGATCTACATCAAAGTATTGTGTGCCGTTTCTTTAAGTTAGTTTGTTTAACACATTTTTTTTCTACTAGTCTACAGATGAAATTGCACCGAAGACAGGAAAACAAAATATACATGAGACCATAAAATCCGAACAGCAGCTAAACAAGCAACTTTGAATATAAACAAAACAACAAAATACATAAAGAGTCTTTTAAAGAGTGTCACAATTTTGAGTTGTCATCACTGCTTTATTTGAGCATCTATTTAACAGCTGATAGTTGCTTTTTGTTTAGTTTGCTTTGCAATTTCATTATGAATTGATTTTTTAATCAAAATAATTCAGCACAAATTGATGTTGATTTTGAATTTCCATTCAAAATTTTTTTTCCGATGGTTGAATGGGTACGTAAATAAGAAGAATTGTCGCATTTGGAGTGAGAAGAATCCACAAGCTTTTATCAAAACACCATTACATCAACAGAAAATTACTGTTTGGTGCGCCTTAAGGGTTGGCGAAGTCATTGGCCCATACGTCTTCAAAAACTATGATGGCCAGAATGCGAAAAGTTGTTCCAAATTGCGCCTTCTACGCGCCAGCCATGGCGGCTACATGGCAGAAATCATATGTAAACATTAATTTCATAAAATTTTCTTTCCAATAAATTAAAAATATATTTCCTTGTTTTAATCGGCTTTTTGAATGCAAATATTCGTAGCAGCACTTGTACAGGTTTCATTCAATATCAATCCGAAGACGCTAAATATGGGAAAAAATTAGTGAAAAACTTGTGGGTCAATATTTTCCATGCACGTGCCGTGGAACCCACAATATTTGGCTTTAGCAACAATATGAACATGTTCTCCTACGTACCAAAGAAAAAAATCTATTGCGATCGTTTTTACAATGCATTACACACTAGAAGTTAAAATTCATTATATAAAAAACTATTTACAATAAGTTAATTTTATTAATTCTATTTTATTAAATTCATATTTTATTTTTGTCCTTTTTTAAGTTAAAAATTAGTTATAGTTATTAACAAAATTAAACACGCATGTGGGACTACGTCAAAGCCGTGGATAATCACCTAACGTTGGGGCATTTAAAAACCAATATTCGTCAAGTTAGCGCCGAGATACGGATTAAAATGTGCATTTATAATGATATCAAAATTTCATCGAAATCATAGATTTTTTTGTATTTTATTTACTAACATATTTGCATACTTTTTCCTACCCATACCCGGGTATGCATCTGATGGCGGAAGGGCTACAAATCGAAAAGTGGCCACATCTCTGAACCAACTTGTTCAAATCCACTACGGCATAGAAACGCGGCGTAGAACTCTTTTATGAAGGATATCTTGAAATTTCATAGAATTTCATATTCTCAGATGTAGCGATTTTGACAGACAAGACATAACCGGGTTTGCAGCTGCTGACATAAAGGTGAAAAGAAATAAATATTGTAACATAGTCGTATCTCTAAAAATCAAAAATTTTAAGTTACTTAAGCAAAAGTGTTTCTTTATACCTACTTTATATGTTGAACAGAATTTAGCAATATGTCTCAAACTGAACCGAAGTTTTAGCAAAATATATTTTATTAAATCTGTATAAGCTTTAATCGCATTTTGCCAAATTTGATTTTTTTGAGATATGACTATGTTGCAATAAAGGAGCGAATTGATTTTGAAATTTTATGCAGATTTTGCTACAACAAATCTATATCTTTGTTAATAGCATTTAAAGCTATGGTCACACTTAACAAATATTTGACTGTCCACACGTAACTACTATATTAGTAAAATATTTGTTTGATTGCTAAAATTTTTAAATAAGATTCTAACGTTGTAATCAACCTTTTCTGCGATTATTGCTTAAGAAATATTAAACTGTATTCAATCAATAAAATTTTTTTGAAATATCTCTTGATATACTAATGTAGTGTTCACATTTTGTACTGATTTGTTTTTTTTCGCCAAATATTTGTACAGTGTTAACTGCTATAATAAATATTTGCTTATGGTAGGCGGAAGCATTGTTATTTCTGTTTATAACCCAATGGTCAGTGACCCATTCATTACCTCTAGCTCAACGACTGACAAAGAAATTTTCAACATCGCAGATACGTATATTGTTTAACTTATCTAAGGCTTTTTCTTTTGCTTTAGAATATTCAGTTGCAGGACAACAAGAAAAAAATGCATTTTTATTTACTTTTAAACTGCAATAAAAAAAAAACTTATGATTTTATGATCAAGTTTTGCAACTTTTGCCATAATATTACATAATTTATATATTTTCAAATAAAAATATACCACAACAATAAAGCAAATTTTTAGAAAATTCTATTCTTTTTACTTTTAAAAGTTGTAAACTAGAATTATTGCTTGAAAACACGAGTACTGTCTACAATAAGCAACAGCTTGTGAATACTCTAACGGCTTAGAAACTGAGGTTTTATGATCATAACGATCTTGACCAGCAATCTGTGACAATTGTCAATGGCTGTTGCTGCTGCCGGTGCTGGCTGTTGCTTTTGTTCTTCTTTTATTTCATTATTTAAGGAAACATTAAAAATACCTTTGAAAAAGTGATTATGTCATTAAAACAACCGTATCAAAAAGTTTAATAAAATTTAATTTTTGATAATTATTAGTGAATTTAGTTTTAACATCTTCTCAGGGTTTTAGGAATTTTTAATGCTTTTACATATCAATTTTTAAAGCTGGCGATAAACGCGAAACAAATGCGCCAAAAAGTTTTTAAATTAAGAAAGTTTGAAATATTAATTGTTTATAATTTCTTTAAAATATCCTTTAAAAGTAAATGTTAAATAAGCAATAAAAGTTGTTATGCAATGATCATAAATTTTTTGAAAGAAATTTTAAGTATCCTAACAAAATTGTTGCTGTAATTTTGTAATTATGTATGGGATAATGTTTCTTTTGGAGTGTGGGGAATTTTTTTTTTTATATTTATACCAGAATTAAAAATTTATACATATATATGTAACTCTTTCTCACCGGTGCACCGCGGTGTGTTGGAATTAAAAATATTTTGGTAATACATATTTCTTTAGTGGATCTGATGACCGAAGAGTTTCCATCAGAAATAAAATTTTTTCGGGATTAAAAAAGTAAACTTTAACAAAATTTTCTATAAAAACTAAATTTTTGGAAAATTTGCTATCAAAAGTTGGTTTTAGCAATATTTGCTATAAAAATTTAATTTTAACAAAATTTCCTATAAAAAGTAAATTTTAACAAAATTTCGTATAAAAAGTTATATATATATATAGATATATAGTAAACTTTAATAAAATTTTCTATAAAAAGTAAATTAGCAAAATTTCTTAACAAGTCAATTTTAAAAAAATTCCTATAAAAATTAAATTTGGCAAAATTTCTTCTAAATAGTAAATTTTATCATAAATAGTAAAATGTTATCATAAATAGTTAAATTTAGCAAAATTTCCTATAAATGATAAATTTAAATAGAATTTCCTATAAAAACTAAATTAAAAAAAATTTCTCATAAAAAGTTTATAAGAAAAATTTCTTAACTAGTAAATTTAAGCTAAATTTCCTATAAGAAGTAAATTTTAGCAAAATTTCCTATAAAAAGTAAATTTTAGCAAAATTTTTTCTAAAAAATTAAATTTTTACAAAATATCCTAAATAAAAAGTAAATTTTAGAAACATTTTCTATAAAAAGTAAATTTAACAAAATTTCCTATAAGAACTAAACCAAAATTTTATATAAAAAGTAAATTTTAGCAAAAGTTTTTTAAAAAATTATATCTTTTTTAATGTTTTTAATTAGGCTTAAGTTCATTAAATTTAATTTTCATTAAATTATTTTTATGAAGAAAGGAATTTTACAACATGAAAATTAATTAAAATTGTTATTGATAATCTTTCATTCTTGACCGTGGCCGGGATTCGAAATCTTAAAAAAAAAATATTTATATAAAAAAGAAATTTTAACAAAATTTCCTACATAAAAATTTCCTATAAAAAAAGTTTTAACAAAATTTCCTAAAAAAAATAAATTTGCTATAAAAAGTTAGTTTTAGCAATAATTGCTATAACAAGTTAATTTTAACAAAATTTCTAATAATTGGAAATATTTTAACAAAAATTAAAAAAATTAAATTTTTACAAAATTTACGAAATAAAAAGTATATTTTAGAAACATTTTCTATAAAAAGTAAATTTTAACAAAATTACCTATAAAAAGTAAAAGAAAACCAAAATTACCTATAAAAGGTAAATTAGAGCAAAATTTTTTTTAAAAAATTTAATTTTAAAAAAAAAGAAATTTAAAAAAAAATGTCTTACATAAAAAGTAAATTTTAGAAACATTTTCTATATAAAGAACATTCCCAGCAAAAACTTTGCTTACAAAATAAGCAGAAAAATAATGAGAACTTGACGAACAGACTACTTATTTTTCTACTAGAAGAAGTACTTATTTTTGTTCGAGATGTCCCAAAAGTAATCCTTTATAATTTAGCCTATTATAATCTAAAAAATAATATGTTTTTTTTATACTTAAAATTTTTATAAAAATATATAGTTACACAAAGTCAATAAAGTAAAAATTTTTTTATTTTTTTTTAATTTTTTTTTTTTTTTTTGTTTTTTTTTTAATTATTTTATTTTTATTTTTTCTTATTCTATTCTATTCTATTTTACTTTAATTTATTTTTTATTTTTTTTTTTCTGTCTCTCGCGGGATTTGATCCCGCAACCTCGGTGTTGATAGACTAGCTCTCTACCAGCTAGTCTACCGGGGCAGTGTAGTTTTTGCATTAAAAAACTATGTTTTATGACTATAATGACATTTTTATTGTCATAATGAAAATACAAATTTTTCTGTATATTTAAGATATAATAATAAAGTTATTATTTAATATATAACTAATAATCCAAAAAGTGGCGAATAAAGCTACAAAGTAATGAATTCTTGAAGTCATTAAAAGTAGGATTGTAAGTAAAGTTTTTGCTGGGTTTTAACAAAATTTCCTAGAAAAAAGTTTTAACGAAATTTCCTAAAAAAAGAAATTTTTACAAAATTTCCTATAAAAAGTAAACTTTGACAAAATTTCCTATAAAAAGTCAATTATAGCTAAATTTGCCATAAAAAGTTACTTTTAGCAATATTTGCTATAAAAAGTTAATTTTGACAAAATTTCCAATAAAAGTAAATTTTAACGGAATTTCCTATAAAAAGTAAATTTTAACGGAATTTCCTATAAAAAGTAATGTATGGCAAAAGTTCCTATACATAGTAAATTTTAATAAAATTTCCTATAAAAATTAATTAGCAAAATCTCTTTACAAGTAAATTTTGAAAAAAATTCCTACACTCATAAAATTATTACAGTAACTGATTGTGGGTTATAAAAATCGTTTTCCGTACTGTTAAAATTGAATAAAAATATAGTTATTTTGCGAATAATTTTATTTTTTAACATTTATGTTTGTTATTCTAAAAATAAACTACCAAAAAACAATATTTATTCGTATTTATTTTGTTATGTAGTTTGATTTTATCGGTAAAAATATATTTTGTAAAAGTAAAAACTATTCAATTTTAAGGAAAATGCAGTTTAATAAATAAAAAATTTAAAAATGAATGTTAAAATCATTTGTTTTAAATGAAATGTAAATGATCCGTTTTTTAAATGAATTTCAAGTTGTTTAAAATGAATTTTCGTTTGAATTTAACTACATAATATTTTGAGGGTAAAAAAAGTATATTTCTTCTTAATAGTAAATTTTATCATTAATAGTAATATTTTATCAAAAATAGTAAAATTTAGCAAAACCGGTAAATTTAAAAAAAAAATCAAGAATTAAAATTGGGAATTAAGCACGACAAACAAAATCTTGTTATTTAAAAATTTTGTATTCCCAAAAATTACTTTGATAGTAAATTTTTATTTTACAAGTTTTGTCAAATATTCCTATAAATGTCGGCACATGAAATGCAACGAAAAATAAAAGCACACGAAATGCAACGAAAATTTATACATTGCGCCGATAGTGCGATCTTGGCTTCAAACTGCTGTTTAGAATTTGATCGATAAGTTTGAGTTTTAATAAGCCAACAACAGCGCAGGTTTGAAAAAACATCGCAGGCACGACACGTAATTTGTTGGGCTGTGCTAAAGATATACAGCCGAACAATAAAAAATAAACTCCAGAAGAATTTTTTCCCTTCTCCCATTATTCTATTTTAATTCCATAAAAATGGTGACCGCCAGCATTATGTAGGGAAACATTTAAAGAATATGCCACCTTTTAGTGTTACATTCTATCGGGAAATTAGGTGCAGTCAATACCGGGAATTTAGTAGAGTTCAAAATTGACAGATCTCTTGAGATCGCCCCTGATCAGAGGCCTTGTCTGGTACCATGGGAGTCAAAGCCCTTGGGACTTCGGTTCTAGCTTACTCTTTATTATTAAGTCTCCTTCGGAGATCATGGGGTTGATGTGGTTTAGCGCCACAGTCGCGCGAAAGGAGATCTTAAAAAGTCACCTGCAATGGCTCATTATTTACCACTTGTGAAAAAGTTCGGTCTACTGGCTGGGAGATCAGCCGATATTGAGCATATGTTGCTGGCTTCTCCTGAGGCATAGGTGGTTAGAAGGCTCCAGCTGCTAAGCAAGGGGCTGGTATATAATTCTACCAAGTTTAACACTCAAATTTCTAACACATTGTTTATCACTCCGTGGTTTACTCCATGATGGAGTTTGACCTACCCGGCAAAAATTCATGTACATTTTTTCTACTTATTGCAAAAAAAAAAAGGAAAGAGAAAAACTTTCTAGGAGTTTTTAGTTCACTATTGAGTTGATAGTTAAATTTAATCTAAAAAATCAAAATCCCTGACGTAAAAAAATTCTGTAAAATTGCTTCTGAACATTTTAATAAAATAGTCAACATATGGTTGCGTATTTATAGTGGACACCTTGGAAATAATTATCTTTAGAGTTGTTAAATTTAAACCCGTAATTAAATTCAAATTGGTTGTCGTTTCTGTAATCGTTCGAATATAAGATTGACTGATTGGGCCAAAGCTTCCGATCCTACAGTTGCGGCTGCCAACAAACCTCTAGGCCGGCGAAAAGTCCGTTGAGTTTCAGGGACTTATTGTTACCGGATTGTCTCCTAGTTTCCAGAGACTCATCGGTGTAACGAATACTGCCGGAGTAGTTTTGACCTTATTGAGTCCCATAAGACTGAAGCGCATGCCACAATGTGTTGTCAAGATCGGTCCATTATTTAACATAGTACTCATATAAAGCTTTCTCATTATAACTCTCGGAGGTGGATATTAAAGATTCGCGCAACCGAATTTAGCACTTTAACTTGATTTCTAATTACGCATATGTTATAAACGCATCTTTTATAAAACGCTTTTCTTATTTTATAAACAGCTTAAGTTGTCTCTAAAAGTAACATAAATGAAAAACATTCCTAAAGGTTGTTTCAAATCTTCATTAAAATTAATTTGATTTTTTAATGCCTTCTCATGCCTTCCTAATCGTACCACAAACGGGTGGTGCAAATGCAACAGCAACAGCTGCATATGATGATTTTCACAATCATATAAATAAAAATAAAAAAAAAACTTTTTATTGCTGTTACTTGTAGTAAGATTGCAAGTTGTGGTAGCCACTGTGTTAGCAGTGAAAAACAGATTGTTCTAATGGTTTTTGTTTGCCAATTTATTATCACATTAACTGCCCACTCTTAGTGCAGTATTCTTATTTTATTATACCGAAATCCATGCAGCATTTGCTTGTTAGTTGGAAATCGTTTTTCCTCTTCTTTCAATACAATAAAACTGACAATCATTGCCAGCGGAAAAAACAACAAGAAGGTGCAAAAGAATAATAACAAAACTGTTACTGTTCTGTTTTCAATCAAAAATTCATAACTCATTGTGTAAAAATTATTTAACTTTATCTAAGCCATATTCTGATGAATTTTAAAGAAAGAAACAAAAATAAAAAAAAAGTTGCAATCAGAAAACCGCTGTCAATGCCGCCTGATAAAGTACATGGTTTTAGGTACCATTTATTCAAGAATGTTAATGTTTAGATATTTGTAGTTTTCCTGTTAATACTAGCAATTAACTCTTAGAAATAAGTTGTTTTAAAAATATTGCTTCCAAAACCATTGCGGTTTTATTTTTTTGCACACACAGTTTTTTTCGTAATCGCTTTTTCATTCTTGATTTTCAGCTCTAAATATGCAGAAATTAGAACGTGTGATTGCTGCCTGAACTGCATCAATTTATACAGTACTGAGAATGAAAACTCTTTTAAATTGAATTTTGTGTGTAAAAGACTTAAAGCCAACAAATCCCATGAATTTTAAACAAGCTTTCTTCGCGCAAAGAAGGTGTTAATAACAATAACAGTAACAGCTTAAGAAGCGATAAAACAACCAGATGAATTGTTTTAATGGTCTACTGTAATGAATTAATTCATTGAGTTTAAGTAGATTTTCAAAATTGAATTGTATTAAAGTCAAGGAATATTTATGGAGATGCAATTTAAATAATATAAAAATTCAGTTGCTTTGTAAAAAGAAAAAAAAAACTACAAGGATATTTTAACGTACCAAATCTTTAATACCCGCCACCAACAATTCCAATGAAACTAAAAAAAAAGATAAATACAACAAAAAATAATAATCTAGTAATTGTAAATTTAACTATTTTTGCAATAAAACCTGTATTCCGAAAAGGTATTTTCTAATGCCAATCTAACAATGTTTATGAAAAATTTTATTTTCTTGGCCCATTTCGAGAGAGAAATTGTGTAACAAAACCTTAGTCCAGATATTTGCATAAGGCTTTGTAAAGTAAAGGGTCGTTGGGTCCCCATTTTGAATACCAAAAGAGCCATAGGGGATACATAGTTCCACTAAACTGCTTAGGATAGTGTCCAGGGGCGCTTAACTTCGTTTTATAATCCTCTCATATCTCCTAAGCTAAAAGAGACAGAAAAAATGTAATACCTATCGTTTTGCTTTAGAAAAATAAGTTGAGAGGTGTTTGGTACTTTTTTGAAATTGGGAGGTAAAGGGCAAAACCTGAATTTTGGTACTTTTTTTGCCACCTCGTCAATTTTTTTAATCAATAAACGTAAAAATAAACATTATATCACGTTCGAATCTTATCTAAAAAAATACAAATACGAATATGGAACTTTTTAGAAATTCGAAAGTTTAAGGGTTAAAATTCGTAGCTATTTTTGGGAATTGTTTTTACAAAGTATTTTTCCCCATTCCTTGGTATATGCGTATTAAATGGGCTCCCACTACAATATAAAATTTTTTGTTCTTTCAATAAGGAGAAAAAAGTACCAAAAAGGGGAAATACTGAAAATTATATTTCTTTCGTTAGCTTTTTGATTGTACAACTGGTTCCTTTTTTAATTACCGTTATTAATAAGACTCTATTGGGGAACTTTTTCGTAATTTTTTGGTCTTTAAGTGGTACTTTTTGAATTTCTGTTAGTATTGGACTTAAAACATAAAATTAAACGTGCAAGGTCCGGAGTGGATGAGAATATGTAACAGGGATTTATGTTAGTTATTTATTCTTTAACTTTTACTTTTTAGAATTTTCATTAGTATTGGACCTAGAAGCAGTAAATTAAACATGCAATGTCCTGAGTGAATACGAATCTGTAAGAGGGACTTTTTGGTACTTTTTTGTTCTAAAACTGGTACTTTTTTGAATTTCCGTTAATATTGGACCTAGAAACATTAAATTAAACATCCAATGTCCTGAGTGAATGAGAATCTGTACGATGGATTTTTTTTGGTACTTTGCACTTCTCTAACCGGTGCAAACTTAGGATAGTGCTCGGGGTCCCTAAGCCTCCTTCAATAAGAAAATATTAATAATCGTTGTAGAAAAGATCTTTTAAAGCAATAGTTGTCGTACTCAAAAGAAAAAGAAGCCATTTTAATATAATTATGCTGTTAACCCTCCATCCCGCCTCCAGTCTATCTCTCCGCTCGACACCGTCACCTGACCGAATACAAAAGCTACCAAGAGGGTAAATATGGGGAACTGCTGTCAGCCCGAGTAAATCTAACCAACTTTGATGATATTTGAATAGATAGATCAGCGTTCTCAAAACACGCAGAGTTTTTATGTTTTTTAAAGCTAGGAAGGGATATGAGGGTGCAGGTGGGCAATTTAAATTTTGACGATATTTAAAACTTATGTAGATCGATTACACTCAATAAAACACAAGCCCCCGTATTCATAAACGATTTTTAAATTTAACAAACGTTTATTAAGGGAAATTTTCGTACAAAATTTGTTTTTTAAACCTTTATTAAATTTGAAAAATTTTTATGAATACAGGCGATAGGCTTTATATTTTTTTAAAGTTAGTCAAAAATTCATTCTGGGTGGGCAACGCCGCAGTATGGTACATTTTTTTCTGAACTAAATCTTTCAGACATGCGGGCGGATATTTCATGATCATCTGAGAATATAACACGGACTTAAAGTATATTTTTGACTGTGGAAGGTCTAGTTCAATTTCACATTTCTAATTCAGTTCTAATAAAGTGCTGGTGTTCACGTGTGCGTTGTTGTTTACGTGGCTGTTGTTGTTGGAATTTCTGTTGTTATTAATGTGCGTTTTGTTGTTCTAAAGAGAGGGTTTTACATGTATGAAATTTCCAATAGGGATTACTGTAAAACTAGCTGTGTTAGTAATGAAGTATGATTGACTTTGTTTTTTTTTAAGTTTACTTTGGTTAATAACCATGCAAAGGCTTACACCGGAATAACGTCTTCAAATCGTGGAAATCTATTTCCGAAATTCAAGCCAAACTTATAGAGCACTTCGATAAGCTTACGGTGCACATAATCGGCCCATTTATCTTTAAATTCGAAAACCGCTGCTAAGATTACCATGAATGACAAACGCTATAGGCAATTGTTTAGTGATTTTTGTATTCCTCATCTAACTGCAAATCTTTTGGAGGAGAAATAATGCAAACAAAACGGCTCAACATGCCTTTCAGTGAGTGGAACAAGCACTTTATTGAGTCAAACGTTTGGCAACCGGATTATCTCAAGAAGGGGACCTGAGAATTGACCACGCCGTTGGGTTGATTTGAGACCTTTGAACTACTTTTTGTTGGGATACGGCAGCCACAGTTGACCAACATTCGACAAGCTCTTAAAATTGCAAAATTGAATTGTAAGGTGCGGTCGCGGAGGCTATGTGCCAGAAATTATATTTAAACGTCAAATGCCATGAAATTTGTCAACCAATTTAGTCAAAATTTTGGCCATTCCATTAAATTTGTTGAGTTTTAATTTTAAAAAAGTTTTATATGTACCTCTTAAAAAGAGCAGCCCTTAGGTCAGTTCGAATTCAGTTCTGGTACCACTTCAGTTCTAGTTAAGTTTTAGTTCAGTCCTTTTTTGCATTGAAAGTTCCCTGCAATTAAGCTCTTGTTTAATTTTTCAGTTTTAGTTCAATTCTGGGCTAGCTCTAGTTATCTACTTTAGTTCTAGTTATGTATTTAGTTCAGTGCTAGTTCAATTAATTTCTACCAAATTATACCCTAGTGGAAAGGGAACTAACATCAAACTTGTCACGTGACAGTTCTAAAGTAGTAGGGACCGGTTCTAGTTCTAAAGCTACGGTCAGACTTATCAAATATTTGACGAAAAAAACGGGACCAACAACCCAACTAAAAAATCATTTCACTTAATATCAATATTTATTTTTATTAAAATACCACATCTTACAAAAAACTATTTTTTGCTACGTCTAGTAGTATAATTAGTTTATTTTGTAATATTAAGACCATTTTAAATCTCACTTACTATTTACAAAAGTAGGGGTTACGCTTATTTGATCAAATATTTAATAAGTGTGACCGTAGCTTAACACTTTATATTTATATTAAGGGTACTAAACACTTTAACTTGGCGATGTCTTAGGAGAGGGCTAATTGTCACCTTTTTGACACTTTATACAGGTAATTAAAATAACCTAAATGGACACATTAAATTTTGCTTAAAATAATGTCCGTCACAGATATTGTCCCATGTGAACCATTTTGCTATAATAGTTCCTCTTCTTATAAATCAATAGAACCAGAAAGAATCAGCCACTACCCGCAAAAAATCCAGTCACATGATTAGTTTTGTGTCAATTACCGTTCCTCTTGAGTAACCGCACCTTTAACACATTACACTATGAAACAAGCAAAAATTCGCTGAAAAACCGCTATATTTTTTTTGATCTGCTTAAGTCACCTAACTACAAAATTCATCATTATTTAAAATTTTATGGTAAGGTTTATTTTTTGAATTTTTTTCTAAAATTTGAGATTTTTAAAGAGGCTACTACCATACATCTTATCGTAATTTAAGAACGACGTACCCGATTTTGTTATGGAATCCACCAAAAAATTTTAAATCACATTTAAGCTTTTCAAATATAATTTTTTGCTTAAGCCATTTTTTTTTTAGTTATTGAGGCACAAGTGAAAAAAATTTTATTTTTTTTTTTTTTGTTTAATTATAAAATTTTTGAACTCTAAAAATTCCTGAAGAATTGAAAACAACAAACACTTCCCACTTTTAATACTTAATCGTAAAGTTGCATCTTTTATTAATAAAATAAATTTGGTTTCATTAAAATCCATCGACAAATTTCTGTTTTATTCCCGATAAACTGAAAGTACCTAGTTTTGACATATTTTATCGCAAATTTGTGTAGAGCAACATGTTTAGCGTATGTTTGCAAGGGGGAATAAAACACGAATTTATACAAGGATTTTCATGAAACAAAATTTTTTATGTCCAAAAGATGCAACTTTACGATTAATTACCAAAACTGGAAAGTATTTACTGATTTAAATTTTTTATAAGTTTTTGAGTTAAAAAATTTTATAAATAAACAAAAAAAAAAAATAAAATTTGTTTGCACTTGTGCCTCAATAACTCCAAAACTAATGGATAAATCGAAAAATAATATTAGAAAGCCTTAAATCTGGGTTATTTAAGAACTTTTAACGTATTGCATAACAAAATCGAGCACGTCGTTCCAAAGTTATGACAAGCCACTTTAAAAATCACAAATTTTAGAAAAAAAATTTTTTTAAAAAAACCTGACCATAGAATTTGAATAATGATGATTTTTGACGTTAGGAACCTATAGCGGATCAAAATTAAGTAGCGGTTATTTAAGAAAAAAAAATGTTCTTCATTTGTTGTAAAGTGTTATCACCAGTTGTGTGTTGAATAATTTTTCCCCTTTTCACATTTTTGCGATCATGAAATTCTCCCATGAAAAAAAAGGTAATTCAAAGGAGAATAATAACGTGAAAAAATGTTCACGGTAATAAATTCCCCTTATCGTGAAAAGTTTTTTCCCTCGTAATTTGTTAACGTTTCCCTTAGATTTTCTTCTTTATGTCGAATATTAAGGGCTAGATCCGTTTATAAGGCAAACACCGATATATTGGTCAACAAAATGCAAAACAACAGGTTGATTGCCGGCAGACTTGTCAAGCTTTCGATAGACGTGGTGGCATAATTTTGGAAAATATTTTGCGACATAAAATTTAAAAAATGCAAAAAACTAACGTTGTAATCAACCTATCCCTCCAATACTAATTATTTAGCTTTATTTTTCTACTTTTCTTCAAAATATATATGTGCATATTTTTGAACTAAAATTTCATTGATTTTAAATTTTTCCTAATCTTTCTTCTTTTTTAACATTCACTGGAACTGATAGCGTGAAAAATTTTTCACATGAGATTCACGATAACTTTTTTCCCTTCGAGGGTAATGAAAACTTCATGTGTTCACTGGTCACGGAATAAAAGCTTTAAAAACAATTGAAACAAATTTCCCGCAGGGTAATGATAATGCCGTTGTTGTTCACATCGCTAAGTGTTTGTCTGAGTGAGTAGCTTTGCCGAACAAATGACAGTTTTAGCAAAAACTACTTTGAACTTTACAAGATTTCAAATTATGTGCTTGGTAGTGTCCTGATTTTAAAACCTAAAATCCTTATTCAGAAAACAAGATTTGTGATAAATAAAAGCTATCAAAAACTTTAACGAAAATTATAAAAAACGTTTTATAAATTTGAAATGTTTTATCTGTGAATTAGTTGGCAAGGTTTTTTCAATTGTTTTCTACAATTTAATTTAGGCTTAATTAAATTTCTTTTTCAATTACTTTCTATCAAAGAAAAATCATTAAAAAATATACACAAAATTTTATTTCAAATTTTGTTTGCCTACAAATTTAATCAATATAAATGTATTTCTCACGTTTTTTATGGGCAAGATGATAAAGAATTTGAAATAAAAAAAGAAAAACAATTTTAGATGAAAGTCAATTTCAAAACAAAAAAAATAAATAAATTAATAAAACTTGTAAATAAATAATTAACTTATCTTAAAAAAAAAACAAAACAGCCGTTTAAAGCACGCGTTAAAACTACCAAAAAAAAAAACACAAGAGAGAGAATGTCTTAAATTCAATAAAATTGTTG
Source organism: Pollenia griseotomentosa (assembly GCA_963931875.1). Lineage (NCBI taxonomy): Eukaryota > Metazoa > Arthropoda > Insecta > Diptera > Polleniidae > Pollenia > Pollenia griseotomentosa. Next base: position 102,961,498 of record OZ007560.1, read on the forward strand.
GTTTGTTTTTATTTTCATTAACGAAATATTTTTGTAAGACAAAAACATCAACAGCACTCAGCGTATCAAGTAGTGAAGTGTTGTGTCAGGGCATTTCTTTAAATTAAATTATTTTGCACTGTCTTTTTTATGAACGTAAAGTAGTTCTTTTGTTTTATAATTTTTTGTACATCACTGTCGTTGACTTTTTAATTACTTTCTGTAATTTTTTTATGGTGTTTGTTTTATATTTTGTTTACTTAAATGAAATTTTTTTCCCTAAAGTAGTTCATGAGTATATTTTTTTTTGCTTGTTTTGAAATTTGTTTTACAAATTAATTGACATTATACTTAAATGTTTAATTGAAGCTAAACAAAAAAAAAAAAAAAAAAAAAAAATTATAAAATAATAAAGACATTTTTATTATTAATTAATTTGTTTTTAATTTATATGAACTTTCTCGAAAAATATAATTTAAGAGACTGACTGACTTTTATCTCGGACTGTTATTAAACAATTATTTACATAGCGGACTTTTTGATTAGGTAACTTTACATGGCGTTGATTTTCTAATACCATCAGATGGCAGTTTGTACTAAAATGTGGTAAATATTTTTTCGGCTTATTTCAAATTATTACATAAGAGTATTATATTCATCCCTGTGTATATAGTCATATAAACTGCAAAAGGGTCTATCGTTATTTTAAAAAATGTTTCAGAAGCGATAAGAAATTTAATAAAGAGAACACTTTTATGATTAACTCATAGTTTCTTAATATAATTAACCAGAAAAAATCTTTGTTATAATCACAATAGTTCCCATTTTATTAAGATTTTTATTTCACCTGAAAGTTTTTTTTATATGATGATTCCCCTTTTGCATTTTGTATGACGATATGTATTTCTTTTATTTAATTTTTTTGTGCATTACCTGTGTTAATTTAATTGACTTTTAAGTGCTTTGTTACATAACAAGCTTTAATTTTAGGATGGAAGCGCATGTTTCTAAAGTCTTTTGTTTTGTAAAGAAATTGGTCTAATTAAGTATAAAATTTATCCTTAAATGGAGTTCATTTACAAAAATTTTAAAGACATAACCTCTTTAAAGGCAATACCTTATTATTTGATCTAATGATTAAAAAGTACTGGTAGTTCTCCAAAGAAACTAACAAAAAATTATTGCCTGTCCAAGAGTTTCTTTCAAATGTATTCCCCGAAATATAAATTTAGTTTTGACTGCTCAATATTGTAGAAAATACAAATGAAAAAAAGGTGTTAAATCAAACATTTTATTTTGAGTTTTTGATTAAGTTTAACTAAATTTTTTTACTTTTTTTTTTGGTATCAATAACCTAAATCTAGCACAACTGCTTCTAAGCGTAACCTTTTGCTCTTTCGGAAATAAATCAATTAATTAATGCAATTAAATAATTTCAATAAAACGTTACGAACCTCAAAGATATAAATATGTGGCAAAAATAATAAAGTGCTTAAGTTGAGTTAAAACGTACAAATGGGCAAAGTTTTAATTATTTTGCATGATTTAAGAAGTTATAGTTAAATGACTTTTTACTTATCTATTGTCATTATGCAATAACAAGTGGAATTGAAATTTATGTTAACTTCTCAATTTTTATTACACAGAAAAAAATTTTTGCGCCAGTAAAAGAATTAATCAAAAATAAAATCAGTTTTAATTAAATATTTAATCAGGTGAATTAAAATTTTAATCAAGTTAATTAAACGTTTAATTGAAATATTGTTAAGTAAACATTTAATACATTTGATTAAAAGTTTAATTCACCTGATTAAATATTTAATTAAAACTGATTTTATTTTTGATTAATTCTTTTACTGGCGCAAAAATTGTTTTCTGTGTAGATATGAACCTGGCTTTCTGATAAATGATAAAAATGTAAACTTTTATATGGGCAATTCCATATGGGCATTTCTTTCTAAAGGTCCACCGTGACCAAAAATTTAAAAGTTGGAAAACGCATATTTTTTATGATTTTGTTATAAAGAAATATTTAGATTTTACTAATTTTATCAATTCCCCCATAAATTCGATCACTAATGGCCAATTTTCAGGATTGATATTAAAACACATTTATGTTTAAAATCGTTTTAAATACAAAATTCTCTTTTTCACTAAATACTTAAATCAAACTTAATTTGGTACACTTAATTTCAACTTAAGTTTCTATTGTAATAATTTAGCAAGGTGGCCTCAATATCACGACAATACAACAACAAGAGGCAAAGCGATAACAATCAGCAGTTTTTTGAGACCACCTTGTAAATAATTATAATTTAATATGATATTTTTTTGTAAAAAAATTAATCTGTATTTAAATACGATCTTAGTTTTTATGAAAATTAACTTAATTTAGATTTAATTACTATCCTGAAAATTGGGCATAAGACGAACAATCAGACTTCAAAGTTGTGCAAACGTAATTTCTTATTTGTGAAAAGGTGTTATTGTTTGGTTTTTTTAGTATTATCTTCCTTGAAAGAGGTGATTTTTGATGAACATTATTCCAAAAAAAAAATTCTTACATGGTCTGTAATCTAAGGAAGAGTTCGAAGAGAAATATGTTATTCGGATTAACGGTTTTTTTTTCCTTTATTCATTCCACTTGGGAACATAGGGCTTCTACAAGATTATTCCAACTTAATCTATCGTTACATATAATTTTAATTTCATCAAAAGTTTTATTTAATAATTTAAGTTCTTGGTTAAGTGTTCTGCGCCAAGAGTTCTTTGGACGACCGGGGCGTCGGCTGCCTTGAGGATTCCATTCTAAAGCAGTCCTCGTGATGCTGCCGTTTGGCTTTCTTAATGTGTGCCCTATCCATTTCCACTTTCTTTTTGTCATTTGGCAATTTATAGGTACCTCGTTCGTCAATCTCCAAATATCGGCATTGGTTATTGTGTTCGGCCAAAAGATGGGACAAATTATTCGCAGGCATTTATTTATAAAGACCTGTAGTCTCTGTGCTATGACGCTTGTCATCAGCCAGGTTTCGCTACCGTACAGAAGAGTAGATTTCACACATGCGTTAAATATTCGAACAAGGTCTTCTTCTAGATTTGGGGTGACCGCCAAGTTCTATTCAAGCGGCCAAAGGCTGATCTTGCCTTTTTCAGCCTGTTTGTCACATCTTCTTCCACGCCGCCGTCTATCGACATTATACATCCTAAGTAGCAGAATGAGTTAACATATTGTATGCGTTGGTTTTGTATTAGAATGTGGTTGTTGATTGTGTTGTTGATTCGCATTGCATGTGTTTTCGAAATGTTTATCTCTAAACCAACTTCTTTTGCCAGTGTTCCCAGATCATTCACTTTGCTCTGCATGTCGGTAAAATTGTGTGACATGAGGCAAATATCGTCAGCGAAATCCAAATTTTCAAGATGTCTTTGGAAGTCCCATACGATACCCCTTTTTCTCCTGCAGAGTTTTAACATGACTTCATCTAATACAACAGCAAATAGTAGAGGAGATAGTGGGCATCCTTGTTTCACTCCAGCGTTTGTCTGAAAGGATTCACTGGTCATGCCATTATGCCGAACTTGTAGAGTTGTGTTGTTGTACATGGCTTTAATTATGTTTATCAACTTCACTGGTACCCCTTTTGCTGTTAATGCAGCCCATTAACGGTAAATTTTTATTTTGTTTTAATCATTATTAGGTTTAATTATTATGGAACAAATTTCACGTTCGAAATGACACGTATCGAGACAGATTTTGGCTAAAAAAAATAAAAAAAAAATATAGACGATTTTGGAATCAAACCAAAGACATTTAATGTTACACTGCTACCTAAAATTGTGAAAGTAGTTTGACTAAAAAATTGTGCCAGGTTTCACTGAATTACGGCCTTTTATACATGGCCACAAAAACTACTTCTATTTTTTTCACGTTCGAGCCGCTACTTCTTTTGCCATTATCTTTAAACTGAAATCGCGCCCTCAATAAACTTTAGCATAGAAAACAGTGCTTTCTTCGTGCTATAATTTAAGGGTTAAAAGAACGTAAAAATATTTGTTGTATAAAATGTTATTGCATTTTTGATGCGTACGACTGTCACGTTCAATACTTTGGAATTACCCATATGTGACTGACTCTACTACATTTGACACAATTTGCGTTTTGTTTTGTCCTATATTACGATTAGCAATATTTTTTTTTGTATCAATTTACACATGGCATGGAAATATAATTTATTTAGTTAAATATAAACGTGACTGACACTACATGCAAAAGGAAGTCGTTTTCGAGAGTGCTTTTAAACTTCAATAATCTTCCTCTGCACTTTCGTAATAACTTTAATTTGTGGTTTTTAAAATGCTGAAATAAAAGAAATAAGTAATTTAAAAAAATATTTATTAGAAAAATAAATTGTGACTAACACTACAGCCCAAAACGTGACCGACACTACACTCACTTTATGTGGTATTGGGTGATTTTTTAAGAGCTATAGAAAAGTTAAAAAAAAAATATAAAATTTAGAAAAATGCATGAAATCTTTATTTGAATCGATAGTACGGTCCATATAATTTAATGTTTGAAGATTATTTCATGCAAATGTTGACCGTGACTGCGCCTCAACTGGTCCATCCGCTTAGTCCAATTTTGGCATACTCTTTCCAACATTTCGGCCGGTATCTCATGAATAAATGCTTCAATGTTGTCTTCCAATGCGTCAATTGAAGCGGGCATGTGTGTATAGACATGAGCTTTAACATAGCCCCACAAAAAATAGTCTAAAGGCGTTAAATCGCACGATATAGGCGGCCAATTGATCGGTCTTGCATTTTGGGCAAAACAGAGTTGGATATCATCTCACGGTAGCGCTCACCATTCACAGTTACGTTACGATTCGCATCATCTTTGAAGAAGTGCGGTCCAATGATGCCACCAGCCCATAAACTGCACCAAACTGTGACTTTTTCTGGATGCATTGGTAGCTCTTACAATGCTTTTGGCTGATCTTCACTCCAAAATCAACAATTCTGCTTATTAACGTACCCATTGAGCCAAAAATGAGCTTCGTCGCTGAACACAATTTTCGATAAAAAAAAGTGGATCGCATTTTGATAATTAAATTCAATAATTTGCAAGCGTTGTTCGTTTGTAAGACGATTCATGGTTAAATTATAGACCAAGCTGAAGATGTTTGACAGTGAAACAAAGCACGAAACGTGCGTCAGCTGTTTAAACCAGTGTTACCAAAAAGATAATAGCTAAAAAATCACCCTTTATAAAACCAGTATTTTTACATGAATCACAGCGCATAAAATAGGAACTCTAAAATTATTTGAAAGATACAAAATTGTAATTAATGAACTCGTTGAAATGCTATTTTTGAATATAAACACCACCTAAACGAAATCACTAATAATAAGTTAGAAGCCAAGATTGAAACTAAAATAATTCAAAACAAGCCCTATTTAGAAATAAGAAATATAAATGTTTCAAAAACTTTAAAAATTTATTTTTTTTTTAATTCAAATTTTTTAAAAAAAATATAAAATTTTTTAAAAAATATATAAAATTTTTTAAAAACATATCCAAAAATTGCTGCCACTATAAAAACTTAAAAAATACCATTGCCACCATTTTTACTACCAAAATCAGATATTAATTTTTTCCATTGATGGTAGACTTATGCGTGGAATTGCCCATATATTATAATTTTTTTTTGATGAATTTTTAAAAACAAGAATAGTATTAATTAAGCATGAAAATAACTTTAAAATTCAAAATACATCTGTCAAGCCCATTAAAAATTAGACTTTATAGAATCAATCTGGATTCAACATGTTAAAGTCAATTAAAATCACATAACAAAGTTCTTCCTCCGGACTTTTTGTTTGTTTTTTTTACCGATTTACCAACCTGTGTAGTCCTTTCGCATGATATATTTCTTAATAAACTGTATACCTAATAGGGCGTAGTTGCTGCTGATGAATTCCTCCAGGACTCTCCGTTGTCTGAAGCCATTTAAATAAAATGAAAACGAGCCCTAAAGCCCATTCATTATGTGATCTTTAATCATTATCTTGATAAAATGTGTTTACTTATAGTGGTAACTCAAAAATTCAAATTTTGAATATTTATGTGTTGTTTTCCAGTGACAAGGAATTGATTGTGTAGTAAAATTTACATGAAAAGCACTCAAAAAACTGATTGATTTTCATATAAATTTTTCTGCACAATCTATTGCTTGCCACATGGAAACAGCACATTAAACTTTAAAAATTTTAGTTTTTTAAAAAAAAAAACCTATTTAAGTTTTTTAATTTAATTTCTTAATCGTAAAAGGGAAACGCTAAAAGAAATTCTGTCTTATTAAAACTAAAAATCACTTTTGTACCACATAAACTGATAAACTGTCAATAAGAATGAACATCAAAAGATCAATGGCTTCATAATTGTTTACTTAATAACCGAATATTAAATTCTATTGTCTCGAGCTAACAACTTTCTTTTAGCGCTTTTGTCTAACAGACAATCGAATGTGCCGACGAATTAAACCTTCAAACGATCCGTACCAACACCATAACAATGAAGAGGGTATTATTATGGGTTTGTGCTTATGTTCGTTTTATAAAATAATTTTGGTTGAAGACCCGCGCTACAAACTTGTTTCCAAAGCAGAGACTCTGTGCGCATTAACCATATTTTTGTTAATTTCTTTAGGCCTTATTCAAAAAAAAATATTGAAGGGTCATAAAAAGTTTATTGAATGATTTCTCTATGAAATTTTGTTCAACAAACCGTTTTTAAAACTTGAATATTTTTTATGAATAAGGGGATTTATTTTTTTTAATTACCGGTAACAAATATAATTACAAATTATATTTTTATTTAATGAGCAGAGCAATAGGAACTTAGAGCTTTAGTCCGTTGTTGTGTGACACACCAAAGCTTCTGGCGAGAATCGACCACGCAACATTTACACTGATAGACTAGCTTACTACAAGCTAGCTCACCGGAACATATGCCATCTGTTTATATTGGAATTTTAATTAAATTTGGCCCAAAAATATTTTAGTGCAACCTCAGTCATATTACCAAGTTTCATTTAAATCGGTTGTTGGCGTCTGGCTGGTGGGAACCGGATGTTCATGTTTCCCGGTAGTTCTGTCGTGAGAGGCGGCACCACATGTGGTGGTGGCATCTGGTAGCACCTCATGTGGTATGTCGTCTGACGTTTTGAATTCGCCCCGTTTTTTACTCTTGACTTGCTACAAGGCGAATTTACTTCAGGTGGCGGCGAGACTACAACAAGTCAACAACACAAAAAACAACATGTATTTTGTTTTTATTTTTCGGTCATGTAATGTCAAAAACAAGGCGAATTAATATATATATGAATTCGCCTTGTATAAAACAGTTGACTAAAGCAGGGCTACCAGATTTGGGGTTCTAATCTCAAATTAGATAACAAAAATTAATTTCGGGTTTTAGTTGAGAATGTAAAAATAAACTATTTTTCTTTTTGGGAAAATTGTTGATCGTTTTGTTTCTTTTACAGTCCAACATATATAAAATCTGTAAGAGTTTTCATGTACAAAACTCATTTTAACACAATTTATGTATAAAAGATAAACAAATTATAGAGCAAATTCAATTTCAGACGGCTGAAAAATCAGATTTACTGAACGCAATATAGTTTTTTATTTAAAATGTGTCAGCAGCAGAATTTTTCTTATATAAAAAACATTTTCTCCTTTTGTTTAGGTTCACCTGTTAATACTCTAATAAGTAAAAATACTTTCAAACGTATGTCCACCAATATAATGGCTTAGCCAATGGATATTTTACGCATTCAATGGATGTATTTGTGGGGTCGTTATTATAACCCTTATTCTCAATATTTGAAATGTCACAACTTAAAATGTTCGTAAAGGATAGTAAATGTTGAAACGGGAATTTTCAGGCTGGTACTCCATTAATGCTAGAAGAATGTTTGCTTATATGTACATGATGCTTTAAGTATTAAATATTAACCAGTAGTCATACAAGAAATTAAAAATGAATTAACATTATTTAAGATCAACTGAATGATCAACTTTCCCTCTCCCTTAATAACGTACATTTTTGGTCAAAATTTGAAAGATAATTACTAAATTGTAAAATTGGTAAAATGACATTATTGTTTTAGTTTACTTATCTATACGTACTTATATAAATTTAAATGACAAATTTATAAGATAATTATTAATCCCCACTAATATGTTACTTTAAAACTAAATAATTTCTTAAAAATAATGTATTTGTGGGCTTTTTATTTTTGAAGGGGATATTATTAAGAAATTTCTATTTTAAATTTGGGATTGAAGAAAAAATATATGTGGCATCCCTAGACTAAAAATTAATAAAAACATTTGAGTAAAAATATAAAAAAAATTAAATTTTTTTTAAATTAAGAAAAAAACAGTTTTTATAACATAAACTTATGAGAATTTTGTGAGCATTAAATTACAAATTCGGTTGAATTGAATCTTGTATTGAAAATAATCTAAACCGTTTTTTCTGCGTCCAGTTTATGCATTTTAATATTAAAACTGATCATAAACATAAAAATACCATTAAGATATAGTGATGACGGTAAAAATTAGTTTTTGTGATCTAAAAACGATTTATATTTAATTTTTATACATAGTTTCTTTAATCATCTCTTTATTGTTTTATTTTTTCATTAATAAGTTGTTAAACAAAATGTCCTTACGTCTCCTTCTTCAAGACACAGGTAACCAGCCCCATTTACACCCCAACATCGGTCTATATTTTAGTATTGCTTTCAAACAAATACCACTTCCGAAAAAAGCTTTGAAAGCCATAATTGCCTTATAAATATTGGTATTTTTATACAATTTGAAGACAATAACTTACATAACAGCTCCGGTTCGGAAATGAAAATTGGTCCCATATAAATTTTTCAGTAGCGTAAGGGCAGCATATGATCGGAATTGACCAACTATAGTTTCTTACTTTTTTGTTATGGGTTTTAAAGGGTAATTATAGATTTTCCAAATATTTTTATTTGAATACGGCCTATAAAATTATTTTTTTTTTTTTATCTTAACAAAAATATGCTTTTACTCATTTTTCGAATCAGAAAAATACAACTTTTGTAATGATAATTTGCTTAACCTTTTATTTCGCATTAGGAAAACAAATGCTTTTTTTATATGACTTTAGTAAAAAATATCTTTTAAGTGCAGTTAAATGAAAGGTTTAAATAGACACGAAATGAAAATACACACATGCCAAAAATGTGTAGGTTTTAAATGTTAAATAATACGCAAAAGTTTATGATGACCCTGCAAGCATTTTCTATTCTGTAATTATCTATTATTTATGACATTTAGCAGAAACTGGTCACTTGTGCCATCGATGTAGTAACATCATCCAGGGATCTGTCAAGTCGCTTCGGTTTTCCTTTAAGTTGCTTAAGATCTGTGTTTTTCAAAAATGGATATATTTCAAAATATGTATATCTACTAAACATGGGCCATTGAATATAAGGCAGAAAAAGGTATGTAGGAAATATTTTAGTCTTAAAAATTAGATTTATACAAATCACAACTAGTAATAAATGAATGCATATTAAGTCAGGCATACCGTGTGAAACTTTTTGATTCTGAATTGATTAAGTCATGTCCATCTATACGCCCGTTTGTCTGTCAGTCTGGGAAGCATAGCTGGATGCTACAGGACGCGTCACAGGTCGCGGATAGTGGTACATCCCGCAGATATGTGGCGTAGCTGCTTTATGCTGTCGCGGACAATCAGCGGTTTGGAAAGTAGAGTCTCAGAGGAATATTGTGTTGCACCGATCTTCATCTAAATTCTAAGTGACAAAAATAATCGAAATGTCATGGCGAGTCATTGGCGCTATTAAGACCAATAGCTACCACCGGTTGCCGCCGATTTGGCAAATCTGCGAGCGGGCATCTTGCAGACATCTTGCTCAAGCAGCTCGCTATATAAATATGTTCGGTTAAGCTAGCAGCCCTAGCACCAGAATACCCGAGACGGATAATCCCGGGAACAAACTGTACTTTAGTATTCAAATCTTTGAATTGTTGCAGGTTGTGTGCAAGTTAAATTTTTATAAATGGCATTTTCTTAATGTAATAAGCGAATTTTGTATTAATATAACGTGTTTATTTGCTATTAAATGCAGAATTCATGTACCTTATTTGAGTATTGCTAAGAAACCAGTGAAAAAAGTGCCATCTTAGACCACTTCAAATTAAAGTATGCTGTCTCCTCTACGAGCTTAGAACATAAAACTTGCATGAATAACACTGTGCTAGTTGAAAAAAATAGACAAGCCGGGCACATGGCGTTTTAACATAATTCGGGTACGCTGAATCCAATGGTGCTAACCGTTTTTTAGGTATGCTCTTGTTTTCGAGATATACCGCTATTTTGAAAATATACATATATTTGCGTAACTCAAAAACAGTTTAGTTTGTTAAAATTACTAAAAAAAAAAAACCAAATTCCGCAATAAAATTTCCTTTAAGAAAGGTAACATTTTTTCTAATATGCGCAGTACTAGGATGGCTAGGATGCCCCTAAATGGGTCAAGATCCAACTTTATTTTTCATCTCAATCATTTATTTCTAACATACCTAACCGCTATCTTTATTCCTTAAGGGGGCTCCAATACAAAATATTCAACGCAGACTGGAAATATATTGAAGAAAATGTCCCATAAATGCCCAGGAGTCACCCCTAGTACTTGCCCCTCCCTTATCATCCCTTCTTAGTGGGGCTTACATACAAATATTGCGTCTTATGAAATTCTTAAATTAATTAAAATGTTTCAACTTTTGTGAATAAAATCAAAACTTGGTAACAGATTTTAATCATTTATCGCTTGTTTTGTTTGCAATTTTGTTTTTTATAAGTCTGGAAAAAATTAGAAGCCCAGCTGCATTTTGCAATTTTTTATGAATTTTTAAAAAACAAAAATTTCGAAATTTAGATAAAAAAATTCTTTTCTTTCCGCCATAAAAAATTTTGTTTCTAAAACGACTCCGCATATTAGAAAACCTTCCGCATTTTTGAGTAACGCGAACATATGTTGTGCAACCTCCCCCATTTTCGAAATAACGGTATATCTCGAAAACCAGAGCTAACCTAAAAAACGGCTAGCACCACTGGATTCCGCGCACCCGAATTAAGTTAAAATGACAAGTGCCCAGATTGTCTAAAAAAATGGTGCAATTTCTATCACAGTGTTATTATACATACATACATAATTAACTACAATGTTTTAATTGGTAATCTAAAATGATTGTTTTAAAGAAATTTTTAAAAATTAAAACAGGACTCTAAGGGCATAATGGAATATTTTATATGTTTAGAGAAATCCTTAAAAAGGACTGAGAAATAAGATATTCATCTACGATAAGTGAAAGAATTTTTTCTAAGTCAAGTTTTGTCAAAACAACGCTTAACTCCTAAACATTTAAACCAAATTACTTTTTGAAAAGATTTTTTTATAAGATCTCCTTTAACTATTGAAATAAATAATAAAATTATCTCAGTCTATTTTTTTATAAATACATATTTGGGGGATTCACAAGGTACCCAATAAAAAATTGAACTTCCAACGAAGCAGGTTAGTAAGGGAGAAACATAAAAGTTTCGCTTACCATTGCGCTTACGGAAGACATGAATTTTATATGGCCAGTTCCCACTTTGAAGCAATACATTTTTGACACATAAAGCGCATTATTCAGCGCAAACTAAAATTGTTGGATGTAACGATCAGCTTCTGATACAGCTTCTGATACAGCTATTTTATAGTATTCTCCCTTACAAGCCTGCTTCGTAGTAAGGGAATGCCGTAGCACTTGAAAGTTTTTTTTTTTATAAAAGTTGTTGAGAGTTCTCTAACTTACTTTACTGCATTTCTGTATGTCTTATTGCGTACACAGAAAAAATTATTTTTCCAATTCAAACAAAAAATTTGTAGAATCAAAACATTTTTTGTCTGAAATCGGTCCTACAAACAAATTTGCATATTCAAACAATTTATTTGCATTTCGTTTATTGAAAAAAAACACTGATTTTTTCAAACAAATAATTTAACTGAATCAAACAAATAGTTTACTGAAAATCATAGGTATAACAAAAACAAAAAAGTTTTTTTTTGCACAAGCAATGACGCACGCGCACACAAGCAAGCACTGTAGAAGGTAAAGGCAAAGCAGAGCAGAGCGGCCGGCGCCTGGCTTTGAGACACATTTTTTTGTTGGAATAATTTATACACACAATGCTTTTTTTTCTTCTTCACTCACTGTTGCTGTATGCTTTCCTTGGCAGCAGACCGACTCGACATGTTGATCGTCATCATTTTATTGTCGTATTTGATGTATTTAACCAAACAGTTTTAAAAAATTGAATACGGGATTTTGTTTCTTATAATGTTGTTTCTGCTATTGTTTTTCTTATAGTTGCACTTTTTTAAAGTGTCCAAAAATAGACTGTGTGTGTTTTTTGTTGTTGTTTTTATATTTCACATAAAGAAGTGTTGCTTACGATCAAATAAAAAAATACAAAAAGACGACAACATTAAAGAGCGTTAAATATTTCATACAAAATTATGAAAACTTGACACCAATAACGCGTTTATTATATTTTTGAAGAGTTGTCCACATTTTTGTTGGTTAAATAAAAATCAAACAAAAATATTGATTGAATCAGTAAAAAAATTTATAGAAATTAAAAAAATTTTCAAACAAGCGTTTGTTTGAAAATAATTCGCCAATAATTTTTTCTGTGTAGCGCATAGTTGTGCGCTTATTTTTTTAAATGTACCTTTAGTGCTTCGCAAATTGATACAATTTTTTATTGGGTAGTCATAAAGTTGTAAAGCCTTATGTCTTTAAATAATTACTAGAAATATATATCGCAGGATTAATATGCAAACCGGCTAAATCCACTTTTTATGTAAATTGAGATTTTGATGCCGTGTGGTAGAGAAAGATACGCCTCGTCGACCAGCATGCAGTTTTTCTTATATTTAAGTCTTGAAGTGCGCAAAACTAATTGTATTTTTAATTTTCTATCAAGCTGCAAATAGAAAAAATAAAAAGTTTTTTGTCTCTTCTGTAAAATGTGTTTGAAGGAAGTTAGCAGGTTTGCATATTAAGCCGACGATATGACTGTTGGGAACTACCGATTATAATTTATATTTCTACTGTGCAGTTATGACGAATCAATGAGACCAGCATTCAAATTTTTATTTTGTTTGAAGCACAACAATATTTACTTTAAGCAATTGTAAAATATTATTTAGGACGATATGACTTGATTATGTATTAATTGAAAAATGCATATTACATTTTTATGAATTGTTTTTTTTTTTGTTTGCTCGTTTTAGTTCAAGAATTTTAATGTTTGGTATGTTATTGTTTTTTTTTTTACTAATAAACTCCAAATAATAAATAATAAATGCATTTCTATATATTGAAATTATTTAATTTATGAAAAAAACTTTATTAATCGGTTAACCGATCAAAAACAAAAATAACCGATTATTGACCGATCAAACCAAAACCTCGGTTAATTAATCGAGCGATTAACCGATTAAAGCAAAAGGTCGATTAAATGAATACCCTAGTGAATAGAAACCAAACGTCCAAATTTCTTGAAGATCGGTTAATAATTTACCATATGTGGTTACCTACTTGGTTCATAACTCGTAATTTCCATATCGTTAGCTAAAATGAAAAAAGGCGTAACCAACAAAAGATACAAAATCGTGTTTTTGATTGATTATTATGAATGCCATTGAACTACATGTCTTCACAAAATTTTACACTTCTGCAATCAAAAATTGCGCTTTTATTTACAAAAAACAAAGGGATTATGGGTAAAAGAATTCCATGGACGACTTATCAATGCATGTTTTCTTACATGTTTATAGTTTTCATTTAATAAAGTTTTTTGCTTCTCCTGTAAAATTATATTTTTGTTAGTTACGCCTTTTTGCATTTAAGCTTACGACATACATACCACTTCTGAAAAACATTTGTATGTCGATATGTATAGTAACCGAGCTTAAGTTGGGTTGTGAGTTACCCAAAAACATCAGTTGCCATCTTAAGTATAACATTCTGTCTGAAGCTCTTTTGGTTAACCAAATACATAAAATTATTACGAGCTAACAATTTGGCTTGCAAATGTAACAAGTGGTATCGAATCCACTTTTTAAAAACTTTAAACAGTGGATATTTATTTCTTAATACAAGCGTTGATTTTAGAGGATTATGATTGCCCTTAAGTGTCGCTAAACAGATACCACCTTCACTTCTTTTTGTTGGTCATCGAAAAAATGTGCATGGAACTCGTTACATATCTTTTTTTCATTACATTCATTGGGTTTTCGAAAATCGTTTGCAGGAAGGCTAGTTAAAATAATAAACCTATTTGGCCAATCAGGAAAATCATTTAGTTAATTTTCAATAGAAGACAAAGTTTACATATAAAGGGATATTTAAGCCGAACAGTATTATCTTAGTTATATCGAACGATCCCTATCATGCCAAAATTATGGTCTTGACAGAACAGTTGTGTGGGGATTCTGTGTAATAATGGACCGGTTTGCTCTATTTTCAATCTTTAAAATCATTATTCTCAGAATTATTCCAGGCAGTGTTTTGTATATGGTATAACTATAAGAACTAACTGAACAGTTCTTTAAAGTGACGAAAAAGGTTAACTCAAGGATAACAGTTCGATTCTAATAAATTTTGTTCTTTATAACTACTAAATGTGACGTATAAGTGTAATTTTGTAGACTTTATAAAAACAGTCTTCCAAATTCTTAGAGTGTAAATAAAAATAATACTATTTTATAATCGTTGGCAGCAGCAGCAGTAGCTGGTGGTTGGTAGTAGTCGATTGCGGACGGTATCGGTAGCTTTCGCTGTTTTTAATAATATTGTACTAGCCGCATTGTTATGTGAGAGCAGAACAGTAGAATGAGTTGTAGGAAGAATTAGTTTGCTGGAATGTTTTAAACAATTTAAAACCTGAATAAACATAATTGTTCAAAGTTTGTTCTTATTTCAAATTATAAAACATTTATCACTTAAATAATGCGTATAAAAAGGCGGTGAAAGATTTCAAAGTTTTACTGTGTATGAGGAGCTCCATAACAATATAGAATTTTTGGATCAATCAGTAAATTAATTAAATTTACGCTTGGAACACAATTCGGTCGCAAGTGTTAATAACGTAGGACGTAAGGCCGTAATTTTTTTTTAAGCCCGCTCAATTAACCCTCAATTCAGTCGTAAAAGTATTTTGTTTTATATAAAAAATTATATAAGAAAACTTACCGTAGCAACACAATTGCACCTTATGAACGTAGTAGCGTACGACGCAGGTACGTTGTTGAATTAAAACATATAACAATTTAAGCACACAATCGCTGACATAGATCTATTTCTATTTCATTTGCCGGTTACGACCGTATGTATTATCATAGAAAAAAAATTAAAAATGTAAAATAAAATGATTTTTATGTTTTTAAATTAAATATTTGATAACAATCCGAAATCATAAAATAAATTTTATTGTTTATTAAAAAATTTCCTTTTCATTTTCCGGTGTAAAAACAAGAATTGGAAGTCTGTTAAAGTAGGACGTAGAAAAGCTTTTACGTTTGCACCAGCTATTGTGTGCATTTGTATAAATATTATACGTTCTAATTTGACAACGCATCTACGTCGTACGCTTCGTCGTTCATACGGTGTAATTGTACTTTGCAATATTCTAGCACTACAACAAGGAAACATCTATGGGAGCACAAGCGCACCCTGAAGGAGACCATATAGAGAACATCGAGAACTGTTCTATTGCAATTTCAGATATGTTCTGGCTGCTTCTTTAAACAGTGTTTTGACTCTAATCAACATATGTTACAAAGTACACACAGAAAAAAATCAAGTTAAAGACGTAGAAAACAAGGTTGATTTAAAATTTTTCGGTGGTGATTTTGCTTCATACGTTTTTCAAGTTGATTCAACCTGATTTTACAATAACTTGCGAACAACATTTTTTTATTTTAAAATAACTATAATTCATGTTAATTTAACATTGCAGTAAAGTTAGAGCAAAATGTCATTTATATTGAAAAACAATCCGCATCACGTTGAATGAAAGTTATTTCAAGTTGAAACAACGTGAATTTCATGTAGAATCAAATTGGTTTGAGTGTGATACAACAGTGTGAAGAAGCTTCACAGACAACATATGCATTTATTTAAGAATAATTCAAAACACTTGCCCCTGTAACACATGTTTCACTTATTTTTATTCCCCTTTGTTAACAGAAGCATCAGCAGAATGGGCCGATATGGTTTTCGTTATCGTTCTACTTTGAAAACTTGATGTACTATTTAACTTAATAATTTTAATTAAAAGAATACGGGAATTGTTTTCTTTTTATAACATATTTTAAAAATGAAAATAAAAAAAATGTACATACTTAAGTATGTATGCATGTTAATTTAACAAGATAGACTTTTGATTTTAGTATAAAACAGGTTTTTATGGATTCAATATTGAATCCATATTTATTTATATTTTAATATATTTTTTTTTATTATTTTAACAGTGAATAATATTAAATAAACGTGATTTAAGGTTATTTTATTTAAAATTAATATGAATTTATGATAAATTTTAAAAAAAGGCATACTTTTGCAGAAATTTACTATGATTCTCAATCAACATTTTTCCATGTTAATTTTACATTGGTATTTTTTTCTGTGTGTATATCAAGTACAAAAAATTAGAAAGTATACACACTCAAGCCGTACCATATGATACCCAATGCCATTTAGTATTTACGGAAAACTTTTCAAGAGTGTTCTCTATTTGAGACGAATGAGTTATCATAGACCCGCCAAAGTAAAACTATGTTGTGAGGTTCAGATTCATATAAGAGTATTTTGCTCCAAATTAACTCTAAATATCTACATATTTATAAGACTTTTTTGTTTTTAGTGATTTTAGTTACTGAGCTACCTAAACAAGAGCGGCAAGCGTTTTTTTAAACATGAAAATTCTATTGCCAATACATTTTTAATAAAATAAAACGACCATGCGATCTATCAAATAAAATTTTCCAGCCAGGTGGTGTTAAAATCGCGTTCAAAAGGATTGTTTCGTATAAACTGTGTGAACATGAAAAGTTTTGACATAAAACAGACGCTTGCCACTCTTATTTAGGTAGCTCAGTTATGGAGTTCATATATGAGCTTTGGTCAATGCTTTTTCCATGACATAGAGGCAAACGTAGAAGCTAGTGTCGTTAAATTTGGTGTCAATACCGATGTATATATCTCTGGTCACAACCCATAACAGCCTAGCTCGAGCTAGGACACAATTGAGTTATTAGTATCATCTTATTAAGCGTGTCTAAATCTATTTGCTATAAATTTTTCATTTTTGTGTCTGTTATAGGAAGGTAATTAAACCAAAAAAGCCTAAATGCTTAAATTATTTTTCTAAATGATTGTTTTGGCATAACCGCCTAAGTCAATTCAGGATAACAACATATATAGACATTATTTTTCATTATTGCCTAAATCAACTTAAGTCATTATTCTTTAAACTTTATGAATTATTATATAGGAATAACAACCTAACTCAACATGAGAGATCGAATCTGAAAAATTTTTTGCATAGGATAAAAATATATGTCAATTTAGGCGCACTGAAAGTTTTTTATTTTATCTGGAATAATAGCCTAACTCAACTTTAACTTTTTAACTTTCTTTCGTTCAAAAATTCATACACCCAGAGAAAAAACATGTTTAAATATGGTCACCTCCAACAATACTATATTTAAAGAAAATTTTAACCATATTATGATTAATTTAACGATATTATTGTCACCGATAACCATATTATGGTTTAATTAGCCCTCCATCACGAAGCCACGACCATATTATGGTTGCCTCCGAACATGTTATGATTAACAATAACTAAAATATGTTTAACACTTATAATAGCATGGTTGGTTTTCAACCACAGCATGTTGCTCTTAAAAAAGAGGAAAATACTCTTGTTAATTTAAAAACAAATTATTGTTATGTCTTACCATAACATGTTTAGAGGCAACCATAATATCGTTGTCGGTGACAAAAATATGGTTAAATTGAACATGATATGGTTAAAATTTTCTTTTAACATAGTATGGAGGTGACCATATTTAAACATGTTTTTTCTCTGCGTGTAGGAGCCTAAATGCCTTTATCGGTAATATCTTTTGACTACGAGAATAAACAACTATTTTTTTAACAACTAAGAAATGAAATTCGTTTCTTTGGAATCTGTTGCAAAGTTTTCCAAAAAAAAGCCGTCTCCTGATTTTCAGTGAAGATTCCAAACTTAAAACTGCTGTACTGAAAATATTGAAATACAGACTTAGGCTGTTATGACTTGTGACCACAGATATAAGAACGTGATGGTATTAAAAACCATTTCGGGAGTGATATTTATATAAGAGTTATTGCCATATATGGACCGGTTCCAAAAAAATTTGGTAGAATTAGTTATATTGTTTTGACCAAATATAATCTAAATACATACTAACATAATAAAATGTTTTATGGGTACAAAACCTTTATTCCGGAATGAAGCTTCTATGTGGGCTATATGAAATTATGAACCAATTATCACAATTTCAATATGCTTGTTCCTTATAAGAATTATAAAGCTTGGGCATGACTTAGCGAATTATCGCCAAAATGGCGATCTGCACTTTTCGTGCATTGTTTAAATAAACATTCAACCGGCCATATGGACAAACATCGTTAGATCGAATCAAAAGTGGTTCTAAGTCGATCTATTTTCTTATAGATCTACTCTATTGACTTAAGCACACCGTTTGAAAAACGATCTCTGCATTTCAATGCCATAAAGTCTACACGTAAAGAAAACCACATAAAAATATTATCCAAGCAAGTTTTGTTTACTCTACAACTTTTTTTCTATATTATATGCATAATTCATCTCCATTACTGCCAAATAGGTGTTGAGAGTTAAATTAACAATAATATCATCTCATCTTTCACATCTCTATTGAAGATGCATCAAATGAAAACAAAAAACCATAAGCAACATGTAGAGTTAACATGCACTTAAGTATCGTGTTTAAATGTAACAAAAAACCAGTTGCCTTAGAAAGTGTGTGTGTGTGTGACCCTACAAATGTATTGAATTTCAATTATTTTTTCAATATTTCTATTTCACTTCTGAGATAATCATTATTTTGAATGCAAAAAATCAATTACATAAACTAACAGTTGTTCTTCTTCATTGTTTGTATCGGTAGATTAATCAAAAGATATTCGTATAGAAATATTATTACTTTTTTTTCTCTAGTTTTATTTTAGAGCTCTTTATTTGCTTTGAGTTTTCTAGTTAGAAAAACTATGGAAAATTGCTTAGAAAATAGTGAGGAATTGTTGTATTTAATTACTTAGACCAGTAGGGTTTCAGTGTTGCAAAAAATAGCCTTAAATTGATGATAAGCCGATTTATCATTCTTCATATTTCCATATTTATAATATTATGGGAAGTTTTCTTGAGTAAAGCCTTTTAAGGCTTTATTAATGATATTATTATTTCCAAGAAACTCTATTTAGTACTCTACTCTCACAAAAGTTTATTGAAATATTTTCCTACATTTTTATGCCGAGTTTTTACTTTAGGCGAGCAGATAATTTTCTTTTCATTCTTTTTTTTTCTCTTTTCTAATAATAATTATTGCATATTTCTTTAAAAATCATGTTTATGCATATTTTGTTATGAAACGTATGCAGAAAATCTGTTACATTATGTTTGTAAAAGTTTTTTTTTCTGTTTTTGCTTCAAAGCTTCTGCTCTTGTGTCTGAGAATGCTGTATGTGGCATGCCTCGTAACATGTTTCATTAATGTGTTCCAGTTCTTTTATATATGAAGATATAAATACATATTTATTAAGTTGCTATGTTTGTAGTTTTTCTTTTTTTGTGTTGTTGTTTTTGTAATGTTTTGTTATTAGCACTATTGTGTTTAATTGGTGAGAGGTTCACAGCAGGTCATGTGTTTAGTTTTTTGAAAATATTCAATAAATATTACAGTATTTGAAATATATAAACACTATTGATGTAATAAAAAGAATTATGAATATGAAAATTGTGTTAGGAAAACAAAAGAGTTAGAAAACGAACTTAATTTAGGTAAATGTACTAAAGGGATTAACTATGTTAAATATATACTTAAGCTTTTTTTAAAAAAAAAACACAATAGGAATTACAATTTAAAAATAATAGGGAAAACCGAAAAACAAGTTAGAAAGTATAGTCGTTCCAGTCTGATCAAATGATACACTATACAGATTTAAATTTTATGTTGATTTATCGATTAAAGTAAAGACTTTGCTGTGGTTTTTATGATCAACCGAAACAAAGGTTTTTAGTTAAATTTAAGATACCTTGAGATATTTTATTTAATTTTATTTAGGAGAAATTATTTTATGCATCACTGAATGAACGCAACATAATCATTAGAATTAACAATACCATAATAAATAAGTATTTAGATTAACTTACGCATAATAGCGAGATTTACGGGTAAAAATTACCAAAAAAAAAAAGATTGTGAGCAGAAAAAAGATGCAGGTTAATATGTTAATACGGATAAAAAAAGTCGATATGGAGAGAGTTAAGACATTTAAATAGCTAAGAGTTTAGATTGACGGTAAGTGGGTCATGCTAAGGAATATAAAATGTGGAATTGAAATGGCCAGAAACGTCTTCCTTACATATTTATCAGAAAAAACTAACTAGCCATAACATAGACCTGGTAATAAAATTAAGTTTGATAAAATGTTACATGAAACATAGACGATAGCAATACCTCTATGATGAAAGGCGTTTAAGTTTGTTTCAGATACGGCTATTCCGGCGAATATTATTAGAAACAATTACGAATGGTCAGATCACCAAGACGAGAGACAACTTTTGAGTGCTGCCAGAATCAGACAACTCGCTAAAACGGAATGGAATATTAAATTAATTTTTATAACTATATATCTGTGCCAAAAACGAAAAAGTGCTTAAATTTGGGATAATAATTATTTTGTATATTTTCATTATAACAATTGAGGAGCTGAGTTCCAAAACTCGCTTCTTGCACCTGAAGTATTTTTTCGCAAATCTCAAAAAACGTTTAATAAGCTAAATGAAACTTTTTCAGCCGATACCTTTTTGCTGTTTTATTGTACTGGCATATAGCCCATTTCTGCAAAAGAAAACTATTTTTCTTGAAAAATATAGCGGCAGCATTTTATTTAAAATTGCAAGGAACGGATTTTGTAACTATGCACCGCAAGAAAAGAGTTTTGGAATTTACTTTTCTACATATAGCAAGTTTTGTTGCTTGCAAATTATTTAATTTGGACCTACTTCCCGGACAAGGGCATAAAACAGGATAATTGATCAGTATTAAAAAAAATATTTTATTGAATAACAATTGTGATTTTTCATTGAACTGTTGGTTTTAAATTATGGTTTTTATATTTTAATTAGGCCTTAGTTCATTGAATTTAATTTTCATTAAATTATTTTTATTTATTTAGACTGGCTGGCGCCGCAGTGGTGCAAACGGTAGAAAGGCAAATATTTCTGATGATGAGAATGTGGTTGTTCTGTAAACTAATAAATTCGACCCGAGTTCAATCCCGTGTGTTCAGTCAAGCATAAAAATATTAAAAAATTTTTTAATTCATTTCATGTTTTAAATTCTTTCCTTTACTAAAAATAATTTAATGATAATTCAATATAATAAAATTATGCCTTATTAATACATATATCAACAGCTTCAAAAGTTCAATGAAAAATCACAATTGTTATAAAAATAGCTTTGGCACAAGCTCTATGTGCCGGTTCACACACGTCAAGTCTTGCGCTCTTACACACAGAAAAAAATACCAATGTAAAATTAACATGGAAAAATGTTGATTGAGAATCATAGTAAATTTCTGCAAAAGTATGCCCTTTTTTTAAATTTATCATTATTTGATATTAATTTTAAATAAAATAACCTTAAATGACGTTTATTTAATATTATTCACTGTTAAAATAATAAAAAAAAAAATATATTAAAATATAAATAAATATGGATTCAATATTGAATCCATAAAAACCTGTTTTATACTAAAATCAAAAGTTTATCTTGTTAAATTAACATGAATACATAGTTAAGTATGTACATTTTTTTTATTTTCTTTTTAAAATATGTTATAAAAAGAAGACAATTCCCGTATTCTTTTAATTAAAATTATTTAGTTAAATAGTACATCAAGTTTTCAAAGTAGAATGATGACGAAAACCATATCGGGCCATTCTGTTGATGCTTCTGTTAACAAAGGGGAATAAAATTAAGTGAAACATGTGTTACAGGGGTAAGTGTTTGGAATTATTCTTAAATAAATGCATATGTTGTCTGTGAAGCTTCTTCACACTGTTATAGCACACTCAAACCAAATTGATTCTACATGAAATTCACGTTGTTTCAACTTGAAATAACTTTCGTTCAACGTGATTGGGATTCTTATTTCAATATAAATTACATTTTGCTCTAACTTTACTTCAATGTTAAATTAACATGAATTATAGTTATTTTAAAAGAAAAAAATGTTGTTCGCAAGTTATTGTAAAATCAGTTTGAATTATCTTGAAAAACGTATGAAGCAAAATCACCACCGAAAAATTTTAAATCAACCTTGTTTTCTACGTTTTTAAATTAATTTTTTTCTGTATGTAGGAGAGAAGGGAAAAGAAATGGCATTCTCTTTCTCAAGACTTGACGATTCAAACTTGACATGTGTGAACCGGCACTATGTTTACATTGGTCCTTCAAGTTGTACAAAGAAAGGTCAACGAGGTTTTCCTGCTCAAAAGTACCCATAAGCAACGTTTCAATTATTTTGTACAATTAGTAAGTTTTAGCTAAAATTAATTTCTGCTTAGCTTTATTTAATATGCAAATCATTTGATATACAAATTGAAGTACACTTTCGATGTGTGATATGGGAAATATTTAGGAATACAACCTTAAAAGAACTATAACCAAAGAGAAGTAATGACAACATTAGAATAGGAGTAAATTTTTAAAAATCATCTTAAAAGCTTAAAATTGCTCTCCTACAAAATTAAATAGATAGAAAAAATAGGAAAAAGTCCTTAAATTTTCCTTACTGCCACAGATATTAAAGTGACATGCATCATTGTCGATCTTAAGCTAAGAATTTTTGTCTTATTTTTTCGTAGCCAATGGTGTCTCGTGATACAATTAGAAGTGGGGCCTCGTAAGAACGAAATTTTGGAGTAGAAAGCAATGATGGCCAAACCACCGTAAAATATCTTGGAACGCGCAGATATCCCATGTTACCAGAAGAGAAACTAGGGCAATATATGCCTACCAAAGAATCTTCAAGAAGATGTGTAAGCTGAAGCCAAATATGATCTTCTGGTATTTTGTTACGATAATTATATTCATGTTGGCCTATGCCGCCCAAGCGTGGTGGATTTAGAACGAACAGATCAAAACTAGAGAGATAAATGATAAGAAATATCGCCTGATCTGCCTATCGATCACGAGCGCCATGAAGAACTGTTCTACTTTTGCTTTCGAGGCTATCCTGCGCATTCCTCCATTGCACATATCCGTTAAAGGAGGCGTGCAGGGGTGCTATTAGGAAGCCAAGCATTGCTGAGTCCAGGACAGCTGACTTTGTAGGTTACATGCGTTTCCTAAAAACTCTTAAAAATTAACCTTCTACTTTGGTTGGCGATCATATTCTGCCCAGTCTTGTATTGGATAGGAATACCTGATAGGGAAATATGGTCGGACGAATCCTGGTGGCGGGGCGAGCGGACCAGGACTGGTTCACCGAAACAGACGAATGGTGATACTGGGGTGGGCATATGGGTAAACGGCCTTCGATTTTCAGGTGGAAATCAATGCTTTTTTCATATGCGCTGGGTAATACCGGAGGAGGAGGGCAAATGGATAGATGTTATTTATAATATCAGATATTCAGACCGCTCTTAAAGTACTATCTTTTTTAGAGGTGAAGTCCAGGCAACAATCTTACACACAATCGTATGTGGTGAACATAGACCACACGGAGGCGTCACAAGACGGAAAAGATTGTGTCATTTTCTGTCTTTTTCTTCGAATGCTGCCCTTTTTGGATGTGTTGTTTTTATCACGCAATTTGTGTTGATAGTACCGGCCTATTTTTACACATTGCCACTTCACTACCAAAAAACTTTTTCTTTCTCTTTTTCCGAAAGCTGCCCTCGCAAATGATTTAGGCATATTTCATACGCCACTTTTTTATCTCCGTATGCTTTGTGCTGCTGAAGTCTTCCCTGTCAATTTCAACATAAATAAGTTCAAGTCGAATGTTCACAAACACAACTCTCCCTATCCTCCTTCCCATAACCTATTGTCCTAGTTCCAATACAATGCAATGCATTAGTATGGGTCCTAAAAAAAAAAATAAAAAATGATTTGATTTTGTTTTGGGTAACCGGCCATGTGGTCCCTGTGTGCAATTAAAGGGGTAATTACCTAGCAAAAAGGCCCTAAGTCTTTCTGTGGCGTCGGTCACATTAAAGGGGAATTTACAATCATGATCCAAGCATGAGTTCTTTCATACATCGACGTCTTCTTCCGGGCTGAGACAGTCCAAGGGATTTGTGACCATTTCCCGTGGCAAAGCAGCTAAGATAGTTCTGGTCGAGAAAGGAGTGCTTAGGTTACTTGCTGGCATTTTAACGGATCACTAATTTATAATGGGCAATATTTATACCAGGCTGTGCAGATTTTGTGAGGTTAGTAGCAAAACATCATAACATCTGTTATGCTGCTGTCACGTCTTGGTTACTACCAGATTCCCGTAATCGGAACCGCGGAAGAGGAGTTTTAGCAACATTGATATAAAGCCACATTTTATTAACTTGTTTACTATAGTGAAAATAATAACTCCCAAATTTTTGTTAATTTATTTCCAAATTTTTTAAATATTCTTCTCTCTCTCTTGAATGTTTGCTCTGTATGTATTTTCTGCTTTAAATTATGTTGGTTTTGCAAGACACAAGTCAGTTGTAAAAAATTATAATGCTTTTTTTCTTTGTTATATAAAGGCATTAACTGGGCTAAACAGCTTAAACGACCAAAAGCTTACAAAAATTTAATATTTTTTCAAAAAAAAAATTTAAAAAAAAACTGAGAGTGAAAATGACGAATTTCAAGAATTTGTTTAAAGAAGCAACAGAACAAAAAAATTTCATTTTCATTTTCTTCATGTTTCTAAGCAAAGGTAGTAAAAGTTAAAAAAACACATGTAAAAGCCTACAGGGTCATTAAGGGTTATTTTTATTCAGCCAGTTTTCTTAAGACTAACGTGAGAAGTCTCAATAAAACTTTACTTAAAGTTAATAATTTAAACTAAGATTCACGCACATTTACGTGTTCATTTATTAAATAAAAACAATTTACTATAATATTCAAGCCGTATTTGTGCTAGATTCTATTCTATATTGTTTAAAGTGAAAGTAAAGAAGTAGTAATTTATAAGCTTAAAGTTTAAACTTTAGTGCAGATAATACATAAATGCTATATAGTGATGAAAACTAAATAGTTTTATATAAAATTAATGCATAACAAGTTTTAATATTGTATTTATTGTGTATTATTATAACCAGGGAAACCAGAAATATGTTCTAAAAATGCGTTTTATGCGCATTAAATATGCAGTAAAAACTTGAAATGTTAAAATTGAAAATTGTTTAAAATATGACCCAAAAAATTAAAAAATTGCTAATTTTAAAAACCAGTTCCATTTAATAAAAACAATCCTTAAATTATGATCGGTAAAGCCCAAACACCATATTATTTACAGATAAATTTTCGAGATTTTACCTTATTTGAAAACGATGCGCAGTCATGGGCTCACAAAAATAAAGTTATGTTAAGAGGTAAAATTTCATATAAGAGTTATTTGTGCCGAATATTATCTAGATATTAACATCCATATGAGATTTTTTGTCTTAAAGAGATATAAGGGAAGGTCGCTAGATGGTTTATTAATGTTAACATTTAAAAGGAAGTTAAGGCTGTTTAAAGATGGAAGCTTTAGGCAAATGTGAACTGATTCGAAAATAACTTAATCTGCAGTAAAATATTCTTGGGGCGAATATAATCTAATATGATGGTTTACTGACACAGAGTCTAATTTGGAAAGAAGTTTTAATGGAGAATATATTAAATTATAGACCGATTCTCAGCATTTAGATAGACTTCGTTCTTAGTACAATTAAAATGTGCTTACCAAATTTGATGAAAATATCATCTACAAGATTGCAACTTGTACTATGCTCACAAAATTAACATTGGCGGGCAACCAGCCAGACGGACAAATGGTTATCGTTTGATCACTTTAAAAAGTGATTCAAAATAGATCGGTATTCTAAAAGATTGGTACAGATTTATCTTTTTTTCCTTAGTTTTTGCTTATTTATTATTATTTACAATTTTTGAATAAAAATTTAATGTAGATGGCGAAGTTGAAGCAACACGTTGGATATTTAAAACATAAAAGCCAAAATTTCGCAAAAAAAAATTTTTTTTTTATTTGCTGCGAAAGTTCTTGTAGACATCTAAAAAAAATTTAACATGTATTAAAATATGCCTCAAAAAAGCAAAATATGCGTTAAAAACTTAAAAAATGCTGCAAAAAGGCTCTTTTTACTGAATTATGCAAGAATATGCTGCAAACGGTAAAACATGCAAAAATATGCACTAACAAATCGATGCCAAAATTCATAAAAAGCTATAAAACGGTTAAATATATTGTTTCTGTCTTAATATTTATGGTTTCCCTGATTATAACCAATTATTCTTCAAACTTTAATTGCTCACGATATGCTTAAGCGCCAATGCAATAATTGTGCTTTTATCATGTTAACATAGCTCTTGTGATAATTTAATAATAATGCACTCTATTCATGATGTTTTTGATAAGAAAATAATTTAGTGCAAAATAGTGCACTGAAAATGTCAAAGTAAGTGGTAATGCAATAATCTTGCACTCACTAATATATCTTCTGATCAATTTAATGGTAAGGCAAAAGTAGTGCAAATCGCCCAGGTCTGGTACAAAATAAAACAACACATATAAAAAATAAAATGCAGAAAGACGATATATATGAAAGCGTGCCGGAAAAATACTTAAAATAGCACTGCACTAAGCGTTTAAAACATAGTTTCTGATATACAGGGTGGGCCAACTTGAATTGAAATGCTTATAATTTTTTAATTTTTTACTTTTTTTTGCAGATAATATAGAATTTTATAAAATTTTATAATGTCATCATACTCAGTGGAAGAACGTGTAAAAATTGTTGAATTTTATTATGTTTCCGGACGATCAATTGTTACAACGCAAAGAAAGTACCGCCAGTATTTTAATACTGCAGAGGCTCCCAGTGTATGAATATGTTAATAAGCAGAACTGCCGAATTTGGGGTACAGAGAATCCGAGAGCATTTCATCTGTGACAATGCCACACTGTCAGATGCACTGTTTGGTGTGGAATCATGGCTGATAAAGTTATTGGTCCATATTTCTTCGAAAATGAACTTAATGAGCCAGAAACCGTCTCTAGGGTGGTATACCGGACCATGTTGGAAAATTTTTTACGTCCGATAGTTTTCAATAATCGTAACATATGGTTCCAGCAAGATGGAGCTTAAATTAAATTAAAAAAAAAAAATTTAATATACAAAAATTATAAGCATTTCAAATCAGTCAGTCCAAGTTGGCCCACCCTGTATAAAAAAAGTTCTTACGCAGAGGGAAAAAGACATTCAAAAATTGTCAACAGGTGGTATTAAAACGACAACAAAATGTTGTCAATACTTTGTCAACATTTTTGTCGAATTATCAATAAAACGTTGGTGAATTAAAACCAAAGATGTAAAAAATCAAATAGCTAACGACCGGTTTTATTGTTCGTACAAACTGATGCACTACAATGTCTCTTAATAGTTTTAGTATTGGAGAAGCTATAGATAAGCTACGACCTATGTTTTAGTTTATTAATATCCAAGGATGCCAATTATATTTTAATGAAATCTGTAAATTTTAATATTAATTTCAAAAATGTTGAAAAAATAAATAAAAACATGTAAGAAAGTATAGTTGGTCAAGCCCGACCATATGATCTACGCCACAGTATTTAAAAACACATCATGCTTATGTGTCCATATAAATATGGATTTTTCTATGTTTATAAGCTTCATTAAAATCGGTTTGAAAGTTTGTGAGGTGCAGAAATTGCCCCCTTCTCCCCTTGTGGTCCTATTTTTTAAAAACTGTATAGCTTATGTGTGATCTATCTATGTTTTCAATTTCATTAAAATCGGTTTGAGAGGCAAAAATTGCCCCTATCTCCCCTTGTGATCCTATTTTTGAAAAACTGTATAGCTTATGTGTCCATATCGATATGGATCATCTATGTTTTAAATTTCATTAAAATCGGTTTGAGAGGCAAAAATAGCCCCCTACCTCCCCATGTGGTCCTATTTTTGAAAAACTGTATAGCTTATATGTCCATGTAGATATGGATCTATCTATGTTTTACATTTCATTAAAATCAGTTTGAGAGGCAAAAATTGTCCCTATCTCCCCTTGTGGTCCTATTTTTTTAAAACTGTATAGCTTATGTGTCCATATATATATTAATACTTACAACTACAGTTAATGTTGAGAGAATTTCAACTAATTGTAGTGGGGAATGTAAGATGAGATAAACCCACTGTTTATTGTTGATGTGTTTTGTTTAAACTTTGATATTGTTACAAGTAGAACTGTTGCTATAAGTCTTATACGCTTAACAGTTTTATTTGGTTTAATATCTTTAGTTTTTCCAAAATCTTTATGGATGAAGTTTCCTGATGATCTGGCCTAAGCAACCAGTGAAATGCGCATAGGAATAGCTTATCCCATCAACAATAAATTTCAAGTGTTTTTATCAATGATAAAAACTGGGAATTAAGCACGAATAACAAAATCTTTTGAAATTAAAATTTTGTATTCCCAACATTGAAATTACTTTTTGATAATAAACAGGCAAGTGCACCGCCTAAAAAAACACTTAATTGACAACATCTTTTGTAAGTTGTTGTTTGTTTTTATTTTGTTTTTCTTAACCTACTTACAACTACAGTTAATGTTGAGAGAATTACAACTAATTGTAGTGGGGAATGTAAGATGAGATAAACCCACTGTTTATTGTTGATGTGTTTTGTTTAAACTTTGATATTGTTACAAGTAGAACTGTTGCTATAAGTCTTATACGCTTAACAGTTTTATTTGGTTTAATATCTTTAGTTTTTCCAAAATCTTTATGGATGAAGTTTCCTGATGATCTGGCCTAAGCAACCAGTGAAATGCGCATAGGAATAGCTTATCCCATCAACAATAAATTTCAAGTGTTTTTATCAATGATAAAAACTGGGAATTAAGCACGAATAACAAAATCTTTTGAAATTAAAATTTTGTATTCCCAACATTGAAATTACTTTTTGATAATAAACAGGCAAGTGCGCCGCCTAAAAAAACACTTAATTGACAACATCTTTTGTAAGTTGTTGTTTGTTTTTATTTTGTTTTTCTTAACCTACTTACAACTACAGTTAATGTTGAGAGAATTTCAACTAATTGTAGTGGGGAATGTAAGATGAGATAAACCCACTGTTTATTGTTGATGTGTTTTGTTTAAACTTTGATATTGTTACAAGTAGAACTGTTGCTATAAGTCTTATACGCTTAACAGTTTTATTTGGTTTAATATCTTTAGTTTTTCCAAAATCTTTATGGATGAAGTTTCCTGATGATCTGGCCTAAGCAACCAGTGAAATGCGCATAGGAATAGCTTATCCCATCAACAATAAATTTCAAGTGTTTTTATCAATGATAAAAACTGGGAATTAAGCACGAATAACAAAATCTTTTGAAATTAAAATTTTGTATTCCCAACATTGAAATTACTTTTTGATAATAAACAGGCAAGTGCACCGCCTAAAAAAACACTTAATTGACAACATCTTTTGTAAGTTGTTGTTTGTTTTTATTTTGTTTTTCTTAACCTACTTACAACTACAGTTAATGTTGAGAGAATTTCAACTAATTGTAGTGGGGAATGTAAGATGAGATAAACCCACTGTTTATTGTTGATGTGTTTTGTTTAAACTTTGATATTGTTACAAGTAGAACTGTTGCTATAAGTCTTATACGCTTAACAGTTTTATTTGGTTTAATATCTTTAGTTTTTCCAAAATCTTTATGGATGAAGTTTCCTGATGATCTGGCCTAAGCAACCAGTGAAATGCGCATAGGAATAGCTTATCCCATCAACAATAAATTTCAAGTGTTTTTATCAATGATAAAAACTGGGAATTAAGCACGAATAACAAAATCTTTTGAAATTAATCTATCTATGTTTTAAATTTCATTAAAATCGGTTTGATAGTTTCTGAGAGGAAGAAATTTCCCCCTATCTTCTCTCGTGGTCCTACGATTCGGCCCATTTTCAATAAGCTATGTCCCAAATTAAATCAAATTATCTCCAAAATTGCGACCTGTACTTTGCGCACAAGGTTACATGGACAGCCAGCCAGCCTGCCAGACAGCCGGACGGACATCGTTTGTTCGACTCAGAAAGTGATAGTGACTTTATGGTGGGTCTAGGACCAATATTTTAAGGCGTTACACACATCAGCACAAATGCATAATACCCTCTCCACTATTGTGGTGTGGGTATAAATATATGCATACCTCATGCGATTTAATTGGTTGTGTTTA
The DNA here is from genome assembly GCA_963931875.1 of Pollenia griseotomentosa. Taxonomy (NCBI): domain Eukaryota; kingdom Metazoa; phylum Arthropoda; class Insecta; order Diptera; family Polleniidae; genus Pollenia; species Pollenia griseotomentosa. Next base: position 102,992,463 of record OZ007560.1, read on the forward strand.
CAATGGGTTATTTATTACGAGACTTAAAATAATGTGTTGTCGAAATGACAACTAAATGTTGTCAAAAAAACTACGGGTGTGTTATTAAAATATTAGCAGCACCCTGCAAATAATAGGACCAGTCCAAACACGCGTGTAAAGGGACTAGGACTTGTCCAAAAGTAACCCAAACGAATGGAAAAAACATGGTCTATTTAACATTACGATGTCCTAGGGCAGGACCATATAACCCAGCTTTGGACTACAAAGGAGTAGTTTTAAAACTACTCCATAGTATACTCAAGAGGATAAGTTTTGAAATCGAAAACGAAAGCACGTCGTTAAAAACGAAGACATGTCGTCCACTACAAACACTTTTTAACAATGACATGGTTTATGCTTCATGGTTCATGGTCCATGAAGTAGTCCATTTTATCAAGATTGATGAGGTGGTCCAATATAATTTGCAGGGCATATTGTCAAATTGAGAACATTGGAGTAAATATGTTAACAGTTTGTTTTTAAGCCAAATGGTGACAAAAAGATAACGAAATGAGAACGAAAATTCCACACAAACGTAGTTGGCTCATGTATGGTGTAAATTTTGTTATTTTACCTGTCAAACTTTCAAAATGGACTTAATATACAATTTCTTAAATGCTGTCTTAAAAAATTGGACCATGAAAGTAGCTAACATGAATAAAGTAGAATCATTAGAAATGTAAAAATAAAGAATTGCAAATGTCTCAGAAATATTCTGGTCATACTATTCATAGACCCAGTAGCGATATCGCCCGACAAGCATTAAGATGGAATCCGCAAGGTAGCCGGCGATCTGATGCACCCTCAAAGACCTGGCGGAGAAGTATTAATGAAGAATTGCGAGCCGCAAGTTATAGCTGGAACAATATCACTAGAGAGGCCAATAACAGAGGCATATAGAAAGGGAGAAGAGAATGACAATTTTCAAGAGAACTGCAATCTATATATCTATCTATCTTATATATATATATAAAATTGTAACGTTACTGACTGACTGACTGACTGATTCATCATCGCACAGCCTAAACGCCTGAAGCTAAACACTTGAAATTTGGACCAGAGATTGGTCACTCCCCAAATCGATCCACTAAGACGGGATTTTCGGAAATTCGAATGTTTAGAGGGTAAAAAAGGGTAAAAACGGGAAAATTCGGTAACCTTATATCTTCAAATTTAAAAGAGATACAAAAAAAATTTAATACCTATCGTTGTTCTTTAAAAAAATAAGCGGACAGGTGTCTGGTACTTTTTTGAAATTCGACCCTATTAGGGAGTAAACGGGTAAAATCTGAATTTAAGTACTTTTTTGACACCCTATCTATCTTTTGAACCAATAAACATAGAAACAAGGTAAATACCACATTCGAAACTTATCAAAAAAATACGAATATAAATTTGGTACTTTTTTCGAAATTCGAACATTTAAAGGGTGAAAATCGTAACTATTTTTGGTACTTTTTTTACAAAACATTTTTCTCCATTCATTGACATATTCGTACTAAATTATGGGCTCCCAATTCAATACTGAAATTTTTGATACTTTAATGGGGGAAAAAAATAGTACCAAAAAAAGGAAATACGTGAAATTTGATATTTTTCTTTCGCTTTTTGGTTCTACAACTGGTATTTTTTTAATTATCGTTAATATTGGACCTTAAAACCTAAGATCTATTGCGGAACTTTTTGGTACTTTTTTGTTCTTTATCTGGTACTTTTTGAATTTCCGTTTGTATTGGACCTTAAAGCATAAAATTCAACATGCAATGTCCTGAGTGGATACGAATCTATGAGGGAACTTTTTGGTACTTTTTTGTTCTTTAACTGGTACTTTTTTGAATTTCTGTAAGTATTGGACCTCGAAATATAAAATAAACTTTCTTTCATTTGCTTTTGTGTTGTAAATATTTAAATTTTCTATAATATTGAACTCAGACGCTAACGAAGTAGCAGGTTAAATGCTAGTTTTTTTAATAAAACTATATTTCAATATAATGAGCACAACTAAGCAAGTACCTAAATTTAAAGTCTCCAATTTTACATGTTTTCTTATTGACATGGGCTTTGAAGAACCAGTCAATCACCCACCCTGTGATGTTATCATTTAGACTGCATTTGTCTTATATGGTCAGTCTTAATAGTGTCTAATTTCAAAAAAAAAAAAAAAACGATCCGTTCGAAAGAAACTTAATACACTCAAAAGAAAAATCAATCCATCTGTACTCAAATCAAACCGAAGCGGTATTAATAGTACGGTGAGTACGGATTTTCTTAAATCAAGTACAGAAAGATTGATTCAAGTACGGATTTTCAATCGCAAAATACTTAAATTATCCATATTCAACCCCGATTTCGTATTTGATTTGATTTAAGTAAAACTAAAGTTGAATCAATCTAAAAATGCGCTGGATTTAAGTATAATAAAGCTGATTTTATCATGAATTCGTGCTTGAAAAAAACCAAAAAAGAAAATGGATAGAAAAAGTAATTATGATTGATTCACTTACTCGTATAACACCTTACGGAATGATAAAACACCAACATCATGTCCGATATGGGATTTAATTTAGAAATCGTATGTACATATTTAAACAAAAATATAAACTAAATGAGAAGCAAGAGTTCAAACTTACTTGCAAGCCCTTCGTGGTACACATGAGTCTGGCCAGACCTTTTTTCAATGTGTATAGAAAATCAAAACATGCGTAAGCCGGAGGGTTAAACTCAACGGAAAGTTTAATCGTTTTTTTATTTGATTTAAGAATTTTATACTTATTTCAAGAAATTCCGGTACTGATTTTCGAAAGTAATCCCATTTAGGATTGTTTTGAGTACGTTTTAGTGTTATTCATACTTGAATTTTTGAGTACGACTCGTACTTAAAGTAAGTTTGAAAAACTTAATTTATCCCGAGTGTTTTTCTTTCTGTGTTACTGCTCTATTGTATCTAAGTCAAATACTTAGAAAAGAAGTGGGAATTATGTCGTCTTTCAGTAGTAACTTCAGAATATTAAAACAATTTCTGTGACATTGATAATTGAAATAATTCAACATTAAATCAAATGAATACGAATGCATAAAGTTGAAGGAATGAATGACGTGAGAACATGTGCAAAAGTCATAACGATAGAAGAAAATTTAAAAGCAATTAAAACAATAAAAAAAAGTGGAAAACAAATAATTAAAAGAATATTTACGCAATAAAGAAGTTTTTCAACGATTAAGCCGAACCAAAGATACGCTGCGGTGTAATAATTATTTATTATATTTAATACTCCTTGTAGGTACTCGTATTAATATTTGACCTGTTAATTTTACATTATTCATATTCTGAATCACCATAATCTTTAACTAGAACTTCAAGAAAAATAATAGTTTTATTTTTAATAAAGCGAAAACTATGTTGAAATTTTATTTTTCTTCCAAAACATTAATTAATCTTCTTGCTAAGCCTGCTATTTAAAATCAGATTGATTTTATATCAAAAAACCATACGCGTACTTGACACTTAATTTTTATTTTTAGCAAATTACTTTACCTCGCAACTTGTTGCAACATACACATGTGATTAGTCATTAGAATCCATCAATTTTAAAATGCTCTCTCAACCAACAAGTGACATTCCCGATAAAAATGACCAAAGTAGAAATGCCATTCTTTGATGGACAGCATAAAAATATGTTATTTACGTGGCGATGGTGAAAGTAGTTGTGCGTATCCAGAAATTCTGGTCTTACAAAAAAAAAATTCAATTCTTTTTTCGTAATAAAAAATAAAGAATAAAACAAAGAAAATACTTACAATCAACAAACAGACGAGCAGACAGACAGACAAACTACTAGAACAAGAAACATTAATTGTAATAGAAATAATAATTACTGTGGTAATAATGATGATAATAAACAACACTAGTGACTGACTTAAAGACCAAATAATTATAATTGTATGAGAAAAATTAAAACAACAAACATTGGCAAGAGTAGAAAAGACAATAATTCTAAAACCGCTACAAATAGCGAGTTCTGAAAACGTTTAAATTTGAAAAAAAAGAAAAGAAAGTAGAAAAAATATTTTACAAAGCAAAATAAAAAAACTTAAGAATAACGAAAATATTAGAAACAATAGTAACAATTACTGAAGTTGGCTTAGAACTTCAGTTATTAGGTTTTAGTTAATTTAAAATAAAGCATTGATTCAGTATTGCCTGAAAAGTATTTGGAAAATATAAACGAAATCCATACAAGAAATCAGAGTTTTTTACACGTTTTTTTCTACATAAATCTCCAGCCAATTTTATACTTTTTCTCGGAGTTCAGAAATTGTTTTGATTTACAAGAATACCTGCTTCCGCAAATACAACCTGAAAGACAGGAAGCATTTCTCGCTAAAAAGCATACTGAACGAAGATCTCACTCGTAGTAAGAACGACTTATGCCGGGGGCCAATGACACCCCTAGCGCCATCAATTTATAGTTGTGAGCCACAATTTCGAGTTCAATAAAGTCTAAGAAACTCTCTCTTTCGGTAGTTTCATTGGCGTTGCCAAGTATCATTCACTTCTATTAAAAATGTATGAGATTCCAAAGAATTACAGTATACCTCATCGCTTCGAGGTTAAATAATAACAGAGACAGAATAGTCCAAGAATGTCCTCTACCTGATTTGCCCTGGAGGATGTTACACCAAATGTGAAAATATCCTTATGACAACCACCGCACACTGGGCCCAAAAGCCCTTTTTTTCGCGGATCAATTCATATCTCCTCAGCTGCAATAGTGGGTACACTAAATTTGATGAGTGCAAATCTTGTAACAAACTGCATGTTCCAGCAAAATATTGCAGGTACAGGAGGGGGAGTCGGGTACCCCCCATACAAACAATTTCTTAATTTTCGTATATCTTTGATGAATTTGATGTACGTAACTGTAAAACAAGCTGCACGTTCCAACAAAATTTTGGAGGAATAGGACGGGTAAACGGATACCCCCATACAAAGTACTTATAATTTTTTTTTATATCTGCCGAACAACTATTGTGAGTCACACCAAATTTATTGTGCGTAGTTCTTTAAACAAACCACATGTTCCAAAAAAATCTTGGAAATATAGGATCGTGGAGACGGGTAAATTGATTTTTAAATCACGCAGGCTTCCGCTTAATTGCCTCCCATTAAGGGATTTTTTTTAAAGGTTAAGTTATTTCGTGAGTGCGTGAGAATTAAATTTTTATATTCACGCACTCTAGTTTTTGAATCATTGTAAAATATAAATTTAATCACGGTCATGCGTGCCTAACAAATCACGACATTTGCACATCTCTAGTAGAAATACATAAGACCTTGACAACAACAACAGCAATAGAAGTTAAAGCAAAAGTCGTGAAGCGCTTCTTGTTGGTAAACTCAACGCGCTCAAGGTGCACCGATGCGCAGCATAATTATTTCTTAAATAACTCTGATTTGTTCAACCTTTAAAATAAAGTTAAAATCTCTGCTCAATTGGGCCCATTTGATAACTTTATGTCCACTTAAACTAAGGAAATTCATTTTTTTTACATTTCCCATATAAACTTAAAAAATAAAAGCACTTCCAAAAATACTTTTGAATATATACCTCAGCTTTCGATAAATCGGACTTTATTACAATAAGTTTTTTGCTTCTTTTGCCTATTTTTTCACTTTTTTCTCACAATGTTTAAATTGAACGCGTCACCACAAAAGCATCGTTACATATGTAACATTTATTTTTTCGTGTTTTTATTACTAGATGCCCAACGGTGCCTCAAGGTACTCCTTACGGGCTTAAAAATATTTTTTTTTTTTGAACTCAGGGGCCCAAATATACCCTTAAAAAATTATTTTCATAATATTTTCCCATTTATTCTAAAATTTAGCTTTAGAGGTTTAAATTGTGTTGCACCAAATGATTTCAGTATGATTTCTAGTCATCATTAATGTTAGTTTTTGTACCAAAGTTATACTTTTTAGGGTGGTGGTTCCACATTTCGATTCATAACTCTTATCCTTCTAAGCCGATTTTGCTGAATTTCAATCCCAAACTGATTAGGTTAATTAGAAGAAATTTGATACCAAAACTGTTCTATTCTTTTTTCGACAGACAAAAAGGTGGGCGGACGGACACACGAACAAACAAACAGACAGATGGACACCGATAACTCGACTAAGAATTACTCAAGGAGCTCGAATATATACACTTTATGGGGTCTGAAAAGTTTCAGACGGAATGAAAAACGTAGTGAACCCTCACTCACTAATAGTGGTAGTGAAAGGTATACAAAATAACCTGCAATTAAAAAACATCGGTGCAATTTTCCCTGCCCTACTGTAAAAGAAAACTGTACATGTGGCATTTTATCCTACTTCTGGCAACACTAATTTAACTTCAATTTGAAATTAATTGAGATTTAATGCTTTTGTTGTGTTTAAAATGTTTTTTGATGTTTAGTTTGTAATCTACACACTTTAGAACCAGTTTATCACGCGTTCCCACGACAACTGTAGCCCGTTTCTGTATTTCTCGCATCGTAAAATTTTCCGACTGAAACCAGTGAATCGGGAAAGAAACAGTGAAAAATGAAACAAAAAATGGTTTTTCTCACACAAGTGTTTCTGTATCTTTTTTTTGCGAGAATTATCTGTCATTTAAATAATTTTCCAGCAATTATTGGAAGGATGCGAGAAAAAGTGTTTCTATAACAATATTTTGCGAAAAGTTTTTTTCAAGAACTGTCAAAATAAGTCACATTTGAAATTGGTGGCGAGAAAAACAAAATGTAGATATTTTGAATTTAAAATATGTTTATATACTATTTTTTTTTAATAAATTAAAAAATAGAAGGAATATAAATGATAAATTCATAATTTATATGATGAAAATAAACAAAAAACAATTGTTATATTTTGTTAGTTTAAATTTTTGTTAGCCTTCTCTTGTTTTGGTTTTAATCGGTGCTGCCAGATAAATTTGTGTCAAAATCGTCAATTTCCTGAGAAAAAAATAAAAAAGATCGTCTTTTTTGTTTTAAAAATCGTGAAATTTAAAATCAATTTTAAACAAATTTGTTTCGACTTTTATTAAAAAATAATCAAACAAAAACATAGTTAAAGTTCATGGGTATTAAATAATTATTATTTAATAATTGAGATATAAATCTTTAATTTACCTATTCCTATTTTACAAGGGTTGTGCCAAAAAGAACAAATTCAAAAGTAAGTCATTTTTTTATAGTAATACATCCAGAAAAAAGTAGTTATCGAAGTTCTTATGGAAGAAAGCTACTTAATAACGAGCGAAAGAAGCTATCCATTTTGAAAAAGCTTTTACTGGGAGACAAACAAATTTCTTTCTTGCCGGAATAATGGTTTTGGCACAAAAGTGTACATATAAGATAAGAATATCAAATATCAATCATATTTTGTATATGTATATAGGAAGTGTTATATGTTCAAAATAAGCCAAGTCGGTCCATTACTTTCCCTCGAAATTTTGCTTTTGCCGATACATTTTTTAGGGAAGAAACAAACAATTTCGAGGACAATTTTCACAATAGGGATAAATATAAAAATTTAAGCAGCCTTGTTTCTACAGATATCATTTTTTCTAATAAACAAACATAAAAATATTTACAATTATCTTATTTCGAAGACTAAGGGGCTTATAGTGTAAAACGCCACGCCAACAATTTCATTAAAAGCAAAAATAATATCAAAAATATTTTATAAATTTGTTGTTGCTTTCTACAGACATTCATATTTTTTTTTTTTTTTTCAATTTTCAACGCCACAAAATAGAAGTGTTTGAAATTTAAAAGTTTAAGATAAATTTCTATAGAAAGTAACAACAAAATTACAAAACGTCACTTTGTTAATATCGAAACACAAAATCGTCAAGATGACGATAACTCGTCAAATCTGGCAGCCCTGTTTTTATTATATTTATTTCTTTTGTTGACGTTTCGCTTTTATTTGACACTTAAGTACTGGAAATATTCCAGTATAAACAGAATTTGTTGTGTCTGTTTTCGCATTCAAATACAGAAACACTTTTATCTCATAAATCGAGAAACGATGGAATTTTTTGTTTCACACTTCATGTAAGAAATTTTACGATGCGAGAAATACAGAAACGAGCTACTGGATCTTCGCTCCAAAATGATCTAATAAGAAAACATAAATTTTTATAGAAAAAAACATGTAGTAAAAAATTAATGAAGAGTTTGGACTTATCGCAAAAATTTGTAATCACATTTATGTTTACACAAAAAAAAAAAATTTTCCAAAAATTTATTAAGATAATAACGATTACACTGTGCTAGTTGCAAAATTAGACAAGCCGGCCACATGGCGTTTTAGCATAATTTTTCATGTCAAGTAACCCAATTTTAAAATCGATGTCTTCCGATTTGGATGAAATTTGCACCAAGGTTATTCCTATTGGATAGTAGTTTAGACACAAATTTTTAAAAAGTTCGTTCAAAAAGTTTCTGAGTTAGAGGGGGTCAAAGTTTGACATTTTGGCCATACAGGCGTTCTTTCTCATCCATGTAGCTTATTACCTATTGGTGTTAGCAAAATTTGTCCCAAGAAGTTTCGATAGCTATTTGATCAATCTTTTGAAAAAAGATTTTTTTGTTTTTTAAAAAAATTTTTTTAATTTTTTTTTTTTAAATTTAAAACTTTTCTTTTATTTTTTTTCTATCCGGAATGTTTTTTTTTTTTTTTTTTTTTTTTTTTTTTTTTTTTTTTTTTTTTTTGCTTAAAACAAAGCTTATCCTTTAAGGTAGTTTTGGTCGCTGGTTGGGATGCGAGTGGGATATGTATAAAAAAAATAATTTCTTACTCAAGACGAGGTTTTTCAATTTTTAGCATATGCAGCACTATTGTGAATTTTTTCCTATTTGTGTTTAAGTGTTTCTAAAATCTTAAAAATAAAACTTATGCAGAGAAACTAGACAAATTAACCTTTCCGACGGTATGTAACATACCCAACTATAATAAAATCACTTTTTTTTCCTACATATAAAAATATGTTATTTTGAGTGCAGGTAATACTAAATGTGATTTTTGTTGTCAAAATATCAGGTGCCCCAGAGACAAGTTTTTAAATCAGGTGGAAATATTTTATGGCCATTCTCCGAAGTACCAGTTAATTTTATTTTTTATGACACTTGCCTTTAAAATGTGGGTGAAGAGATAGAAGTTAACAGGTAGTTTTTTAATATTATGTTTAAAAGGTGAGCATTTACAGCGGGCTTATTTTTATTATTATGAGTAATAATTGGTTAAAAAAGGTACTTTATAATTTTTATTATGTAACATGCGGTTAACCCACACTAATCCCTTCTTCACCCTAATAAAAAATTAGATACATTCGTTAAAATGCACTACCTATTTATTGTCATTCTGAAGACTTTCGTAATTCAGTTTTTTTTGAAACAGCGTAACAGTTTAGACGTGTTTTATTTACATAATTAATTTTTACAATGTCTACAGCTCCGAAAAAGGTCAAGCTTCAAATTGATATATTTGCTTCTTTTTGTTTTAATCCTTTTAACAAAAAAATTCACGGGTCATCGGATATGCGAAATATTTCCGACGGCTTATTAAAAAAATTCCCTACGCTGTCAAAACAGATGAAAATTTGTGAATCATACAGGAAAGAGCTCGGAAAGTTGAACGAATTACCGGATTTGAATAGTAATAAGCCTTGCGTTGAAGTTATTCTAGATGAAGACAAAAGTAATTCTGAGAATGATGACAGAACTGTTGTTGATGATGGTTATTCTAACTTTTCACTAGAAGGCATACGTTCAAAGAATGAGTGTCAAAACAAATATCATAAGGATGCAGTATAAGTTCTTGAACAAATAAAAGAGAAATACAAAACGTCACAGAGTAGAGCTGAAAGAGTTCAACTTCTTACGCTTGCTCCATCGACATGGAGTTGTGCAAAAATAATGACTGAGCAAACTCAGAACGTCTCAACGAAAAGCAAGACTTGCTAAAAAATTGGTTGCTGATCATGGTATTCACACACTCCCAAACAAAAAGAAAGGAAAAACTTTAGAGTGCGAAACTGAAGCTCTAGTAACTCAGTTTTATCAGCGAGATGACATGAGTCGCTTGATGCCAGGGATGAAAGGCTGGGCGTCCGTACGAATTGATGGCAAGAAAGTTCAAATGCAAAAGAGAATGGTTCTCTGCAACCTGAATGAGTTATTCGCAACATTTCAAACAGAACACGATGATGTCCAAATTGGCTTCACAAAATTTACACAACTGAGGCCAAAACACTGCGTTTTGGTAGGAAGCAGCGGAACTCACACAGTATGCGTTTGCATTTACCATGAAAGTGTTAAACTGATGGTAAAGGAAATTAACTTAAGGTATTTAACAGATGATTCACCAGAAGAATTGCACGATTACCGCGATTGCCTTAAATTGACTATGTGTCCTAATGCAACAACTTCTTGTCACTTAGGCGAATGTTCAAACATTCATCAAAGAGAATTTAATTAACTCTTTTGAGTGAGAATGTATTACGGAGGTCAAATTTGAATCTTGGCTTCAGACTGAAAGATGCACATTGAAAACAATTATTTCAAGATTATTTCGATATGCTACTCCATATAACCCTACAAATTTTAAAATGAAAAATTTAAATGCAAACAAATTTATTTTAACACTTTCCACAATGAAAATACTTCAAGCTCTTTTCTTTCAAAACTATTACAAGCTTAACTGTCAGTTTTAGCACTTCAGCTCTAAAAAAAGAAAACAAAGGCTTAAATACACTTTATGCCCACCAATTTAAAAACAAATTACCATCATCATTATCTACGATAAAAAACATCATCACCGTGGCATGTTTAAAATAATAAACAAAAATTAAGGTCACAAACACATGTTTGATATGATCCTTTCACATTATGGAGCCAATAAAAACAAAAACATATAAAAAAGAGAAATATTAAAAAAAAAATCTTAAAACAAAGATAAACCAAACAATATTTATGGTAAAAAATATTTGGAATTTTGACCAACAAAAATTAAGTAATTTTATTTAATTTCTGTAAGAACATCGAAAAAGTACATATAAAGAAATTGTTGTTGACTAAATAATTTTGAAATATCTTACGAGTGAAAAAATAATGAAGCAAAGAACACAAAAGACCTATAAATATAGTAATTTTAAAAATTTTTTGATAATAAACTCTTATTAAATTAAGCACCTACTGGTTTTCTTTCTTAGCTCTTTAATGGAATTTAATTTGAGCCGTATTGAGTTTGTGTTTTTAAACATGACATTAAATTGATTACGGTGCTTTAAAAAGTTCTGAAGAGGGCCTTTGGTTAAGTACGCTTTTTGCTACATTCTGTGATCGGCGTAAAAGGGCAAGGGACTTTTTAACGATTCAATAAAGGAGATTTTTGTGTTTAATGATTTTTTATACAAAATAGTTTCAAAAGGTCATTAAGTTATAAAATTTCTTTTGGAAAAATATTAAAAGGAAATTTTATACTTCAAAAAAAGAGTGGCATATAAGTTTGTTGTTCTTTTGAGCATTCATCAGTTATTGGCGCTTAAAAGCGTCTGTGGTGTAGTACTACAAGCCGGTCGCTGTGACTTATGATAGATAAACGGATTAGAGACAGGGTAACCATAAGTTCTATCGCCTGAATTTTTTCATACATTATTTGCAGTTGGCTTATTCCCCTACAGAAATTCAAAAGAAAAGTCGAAATCAATTCGTTAAAAGCAATTGTTCGAAAAAACCATAACAATATAAAATTTAAAGAGAAGCAGATATTTTCAAATTGAAAATCAAAAAAGGTGATATAAACTTGAAAGCTCTATTAAATTTCGAAAATTACAAGTATTGAGTCCCATATTATATTTATGAAACATTTGATTTTGAGAATGAGAGGGAAAAGACGAATAGAAATATGAACTTTGTTTCGTGTTCAAACAGTTTTTGTAAGTTCGTCATTGAAAAAAAGAGAGAAGTCATACAAAATGCAATAATGCTACAAAGCAAAAATAAAGTTCTATGGACAAGAATGTAGTTTCAAAAGAGAATTAAAGAAAGTTTCTGTAGCAAATGTTTCAGAATATGGAAGCGGACATAAGGGGCATTTGCAATTTTGTTTACATAAGCAAGCCTGTTCTATAGAGAATTTTAAAACCAAATCTTAATTTTACGAGGAACGTTAAAAGTTTCGTGACCATTTTAGTTTTACGCCTCTTAACATTAATGGCACACTGCCTCCCGTCAATAATCATCTGCCAATTCACTCCTATCAAAATTTTAATAAGCTGCGTTATTTAGTTTGAGCAGAATTTCGTGTGCTCAATTTTATCACTCAAATCAATTTCAATGGCAGAAATGTGGTTTACTGAATTTATGGGCGTACAAGCACGGAATATGGCGAACGATTTGGACGCTCTGCTAGGCTCTCTACACCCAAAACATTTGAAAACATCACGATCAATGGCTGTGAATGTTAAACGGCAAAACCCTCTGAAGAGATTGGGTGGTTGCAATTGAAACATGTAAGGGTAACCTGTCCGTGAAAGCCGGGATTCGATTCCCGCGGAATGAAAAATTAACAATAAATTTTTATTAATTTCATGTTGTAAAATATCTTTCTTTATAAAAATAATTTAATGATAACTAAATTTGATGAACTTTAGCCTAATTAAATTATCAAACTTTGGATTAAAAACCATAAGCAGTTCAACAAAATAATCACAATACTAATCACGATATGCACAGAAAAAATTATTGCTGAATTATTTTCAAACAAACGCTTGTTTGAAATTTTTTTTAATTTCTACAAATTTTTTTACTGATTCAATTAATATTTTTGTTTGATTTTTATTTTAGCCAACAGAAATGTTGACAACTATTCAAAAATATAATAAACGCGTTATTGGCTTCTAGTTTTCATAATTTTGTATGAAATATTTAAAGCTCTTTATTGTTGTCGTGTTTTTGCATTTTTTTATTTGACCGTAAGCAACACTTCTTTATGTGACATATAAGAACAACAAAAAAAAACACATAGTCTATTTTTGGACGCTTTGAAAAGGTACAACTATAAGAAAGATGATAAAATATTGTGGCGAGGTTTGTAGTAAAAAACAACAAAAACAATAATAGGTAATAAACGTTTCACTCTTTTTAAACAACAACAACATTAGAAGAAACAAAATACATTTTTTGTTGGTTTCAAAGTTGGTAAAAAAAGAATGAAAAACAAAATCCCGTATTCAATTTTTCAAAAATGTTTAGTTAAATACCTACATCAAATAAAAGAAATAAAATGATGACGAAAAACATGTCGAGTCGGTCTGCTGCCAAGGAAAGGATACAGAACAGTGAGTGAAGAAGAAAAACATTGTGTGAACAAACAAGACTTGGTGCAAAAATTATTCCAACAAAAAAATGTGTCTCAAAGCCAGCCGGCGCCGCTCTGCTCTGCCTTCATCTACTTCTACAGTGCTTGCTTGTGTGCGCGTCATTGCTTGTGCAAAAACTTTTTTGTTTGATTCAGCAAAATTATTTGTTTGAAATTTATATGATTTTTAGTAAACTATTTGTTTGATTCAGTTAAATTATTTGTTTGAAAAAATCAGTGTTTTTTTTCAATAAACGAAATGCAAATAAATTGTTTGAATATGCGAATTTGTTTGTAGGACCGATTTCAGACAAAAAATGTTTTGATTCTACAAATTTTTTGTTTGAATTGGAAAAATAATTTTTTCTGTGTGGGGTTGGTCGAACGGTTATTAAAAGTGCAAGAGATTGTAATAGCCTTTGGCAAATCTCATGGCTCAGTGCTTTCGTTTTTGAATAATCACTTGGGTATAAGAAAGATTTCCCCATGATGTGTGCCACGTTTGCTCACAATCGATCACAGTCACAACCATGTGACAACTTCGCAGGAGCTTTTTGGTGTTGATCAATCGCAACATGGACGAGTTTTTAAACTGTTTTCTAACCGAAACGTGGATCTATGACATCACACCAGACACTAAACTGTAGTTAAAACAGTGCGTTTATCTGAGATAAATCGATGCCAAAGAGGACCAGGGTGAGTTTGCCAGCCAAAAAGTCATGGCGACCAAATTATTCACATTGACTATCTTCAAAATGGTAAAACAATATATGGCAAATATTATGACACCCTTTTTTGTCGATTATTGAGGATTTTGCAAAAACGACCGCCTTTGGCAAAAACAAAAACGTTCTTTTGCACCAGGACAATTCAAGAGTGCACAGTGTGCACACTACAGAGTGCAGTCTTCATAGTGCACAGTGTGCACATGTGTCCATAGAAAACATCCACGAATTAGGCTTCGAATTTCCATATTCTCTGGATTTAACACCGAGTCACTATTTCTTGTGTTCAAGCCTGAAGAAAAGCCTTGACGGCAAGAGATTTGACTCCAACGATGAAATCATCTCACAAACAATTAACTATTTTGATGACCTCGAAAAATCTTACTTTTTGGACGGTATACAAGTTTGGAGAAACATTGGACAAAGAGTTAAAAAAATTACTTTTTATCCAAAAATCCGTGTTTCATTTAAAAAGTTACGGAAGTAATGACTCGTCCTCGTATATGACGCTTTTTTCCTTAGGTCCAGCGGTCATCTATCTGGCTTATTTTTAGCTTTAAACAATTTTAGTATATAAAAAATGTTTGTTCATTTTGTGAAGGTGTTTTTTTTTCCTTTATTTATTCTTCTTTTTTTTATAAAGTCTTATAATTTATTTATTCTTCCAAGATCTTTGATCGCCGTATTTCTCCACGCCTTGCATGTCTATGTGGATTCTAATGTAGCGTTAGAATCTACATCTTCTTCTTTTAAACTGTGTTCTTCTTTCGTAATTCTCCATAGGCAGCCAGCCGTTGCTTATAGTGTTTGTTTCGCAAACATCTAATTACACTGGACTGGAGAAACCAAATATCTTTCCTAGGGTAATTTGGTGGGCTGAGTGCGAATCTGTAATTGGTTTTTCTGTATCACGTCAGGGTTTCGAGATACAAAAAAATGTGTTTATTCGGTTCTTACATAAACAATCACTAGTACATTTCAAAATCAATGAATTCTCAAAAGTGAATGGCGTTATATGAACGTCGTTTGTATTTTGTTGGTTCGGTTTCACGTATTAGAGTCCAGCAATAGTCTCCCAGCATGCTTTTGTCTCAAAATCCTTGATAAATTCTTTCAATTTTCATTAAATCTTGGTGAGCACGCTCCCGTTGTTCACGCTCACTACACCTAGTTTTTTTTTGGAAAAAAATCTAAATGCGAATGAAGAATATGCAAAATATTGTCGGTGTCCACGGTTTGTCCAACTTTCTGACTGCAATACCAAAATAATGCAAGTATGCATATTTTAATGATTCCGATAGTGCATATCCTTTTTTCCAAGCAAATATTCACCACACACAAAGCAAAAATAGCTTGAATCAGTAACACACGATCTCCCTGACATGCTTAAACGCTACTATTATAAAGATTTATAATGAATGTGGGCTTCTGCCCAACAAATAATTGTGAAATTCCAGTGCCAGTATTGACTGTTTTACAGTATTGCCAGCATGCGAAAAAAAATTAACAAGACGTGATAGCCAAATTTGTATGCCAGATTCGAATTCAGCGCGCCCAGATAAGTTAAAAAACATGCTTCGTTTCTGCAGTAATTTTTTTCCAAATTTGTAGACCAGTCTTATGAAAGACTGAAGTCTATGTTTAATTGCATTAGTAAAAAGCCATGCTTGATTAAACTCGGGTTTTTAATAATTTAGTCATGCATATCCAAATCCTTGTAAGAAACGTCTTCAGCGTAATCAATATCTTCCAGTTGTCTTTGTAGGCCCCAAACAATAGCCCTCCTCTATTCCTCCACAACCTAATTCATACATAACCAATTTTAAGCCGGAACTATACTTTTGGATGTTGCATGCATTAAATAAAATTTATCTCTTCCCAGACTAGTCCTGGGCCCAAATCGTCGCACACGTGATCGAATGAACTTTCGTATCGAATTAAACTTCGTGACGTATCAAAAACGGGATTGCGGCATTCGAAAGCTTTCGTATCGAAATTTGTTTAAAAAATGTAATAGATTTTTGTGCTTGTATACTAATGGCATAAGACATTGGCACTTTTCGCCGCATATAAATCAACAATGCTGATAGTGCCCTATAAAATAGGTGACTTCGGTTTATTTATGTGGCTTTTTTATAGCGGCGGCGCTTGCCAAAAAGAGCAACAAAGCAACGCAAAAATTCGGAAAACATTTTAAAAATTCAGAAAATTTGCAAAAATAGCGAAAATTCACGAAAGTTTTTAACATATCAAACAAGCCATTAAATTGATTAAAAGTCCCTAAAATTACAAGGAATGGCAAAAATTCGATTAAAAATTTTAAATTAGCGGAAATTTGCAAACAGCGGCATGAAAGCAAAGTCTAGTATTTATAAAAAATTGTTAAAGCTTTACAGAATCAGAAAACTTACAGAAAAAATCGCTGCTATAGCGAACACGGCTAAAATTCGCAAATAATCGCAAACTTGGAAACAAACCCTAAAATTTATTTCAAATCTGTTAATCGTTTACTCATAGTCTTTTAAATCGGCCCTAAAAAGCTAAAATACGATTCCGAAAAAGCATTGTTAGCCAGCTTATTAGAGATGAAGGAGTATTGTGTGTACTAAATTTTCAATACTTAAAGAAACGTAATGATCGATCAATTGTGTTGCAAGCAGCCGAAATCAGGCAACTTCAGCAATTAAAATATGAACAATTTTATATATTGCCTGATTTCAAGCAACTGAACTTTGGTCGCTTTCCACAATAGGGTCATCATTCTAAATAATTCCATAAAACACGATCATCTCATGTAATCATTACTGATAAAAGGAAAATGAGATTAAATATTTTTCGGCAAATTTTGTCACGCAAATTCCCCATTGTGCGGACCACAGTAATATGGTAATATTTGGTCGAATATAAGGTTTTGTTGAAACAAGATTCCTGGCAAATGAAAGTTATGAGTGACTCAACAGCCGAATTGAAATCAATTGTGCAAAAGAAATTTTAGTAAGACTTTTAAAAATAATCTAAAATTTTCTCGAAATTAGCTTTAGTTTATAAAAACAAATATGTTTTTTTTTTTATTTTAAAGATTTATCACTGCTTTAATTTTGCTCTTTTCGTATGCAGGGCACAACATAAATCGTCCATTAACTAAAAAATTTGCATTTCACTTCCTTCGAAAGTGTGCTAAATTATATTTATAACCATAAACATTTCATTTTTTGGACGCTTATTGCAATCTAAAACTGGCAATCTGTGTCTTTAGAACATTTTGCAGAAAAAAAATTTAAGAAAATAATTTAATTTTACGCAAAATACACGTACGAATTGCTCTTGGCCCTTTCAATTTGAAAAAATGAAGTTTTATGCAGTCATACACTTACTTCAGCTAAAATTAGTTAAGTGTCTTACAGGGTTGTCCATTAAGTGGTTTCACAACCGCCGGGATGGCAAGGCTTTCTGCTATCTTAAGTATAATTTATTTATTGAAAGGTTTCTCCATTTACGAGTACGGATTGTTTAACAATCGAAGGACTCGTAAAATAGTTAAAACTTACTACAAAAGTGGTGGTTCAAACGTGGCCCATTTCGAGCATTACGGCGTGATTATGATCGTCACTGTGCAAAGAACTAGCAAGACTATAAGGAAATTTGAAGTGTCTGGAAGCGCAAGAGACGTGGTCAGGCCTTCCATATTCGCAATGTGCGCCCTGGAGATTGTATTGAAAATACCGGTAGAACCTTCAACGTCAATTCAGAGCGCTTTCCGTATGATAACCGACTTTTTCGGCCTGCAATTGATAAAATTTTTATATATTAACTCCTCTTGTTTCTATACTGAGCATATTCTTGTTTATTTGCTGCCACGATGTTAAGCTTGCTTCACGTCTTGTTGACTTTTGCTACTTCGATCTATAGTTGTGGAAGCCAGGTGTTGCCCGGCAGACCTTTCCTGCGGCTGCCTTGAGGATTTCAGTCTATTGCGCTTCTGGTGATGTCGGCTTGAGGTCTTCGCAGGGCATGCCCGCCATTTCCGTTTTTTGATTTCATACTTAACTAGTGCTTGTCCACACTCGGCACATTAACGTTCGTTTTTGATACTGATTGGCCAGAAAATTTTTAGTATGCGACGGAGGCAACGGTTGATGAATACTTGTACGGCATTGATACCCCATTGATTTGAGTTCCAAGACTCGCGGCCGTAAAGCACAACTGCTTTCACGCAGCTGTTAAAGATGATAATATTGGTGCGCTTGGAGATATGGGGGAACTCTTACACATGGTGAAGTTGCCCACAAGCTTGCCTGGCCTTGTTTATGCGGTTCCCGACGTCCTCTATCGAGCCTTCGCTTGCTATATTTATGCTTCTTAGGTAGCAGACGGATTGAACGTCTTCGATCTGTTGTTGTAGTGTGAACTGTCGCGTATTTGTTGTGTTGATTCTGATGTTTTTGGTTTGTGGGATATTAATTCTGAGACGACAAATTGAAGATTATGAACTGGACGATATGTGCCCTAGAGGGGAGCGAACTGACAACAAAGTAGTCCCGTTATAGGTCTTTGGTGGTAGAGACCGGTTCTAGTTCCAACACTTCATATGAATAAGACCTATCACTTTTACATGGGGTTGTCATTGGAGGGGGAAAAATCGACACCATTTGACCAGTCACATGTCTATTCTCCATGAACGTACTAAGTGTCAGTTACTAAAATGTAGTATTAGTTCAATAAGACAAGTCCTAGAATTAAATCCAAGAACCAACTTTTAGGTAGTACCAAAAAGTGTGTCACAGCACCGGTGAAAACGGTACTCTAATTCATTACTTTTTCCACATTTTCGTTCTTCATAAACCAGTTAAGGGATTGTTTCTTATTTCACTGGTCATGAGTCCTTTCTTTTTGTACTTGTTCTATTTTCACAAATCCCAGGACCAGTCTGTTGGACCAATTGCCACAAATTTCTCACAGGGTGATTTCAGCCAGACAGTGCCACGAGCCACACAATACGACCGATTTTGGATCTATTGCATGGAAAGTTTCCAGAAGGCGTAACTTTTCGTTTTGGCGACGTCATTTGGCCACCAAGATCATCCGAATTGACGCCGTTAGACTTTTTTGTGGGGCTACTTCAAAGACCGTTCCTACGCGGATAACCCACTCACGTTGGATTATTTTGAAAACCAACATTCGTCAAGTTATTGCCGAGATACCGCACGAAATGTTCAAAAAGGTGGTGGAAACTACCTCAAAACAATCGGCTGCTGCAACCAATCTAGAGGAAGTCATTTAATTTACATTGTTTTTCTTACGGAATGGCAATGTTTAAGCATTATAATAAAATAAACATTTCATCGAAATCATTGTTTTATGTGTTTTTTCTTTAACTTTGCCTTTGAAACCGACAAATGGAGAACCCGTTATTATTTCTTTGACTGGTTATTTATCCATTAACATTTCAGTTTTTTTTATGGTTCTTTTCTCCTTCTTTTCTTTTGTTTTTAAGGTTCTGTTTTTGCTGGTTATTAATTAATTTTTGTATGCCGCAAAATATTTTTTTCTGGTGTTTATGAGGTGTTCTGAGGAGGACATTTACTGGCAATTTACAGTTTAAGTAAAAGGTTTTGGTAAAAGTTAAGATTTTTTTGGGTGAAATTGTACGCTACAAATCAATTTGATTACAATCACTTAACATTAATTGCCAACCTTATGAGGAATTGAAATTGAGGATGCAGTAGAAATTATTAAAAAAAATATTTGTTTTCTTTTTTCTGTCTCCTCTGCTTATCGGGACTCTGAGAATCTAGATTTTTTTAATTAAATATGATTAAACAAACTAAAGGGGGCAAAATATAAACATAAATTTAATTTGCCTTTTTCGAAAAAAAAACACCAAAAAAGGGCCGCTTGTGGTGTGAAAGTGTTGGGCACAAAGTTTAATTAAAAAAAAATGAGAATAAATAGCAATTTGCTTTAGCACAAAACTAATTTTAGTTTACACATTCTATTAAGTTTTTAAATAAAATGCAAGCACAAGAATTTAATAGTCACTTCATCAAATGCATTTCTAATACATTGTAGTCCATTCAATTTAATGACTATGAAAATATTCAATTATAGCACTTTGGTATGTTGGCTGATTGTCTGTATTCGATTGTTTATTTTTTTTTTTCTAAGCTACAACAAAATTAGAAGAAAAACTTAGTTGAATAGATAGAAAAAAAGCTTTCTCGCTTGGTAATTATTTTCTTTCACACATTTGCCTCAATTGTAGAGTTATATGCGGCTGCCACGTTACTACAACTGAAATAAGTAACAAAAGTATTTACTTAAACACATTTTCACAAGTTACAATTTCATGACAATGTCATTATTATGCAGTGAACTAAACCTATTTTCAAAATCGTTAAAATCATTTGTCAATACTCCACAGCCAGCTCTGTACACCAACTACAGCAACAACTATTCCACAGAGTAGTAACAGGCAGCGAAGAAGACGAATAGTAGAAAAAGAAAACAAAACCAAAGAATTCTTCGGACTTCGCCCCTACCACCACCAGCTAGCACCCAGCTCCTGGTAAGCAGATAGATAGACTTCCAAAAGTAACGACAAAACAAACAAAATACTTAAGACAAGACACAGAACAGAAAAGAAGACAAGACAAACAATAAAGTACATGATGTAAAAGTTAAGTAGAACCTATCAGTGTTCATTAAGTGAGAATTGTGTCACCTAATTAACGTAAATGAGTCAAATAACTTGGCCAACACCAAAAAAATAAATAATCTCAAAAATAAAGAAACTAACAACAATGGATTCAAAATATTAGACAAACAATTTTGTGTGCTCTATTCTCTGTAGCATTCTGTATTTTTAATCAAATGGAGACGAAAACGTACAAAATTTAAGCAAATTTTTCGACATTCTTCATCCGTATAGCGCAAAAGAAAAACAAAACCATAAAAATAAAAAAAAAATTTAAGAAATAAAATGTTCAAAACGTGAGTTAGATAACGCCTTTGTATAATGTAATGCAAGGTAATGTCATGTTATGCATTAATTCTAAACTTTAACTGGCAAACTGAAAAACCTACCACAAAATAAGAAGACAAGAATAACAAAATTACAGCTACTAAGTACACCGACAGCCAGATGGACGGACAGTCGGCGGAAGGAATAGACAAATGAATAAATAGATGGATGAATTGTTAAACAAACTATAAGACAAGCTTTTATATTTTCCCTAGAGGGTTATTTGCATTAGAAATGACAACACAGTAGTCAACAGCGCTGGAGGAATTAAAAGCTTCACACAGGCAAAACAGAAGTTAGACTAGTGTTGCCAGTAGATTTTTCGAAAAAATACCTACACATGCTAAAAAAAAATCCGATTTCTCCCCACACGTTAGAAAAATTTCCCCTACAAAAATCCCTACGCATTATTGTCATTAAAATAGAAGAAAACATATTCGTTATAAAAAATAATTTTTTTTTGAATATGTATATTAAAGCTTTGACAAGAAATAAGTATTAAACTTAAAAAAATATAATACATATCGCACTTGTTCAACAATACTGTATTAACTCAAAATTTTAAGATTTTCAGTAGAAGCAAAACAAATTTTGGAAATATGGAAGGCATATTAAAAGACTTTTTTAATGAACCGTTTCTTTACCAAAAAGTACTCAAAATAGCTCGATATTTCAACAGCGGGTAGATAGGAATAATAACTGTAGATTTTTTCCAAAAAGTGAAAAACTAAAAACTTTGAGTTAATACAGTATTGTTGAATAGGTACGATATGTATGTACTTTTAAAAATTCAATTAAATGATATCTTAGAAAAAAAATATACATACACATTAGTGTCGCCAACTTTTTAAACCACAAACAACGCTGAAAATATATTATTAAGCGATTTTAGGGAGA
Source organism: Pollenia griseotomentosa (assembly GCA_963931875.1). Lineage (NCBI taxonomy): Eukaryota > Metazoa > Arthropoda > Insecta > Diptera > Polleniidae > Pollenia > Pollenia griseotomentosa. The sequence goes on from OZ007560.1 coordinate 103,014,544, forward strand.
AAAAAATTGCTTCAACTGCTTTGGACAAGAAAATATAACTAACAAAACGTTTTTCTGAATTTGTTTTATAAATAATGCGATATGACGAAAAATCGCTACATTTTGGTGATTATAAAAGATCTGTCCGATTTTCCCTAAGCCTCTATTTTAGTATCAAAAATACCTACATGTAGGGATTTTCCCCTACTTCTGGCAACAGTGAGTTAGACATACAAAAACAAGATATTACGGCAATCAGAGCGAGTGCACTATGGGTTACTATAACTTCTATTACGGAATGATTCCAGCAAGATATTAAAACAAGTTTTTGAAGCAAATTAGAGTAATATTGTTCGATATGGTAACAAATCAATTGAGTACGTAGAAAATATGAAGAAAAGTTAACAAAAAAAAAACGTGTCTTATTTCTGAAATTATCGCTATTCTAAAATGATTGATCTATTAGCCATGGCCGGATCAGCCTTCTGTTCAGGGGGTCGCAAGCCCAATTTAAGATTGAAAAAGGTGAACGAATTTGGGCGTAAATCGTTTCAATGTCCATCACATTTACGGTCTTACATCACATTACGGTCATAATTTGGTTGTGGCAGACTATAAGATACGTTTGAATATTTATCCCTAAATCGAATGTATAGCCAGAAATAATAAGAGCATTGCACCCTTATTCGACTGTAACTCAACAGTTACTCTACTCTAGCTATTCTCTAACATGATTCCAACTCAACCATTACTTGCCTATAATTTGAATATAGTTTGGCTCTAATTGGACTTGAACTCTACACCAACTCTAGCTCTAGTCTTATTATAATATAGCTCTACTCTAATTCCACTCTAATTATATTCCAACATTACTCTATATCTACTCTAATTTACTTTAACTCTACTCTTACTCTAATTTAACTCTACTCTAACTCTACTCTAACTCTACTCTAACTCTACTCTAACTCTACTCTAACTCTTCTCTAACTCTACTCTTACTCTACTCTAACTCTACTCTAACTCTACTCTAACTCTACTCTAACTCTACTCTAACTCTACTCTAACTCTAACTCTAACTCTTACTCTAACTCTAGTCTAACTCTACTCTAACTCTACTTTAACTCTACTCTAAAGCTACGGTCACTCTTATTAAATATTTGATCAAATAAGCGTAACCCCTACTTTTGTTAATAGTTAGTGACATTAAAAATTGTCTTAATATTACAAAATAAAATAATTTTACTACTAGACATAGCAAAAAACAATTTTTTGTAAGATGTAGTATTTTAATCAAAATATATATTGATATTAAGCGAAATTATTTTTTAGTTTGGTTGTTGGTGCCGTTTTTATCGTCAAATATTTGATAAGTCTGACCGTAGCTGAACTCTACTCTAACTCTACTCCAACTCTACTCTAACTTTACTCTAACTCTACTCCAACTCTACTCCAACTCTACATTAACTCTACTCTAACTCGACTCTAACTCTCCTCTAACTGTACTTTAACTCTACTTTAACTGTACTCTAACTCTACCCTAACTCTACTCTTACTCTACTCTACTCGAACTCTACGCTAACTATACTCTAACTCTACACTAACTCTACTCTACTCTAACTCTACTCTAACTCCACTCTTACTCTAACCCTAACTCTACTCTAACTCTACTCTAATTCTACTCTAACTCTACTCTAACTCTACTCTAACTCTACTCTAACTCTACTCTAACTCTACTCTAACTCTACTCTAACTCTACTCTAACTCTACTCTAACTCTACTCTAACTCTACTCTAACTCTACTCTAACTCTACTCTAACTCTACTCTAACTCTACTCTAACTCTACTCTAACTCTACTCTAACTCTACTCTAACTCTACTTTAACTCTACTCTAACTCTACTCTAACTCTACTCTAACTCTACTCTAACTCTACTCTAACTCTACTCTAACTCTACTCTAACTCTACTCTAACTCTACTCTAACTCTACTCTAACTCTACTCTAACTCTACTCTAACTCTACTCTAACTCTACTCTAACTCTACTCTAACTCTACTCTAACTCTACTCTAACTCTACTCTAACTCTACTCTAACTCTACTCTAACTCTACTCTAACTCTACTCTAACTCTACTCTAACTCTACTCTAACTCTACTCTAACTCTACTCTAACTCTACTCTAACTCTACTCTAACTCTACTCTAACTCTACTCTAACTCTACTCTAACTCTACTCTAACTCTACTCTAACTCTACTCTAACTCTACTCTAACTCTACTCTAACTCTACTCTAACTCTACTCTAACTCTACTCTAACTCTACTCTAACTCTACTCTAACTCTACTCTAACTCTACTCTAACTCTACTCTAACTCTACTCTAACTCTACTCTAACTCTACTCTAACTCTACTCTAACTCTACTCTAACTCTACTCTACCTCTACTGTACTCTAACACTACTCTAACTCTACTCTAACTCTACTCTAACTCTACTCTAACTCTACTCTAACTCTACTCTAACTCTACTCTAACTCTACTCTAACTCTACTCTGACTCTACTCTAACTCTACTTTAACTCTACTCTAACTCTACTCTAACTCTACTCTAACTCTACTCTAACTCTACTCTAACTCTACTCTAACTCTACTCTAACTCTACTCTAACTCTACTCTAACTCTACTCTAACTCTACTCTAACTCTACTCTAACTCTACTCTAACTCTACTCTAACTCAACTCTAACTCTACTCTAACTCTACTCTTACTCTACTCTAAATCTACTCTAACTCTACTCTAACTCTGCTCTTATTCTACTCTTACTCTACTCTAATTATACTCTAACTCTATGGTAACTCTACTCTACCTATACTCTAACTCTACTCTAATTTAACTCTAACTCTACTCTAATATATTCTAACTCTACTCTAAATTTACTCTAGGACTCCTCTAACTCTATTCTCATTCTTCTCTTACTCTACTCTAACTCTAAGCTTCTCTTCTACACCAATTCACTTAATCTACTCTTAATCTACTTTAAACCGAGTGCAAATTCACTGAAACGCGAATCTCACCTGTCCACATTTATAGTTACGGTGGCTATTCGCCCTTTTTTGTAAGAGGACAGTCCTTTTTTACTTCAACTTTTAAGCTAAGATCACACTATCGGCGCACATAGCTCAATCTCCGAAGATTTTTACCGTGTTTCATCGCCTCATATTTCTATAAATTGCACAATTCATTTTTGAGTGGTCACATTATCGTCGCATATTGTTACGATTTTTTTCGGCGCATATTGGATAAACCAAAAACGAGACAATAATCGGTACAATATAATCGCACAGTCGTGCCTTATTTCTGTTTATTTATAATAAGCAGACAAAAACTCTAATAATTATAGTCAGTAATTGTACAAATTTACAATTTTAAATTTTGCAGTGCATATTATGATTGCTCGTGAGCATACCACTTTTGTTTTTTGTTTGAACATTTGCTATTTTTCTAAAAATTTATTCTGGCAACACAAAAAACTTCCGCCAGCACCATAAGTTGTCAAAAATCTTCAATTGTACACAAGCATTTCAGCTCTTATTTTATTTTTGCGCAAAAGCGATCACAAATAATTTTAATCAAAGTTTACTTTCTTACAAACAAATAAATATGGCGGATCGTGTGTCAAAAGTTTTTGCTTGCGCCTATTTTGCTCAAGGGTTTTTTTAGTGCAAACGAAGTACAATATGCAATATGTGTAGTTTTGCACACATATGCATCGTTTGCACACTTTACACTACCCATCGTGATTACCCCTAATATTTTTAATAGGGATTGCATTCAAAAAAGAAACGAAAAATAATGTAGATAGTTAGTTTTAACAAAACTTCCTATTAAAAGCAAATTGTAACAAAATTTTCTATAGATATTAAATATTAGAATTAGAACAAATGGTAAATTTTAATAAATTGTAAGTTTTGTCAAAAAATTATGTAAATAGTTTTTACTTTTTTTTTTTTTTTTTTTTTTTTGCAAACGGATGTTCACATTGTCGGTACATCAGGGTTACTTTTAATTGTCTAAAGTAAGCACGATTTCGGCGCAGATTGTCGTATATTAAAAAATTATGTGCGTTCACGTTATCGGTACATGAAATGGAAAAAAAAGAGAACGGCTTATAATTTTTTTTTTTAGATTTCTATAATGTCCTTTTTTTGTTAAAAATATGATCACCTTATTTATAGTTATCAATTCCGTTTACGAAAATCAAGGATTAATTTAATTTCTTTATTAAAATAAGCGATTGAAAAACTAGTTTCGCAATTTATTGGGTTTATTGGGTTAATAAAATAATAAATAAATTTGTACAAACTTGTATGCAGCACACTTAAGTTTCTATGGAATCTCTCTATGAAAACTTTTTTAAACAAACTGTCCCACAGTGCAGTTTTACCTACAAACACTTTTTCAAAATAAAATGTCATGAAGCCCAAAAAAACTAAAAGAATTTTAATCAAAAACTCTAAAAATGCCAAAAAGTAGCAAAAAAATCAACTGCCACTATTTCTCTTTAAACTAAATAGAAAAAAAAACTAAAAACGTGACAATAGTATTATTAGCAAAATATTTGTCTTTTTGCAAATTTCAAATTGTAACATTGTACCAAACTGGTATAAAAAGGAAATTAAAATAGCGCTAAAAATTTTAATTCAAATAAAATTATTAAAAATATATTTAAAGGTTTACATACATATTTTATAAAAAGGCAGATTTTCAATTGAAGTAAAATTTTTTATTGGCTGTTCGCAATGTTTGCAACAATTTTGTTTACAAACGTGTTAGTTTTCAAAGCAAAAGATATCTGCAAATCGCGCTCAACTGTATATTTATATAAATTCATTAATATTTTTTAAATATGTATATTGTTAAAATTTTAGTTCAAAATTTTTAAATACGCCATTTACAATTGTATTCAAATTGCCGAAGTAGAGATAGATTTAATTTTTTTTATCAAACTTTAAGTTTTGCACAAAAATTAAAGATGAAAAATTAAATTGTCACTTTACATTAGTGAAGGGCACTTTTGCAAATCCTATGTACGCGTGCATAGGAATAAAAATGCTGCTTGTGTGACGTCGACACATGTACACTATAAAATTCTTCGTGTGGTCTGTGACAATGTACGTTCGGCTGTTGCTTTATTTTTATTTCTCGTTGATGAGCGTCATTCGGTTTCTGCTGCCTCCCACACAAGCATAAGTGTGATAGTGTGCCCTTCACTGCTTTACAGAATTACAGTCATATTCATAAAAATTTCTTATTTTAAGCTAAAAGTATGTAATAACTAGGGATGAGATTTTCATGCACTAAAAAATCGAAAATATGCGCATAAATATGCGCTAAAAACTCCAAAGAATGATTAAAAAAAATTAAAAATATGCACTAAAAACTTGACCATTTTCAATAAAAAAGCGTTTGATTTTTTATTTTATTTAAAACAAAACAAAATGAAAAATTCTATAGAATATATTCTGTACAATATATCGTTAATCAAATAAATACTTTTTTTATATTATCAAAAGTTAGCCTCTGTTAAAAAGCTTTCGTACATGGAAAATGATCTCTCAACGTCAACCGAAATTGAGACATACTTGAAGGATGCCAATTCATTTGGAGAATATTAGTTTTCTAATTTAAATCCCACACTGATGATCAAAAATAGTTGAAATTTGTTTTAGTTTTTGGAATCCTGATTTTTTTTTTGTTTTTGCAACACGTTTTGGATTTTGTTTAATTTGTCGGGCTATTTATCCTTCTACATGTTAATTTTACTTTCTGTCATATCAATTAATTTGAGTTGACTATTAGTGAACTAAATCCTTTCAATTTAGTTACTGTTTCACCAACATATCTGAAGTTGGAAAATACATATGCTAATTGACTTTTGATGTTATTTAAATTAAATATTTCTTTTACTTTTTTTATTGCATAAGCATCGATAGCAACAAGTTCTTCAATAACATTCTTAAATTGCTCAAAGTTTTTTGAATAGAATTCTGAAGCATCTATCCAGGTTCCCCTTCTTGTTAACACTGGCTGCGGTGGTGACGGTACCAAGAGATACATTTCAATAAAAATTGCAACTCGTCAAACCAATAAATCAATATTATCGAATTAGCTTCTAATTTCATCTGCAACTCGGTGTTACCCATGTGCCAAGCAAGTAACATGTAACAGTTTTGGATAAATTGTTTTAGGACAATTGGCAGCCTTAACCATGTAAAGCTAAGATCCCACTTTCGGCGCAATGTACCAATTTTTGTCGTATTTCATGTGCCGATAGTATGAACGGTCAAAATTTTTTTATATGCGACAATCTGTGCCGAAATTGAGCTGATTGTGGACAATCAAAATTAAGCTTGATGCGCCGATATATGAACACTCTTTTGCACAATGTGGAGCAATCAAATTGTTTAATATGTACCGATTTTTATCGGCCACTTGTGTGCCGATCACAGTCGCCAATCAGCGCCGATACAAGGGATGGCAAAACGAAATTTTTAAATTGAACCAACTGGCTACTAAAATTTTACTTTTTTGAGCTTAATTGTATCGAAATTACATTTGTTTTATCTATTATTTATGTATTAAAACTTTCTTACTGTTAAATGAAAGAAAACAATTCGCTTTAACCAAAACATTGCAGTTGTATCGATGTTGCCATCCCTGGTTTGTAAACATCTACATATTTACAAAACAACAAGTACAAAAAAAGAACAAGTGTAAGTTTGAATAAAATTGAATACAGTTTTTATTTTATATTAATATATTATTTAAAATTGTTAGGAAACATAATGGAATATTCAGTCGGAGAATTTTGCGAATTTCTAAAGTAAAATTATGTCTGCCAACAAGCAAATAAACAAAAACATATGATTTAATTTGCCCAAATAGCACGATAGTGTTACCGCATTGTGCCGATTATTGTCGCAATTGAGTTTTGGCCGATATGAACCGAAAAAAATTGTCACAATCAGAGATCAGCAATGAGTAGTGAAAAAGTGAGAAGAGCTAAATCATGACTCATAAATTCTTGTACTTGTACGCACTCATACTTATTCCAATGTTATTTAAACTCATATTCACTCAAAAGTTTTATTTTACTCATTGTACTCATACTTAGCAACATTTGTAGTGGTTGAATTAGAATCTACTCAAGTCAATGTGTACAGGCGAAGCAAAATGCGAGGCTGCCAGATCTGTCCCCGAAATAGCAAAGTGACGATTTGGCAATTACAGTTTACTAAAGTTACATGTATGAAGTGGACGATTTTTCGGCAAATTTATCTGCCAGCGCTGATTAGGAAGTTGGGTTTTATCTGTTGTGTTAAAACGGTAAATGGATGAGCTTAATGAGTTGAATCATTGTGAGTATTGTAAGTATTTTCCTGAAATTATAAATCAAACTGACGTCATGTATGAGTATGCGTATAATGTCGACGTCGCACTCATATTAATTTCTCTTGTGAGTATGAGTGAATCAGAGTAGTTTAGTTTTAATGATTTCTACGCACTTATACTTACAATTGCATGAGTCAGTATGAGTAGCGAAAAAACGATTCATTGCTGATCTCTGGTCACAATGTGCGACGATAATGGGACCACCCAAGAACAAATTGTGCAATGTTATTAAATATGCGCCGATATAGCACGATAAAAATCGTCACAGATTGTGCCATTTGAGCCGATAGTGGGATCTTAGCTTAAGGTGCTGCATCGGTTAAATATTTAAGGATCTTTTGTCGAAATCTTGTATCTTGTATGGAAATTTAAAAAAATATAATACTCAAAAATGTTAAAATATGCAAAAATATGTATTTAAAACAAAAATATACAAAAATATGCATTTTCACCAAAATATGCAACAATATGCAAAAAACAAATCGATGCCACTTTAACGCAAATTTAATGATTCGGAAAGATAATTGGTCGACATCGATTTCAGACTATCGACAAAAAACACGCATTTGCATGGAAATCGCATCCCTAGTAATAACTATTAAACGCTTTTTGTCTTATAAACCTCTTATAAAAATTTGTATTCATAAACGTACAATAACAGCTTTTTTAATATTAACTGCTTGCAGCGATTTTCTGTTTAAGTATGGCAACTTTCTTTATATTTGGCTGCCATTTTATTGTTAGTGATGCACGAAACTTCTGTTCGGTTTACATGATATTCTATATTTAAATTTTTTTTATAATTTTTTTTTAATTGTAGACCTTAAAAATTATTCTTATCAAATAAAACTACATATTATTTTAGTTTCTGAACAAAATTTTTCCGAAAGGTATCATAAAAACTTTTGTTTAAACCTTTTTAAATATACGATAAGAAAGTAATCGAATAAAAAGTTTGTTTACTTTTTATTAACATCACTATTATTATGATTTGTTTATTTTATTTTTTTTTTTTTTTATATTTTTGAACAAAAATTTGTTGTTTTAAACAAAAAAAAAAAAAAACAACTAGTTGCAATAATTTAATAAATAATTAAAGAGAATATCTGCATTTGCACCTGAACATATTCATTTAAATCATATACATTTTTTTTAAATAATTATCAATATAACTTTAAATTGGCTGTCTAAAAAAAAAAAAAAAAAATAGTAAAATGTATTTAACATGTCCGTTGTAATAAATAAAACATTTTTATAATTATTTTTCAACATATTTCACAAAAATAATATCATAAAATGCAAACACCTTTTAAAATGTCATTTTATTTTTGGTTTAAAGAAGGGCAAATCCAACAATAAATTTTCTTACTTTATGAATAGTTTATTAAAGGTTCCAAAGACTATTTTTCGTTTATAAATACAACTTTAGCAATTTTTGCTTAAAAAAGGTCAATTAATCATTAATATGAATACGGCTGTTAGTCTTTACTTTCTGTTTCTGTTCTGTTCCGTGCCGTTCTGTTACGAAATTGTAATAGTTACTTATTCTGTAGCAACTTATCAGCCATTTACGACAAATTTATTAGTTTTGCACCGTCCATTGTTTTATTTCAATAACTTAAAATCAAAAAAACAGTTTATTTCAATATAAATATGTATTTTTATTATTTATTTTGCTGTCACTTACAATTACTTAACAGGTTTTTGATTTTAACAAATTGTACCGCAACAGAACAGAAAAACTAATCGATTTCACAGGTTTTTCAATAACAAAAACAAATCAGCTGATTCGTAACAGAACAGAGAGTAAAGACTAATTCTGCCTTTAAAGCTAATCCTAATATATATATTTTTTTTAAGAAAAATAATAAGAACAATTTCTTTTCTAATAGGATTTTAAAATTATATTGTTCTGTTATGATTTTTGCTTCGAAGTTGTAGTTTTCGAATTATTTTCTTTTATAATTCTTTGTAACTTGTATCGATTTTATTATGTTTTTTTTTTTCTTTGTCGATCATTATTTGACATTTTCTCAATAGAAGAATAAGAGAATAGTTTTGAAAAAAAAAACATATAGAAAAAAATGTTATAAAACATTGGAACATAAACTACCGATTACAAATATGGTGACAACAACTTTCTTTTCGATTAATAACAACAACAATAACAGAAAATAAGCTACAATAAAAAGAAGATAAAGAAAAGAAGTTGAATTAAAGAAAAATATCAAGAAATGCGATTGTTTTTTCTTTTTTTTTTTTGTTATTGTGGCACAAGTGAGTGAATGCGTTTTTAATGGAATGAATTGAAAAGAAAGATTTTATTTTATTTTCATTTGATTCGATCTGAACGTTTAAGAGTATTTAGTTGTACTATTACTTTTGTTGCTGATTGCAAAATCCAAATACCAAGAGACACCTGCTGTACCTCTTCGCAATGATGAGCTGAGACTGGCTGAGAGCTGAAATTTTCAAACAACTGACTGACATGAACAAATTTCAGAAAAGAAAAAAAATAAACAAAAGGCGAATTAAGTATAATTGTCATTTAGGTTTATTGCGATTGGAAGAAAGAGAGACACCAAATTAAATAAACTTGGGTGGTACATTTGCTAGTTGAAATGCTGTTTATTTATGAGTTTTCTTCTAAATATTGACAGTTTAAAGAAGCGCTTGTGGTTCTTCGTATTTTGTGTCGCAAATTAACGAAATGAATATGCTGTTGCAAGTGTTTAACAATTTTTAGGAGTTCATATAAGTCAAGTTTTTGTGTTATGCCATTAATGTGACAGGTGTGACTGTAGAAAGTGTTCATTAAGCCGATCGGCCTATTGTTGCCACACACATTAGTTCCGAAAGCATAACTTTATTATTACTAAATATGACAATGAACATGTTTGAAAGCCCAGTTATGTGAGAGAGGACCACATTGTTACTAAAAAAAAACAACGTGTGGTCTATTTAAATTAATTTACATATTCGAAGATCTTTAATTGCTTCTGTTACAAAAGGGCTTATTGCATTTTAAAAGCAGATTAAATAATTCATATTTTAAATCTCATTAACAATCAATGGCACAGTAACGAAACTGTCTCACTTGAATCAAACTAGTGCCGCACAGACCGTAGGCATTGAGATTTCTCTAAAAGCAGGAAAACTCAATACCACATGAACTTACACTGAGAGATATCAGTCACCGAATTGCTGCTTTTGCGGTACAAAATTAAGTTTTTTTCCATCGAATTTTGATTAGAGATGAAGCATAATCTATGATGAGGACTTAAGTCACAAGTCGGCATATCAAAAAGGGTGCTAACAAAGAAAATAGCCGTTGCTCTAAGAAATGCAGCCAAAAAGATGTTAAAATTTTAACCTGAATGATTTAATTTACCGCTGCAGTGTTAGATATATTTGAAAACGGAATAAATGCCGAAACGTTCTTTGCTCAGTGTTCGAAAATAAACATTAAATATCGTTCCTTAGGGTTCGGTTCGGTAGATATGTGAAAACACAAACGCTACTAGTGTTTGTGTAGTAAATCAATAAAAAATTGCGTTTCTCTTTTTGTGATCTTCGAACACAAAAATAATACTGTACGTATTCAACTCAACAAAAAGATGAGGACGTCTCATTTGGTATTCTTTTAAACACCACAAACTTCGTTGTGTTCGGTTCAGCACATTAATGTTCCTTAGCTTTAGTTGAATTTATTTGCCTTTTGGTTGGTAACAAAAACCAACATTTTTTTACAAAAATAAAATGTATACAAGAAAAAAAAAAAAAAAACAAAAAGCCAGCAAATAATTCTACAAAAACAAAACATGTGCACACAGGCTATCCGTGCTGTAGTCGTTGCTAAAATGTTTTTCTTGCTCATTTATTTATCAATGTAAAAAAAGAAACACTGTAGAACATTAAAATGTAATGTATATCAGAAACACTACAATTATTCTGGTTTATAACGAAGAACATAACTCTATATAATGTTCGTTACTTTCTTGAAATTAGTTACGAAGGGTCATAGATATCGTTTCTGGTTGTGTGAGCCGTATGCAAAATAATAATCTGTTTATTTTCGAACACTGATTTTGCTAATGATTCCTTAACTTTTTGATTTAAAATTTTGTCTTTAAATTTTATGAACTTCTTAAAAAAAAACTGCCTTTTAATTCTACTCTACTCTAAAACATAACTAGAAGAAGCAAACCAATACGCAATCGTTTGCAAAAACTTTTTTCTCAAAACATTTCAATTTCGCTTCTGTTTGTTTTCTCTTCCCGATGAGTGCCTTTAAAATTATGCACGTGTTTTGCTAAATCATTCGCATTGTTGTTGTTTTGCTCCCTGCAAAGAACAAATCGAAACGATTGAAAACGTTTTATTTTGTTTATTTTCGAAGTTTGGTAAAAAAAAATTCGATCATAGTGACAGTAGTATTCAAACAAATATTTAAATTCTCAAAATATTTTCGAATTTCGACGTCATGACTAATGAAATGTTGATACACTTTATATTAAGTATTCAACACGTGTTCCAATTTTCATGGCTATCCACACCTTCTACTAACAATTTGTTACAATTGATTTCATTTATTTATGTAGATTCTTTAACTGGATACAATTAGGAAAATATACATGATTTTTATAACCTACACAACTGGAGGGTATTATCCGTTTGTGCTCAAGGTTGTTACGCTATAGAATAACTTCCTAGCATAGTGATCGACTCGAATCTTTTTTGAGACTATCTTCCTGTTTTTAGAAAATGAAAACAAGTGAATAAGTAAGAAATTATATTAAAAATAACAATAAAACACGAAAATTTGTTTTGGTTTTTAATATAATTCCTCACTTACTCACTTTTCTAAAAACATGCCCTTCGTGTTGGCTGTTTGTGTGGCCCTGCCAACTTTGTGTTCAAAGTAAAGGTTACAAAATTTAAAAACAATTTAATAAAATTATTTAACTGACCCAATAAAAAATTATAAGAATAAGGAGATTAAAAAAAGTTTTTGAGTGAATTCTTTTGACAGACGAGCCGAAAAAAACACTATCGACAGTCTGTTAATAATTTAAATATCAATTTAAATATCAATATCAAAGCTTCATCAAAAGCTTAGCAGCTTTATAGAGCAGGGTATTTCAAGTCGATCTTGCCAGTCTATACCAACATGACTGTTTATATTGCTTTAGATTTGTGTCAAAGTTTGTTTTTTGTTTGTTTTTTTTTTTTTTTTTTGGTGTTTTTAAATTAATGAAATCTAGAGTAAAGAGAATAAATGCAAAGAACAATTTTAATGGCATTTTATAATAGATTAAACAGATTCGAAGAGTAACCAAACAATTGTTGGACAGTTTAAAACAATTCTTTATTATTTCACTTTCGAAAATAATCGTAAATCTAGGTTATAATAACGAACTTAAGAAATTACGAGTTCACACCGAGTTGTAAAATTTGTAGTTCGTTAAAGCTTGTGCTCGTTATCGCCCATTTACAGTTTTTTTTTTTAATTTAACCCTTAAATACAGTCGTCAAATTACAGAAACGTTATCGCTGACCACAAGTAATTTTTACTGCTTTTACTAAATTAACACAAAAAATTTATAGAGCAATTAGAAAATTAATTTAATTTTTGATGATATCTAAATTTGGTAAAAGTGGAGTGTTGATCTTATTTAATAATTATTTTAATGTTTGGAAAAAGCGATTATAAAAAACAATTAAATAAAATATAAATTGGTTTTTTTAACAAACTTAAAATATCGTATCTTTAGTAAGCACTAAAGTATAAGTTATTAAAAACCTTCAAGAGTTAAAGAATAGAAAACCAGTAAGAGTGCTTTATTTGACTGTGCCGAATCTTTGATATCCTCCAACGATAGTTTAAATATTTCAGTCGTGGGCTCTACACACAGAAAAAAATCAAGGTAAAATCGTTGAAAACAAGGTTGATTTTACCGTTTTCGGTGCTGATTTTGCTTTATAGTTACTTCATGTTAATTAAACATGATGTTACAGAAACTTGCGAGCAACATTTTTTCCTTTTAAAATAACTATAATTCATGTTAATTTAAAATTGCAGTAAAGTTAGAGCAAAATGTCATTTATATTGAAAAACAATCCGAATTACGTTGAATGAAAGTTATTTCAAGTTGAAACAACGTGAATTTCATGTAGAATCGAATTGGTTTAATTGTGATATAACAGTGAGAAGAAGCTTCGGAGACAACATATGCATTTATTTAAGAATAATGCAAAACACTTACCCCTGTAACACATGTTTCACTTATTTTTATTCCCCTTTGTTAAGTCTGAATTTACACGTTTCATCTTTTGATGCTCAACTTCTTTTCAATTCCCTTTTAAAGATGCCAATATAATCACACGCAGCAATCGGTTTCAACTTTTTTCTGTTCAAAACAACAACAATTTTATTAACAGAGAATCAAAGAGAAAAAGAAAAGAAAAACATTACATGCAGCCATCGTTGTGCATATACCAACGAATAAAAACACAAAGCGTACTAACCGAGTACAGGCATCTCTGTACCAACCCCCTTCCTTCTTTCTTCTCTCACCTAAAAACATAAGAGTTGAGCATCAAAAGATGAAACGTGTGAAAGCAGACTAACAGAAGCATCAGCAACATGGCCCGATATGGTTTTCGTCATCATTCTACTTTGAAAACTTGATGTTCTATTTGTCACTTTGTGACCCCTTTAAACTAAAGTCTTAGATCCGCCTTGCCTACTATTACTTATACGGTGTAATGAGTAGGGAGATCGATTATTCGAGTTTTTCAAAAACCGAGTTTCGAATATTCCGAATAGCTGCTATTTAAAAAAAATACGGTTTTCGGTTAAGCATTTTAAAAATAACCGGTTTAATTTAGTAAAATAATTTTTATAAAAGAAATTTACGAAGTAAAAGAAGGACTTAAACAAAGTTAGGACTTATTTGAGTAAAAATCATATATTAAATCAAAACTATTTTACTTTTAATTGTCCATTACTTTCTTGCTTCAATAATCAGCTTGATTAACACAGGTTGTGTGTTCCTTTAATCTACTACAAAAAACGACTCTGGCGTATACGCCAACGTCAACCGTAATCAGGCTGAATATTTGTTTTTTTTTCAAGCTTAAAATTCAGAGCTATCGCACTCGATTTATTTAAAATTTTAAAGCCTTCAATAGAAGCAAAACAATTTTTAATGAATTATAAAGAGCACATGAAAAAGACTTTTATAACCAACTGATTCATTACCAAAAAGTAGACAAAAAAGCACGATATTTTTATAGCGGGTAGATATGAATATAACGTGTCGTTTTTTTCCAAAATGATCAAGTGCGATATGTAAGTAAGAAATTCCCAAAAATTCTTGTATAAATCTTTTAGAAATTTAAAACAGTTGTCATTAAAGGCTGTTTTACACTATCACACAAGTCTTAAGCTACGGTCACATTTATTAAATATTTGACCAAATAAGCGTAACCCCTACTTTTGTTAATAGTTGGTGAGATTTAACATGGTCTTAATATCACAAAATAAACTAATTATACTACTAGACATAGCGAAAAACTGTTTTGTGTAAGATGTGGTATTATAATCAAAATAAATATTGAAATTAAAGGAAATGATTATTAAGTTTGCTTCTTGGTCCCGTTTATTTCGTCAAATATTTGACAAGTGTGACCGTAGCTTTACGTATTTTGACGAAAATGCATCTCAGATCTTATTATTGTTTGAAAATTTGTAAAAAAAAAAACAATAACAACTTATCATGACAATGTTGTATATTCCTCAAAATACGTAAGACTTGTGTGATAGTGTAAAACACCCTTAAATGGAACTAACCAATCACCTGTTTATTGATGTCGAAAAAATAGAAAGGGGACAGATTTTCAAACCGGAGCAAATGGAGACATTTTTAAGCGCAATTAAAGCAGTTTAATTTAAACCTTGAGTTCTGGACTGCCTCTAGTATCCGTTAACAAATTTTCTCGGATTTTAGGCAATTTAACGACCATGTTTTTAAAACATTTATTGTAACGAAATTGTAGTGTCAAAATGTTGAAATGTTATTAAAAACTTTCTGAGGATTATTCTGAACTCAAATCTGCAGAAGATATAAGCTCGAATGTTTTCTATGATTTTCTTTAAACATTTTGAGGGACTCGGAAAGGAAATTTTTCAAAAAAAACAAAAATTGGACCAAAATTCCAGCTGAGTAACTTCAGATCAGAAATTAGTAATACAAAAAAATCAGTTTTTCTTTTTTCAGATTAATTGTCAGTAATGGCACACATGTCCGCTATAAAAAAAAGTTTATGGGAATAACCTAGAAAATATAAGGGTTTCTTAAATAGATCTTCTTTAAAGGTTTTGAATTGAATATTGAATAAAAATGATTAGTTACAAATCTTTATTTTCAAAACTTTTTATAAAAAATTTAAAAAATAACTTACATTTTTGTCCACTTTAGTTAAACATTTTTTTAAACATACGTAACAAATATTACCTGAAATTAGAAAATAAAATATTGGTGAGTATACAACATACATATTTAAAATAATAACTTTGTTTTAAATATTTTTATGGCAAGTAATTTTAAGAAAATGTTATTGCGAAAAATATTTTATTAATGTCAACTAATAAAAAAAAAATTTTAATTTTTGAATTAATATAAAATTTTTTTTAAGTTGATTTTGCTGCTGCAACAAATCTGTAGAAATAAGAAAAAAGTGCGTACCTTGACAACAGCGGAAGGTGGAACGTTTTATTCCGCTTAACTTTTACGCTGATATGGCCTACCTAAATAAGAGCCTATACGTTTTGTCACGAACATTAGAGTTAGTTTTCATTTTAAATAAGACCCACATAATACAAATTAAAAAGAGAGATTAAGCCGCTAGATTGACCTGAAAATATCTTCATTGTTATTATAATAGCGGCAAACTTCACAATTTAACACGCTGACAAAATCGGATTTCCGATTGCAATTCGTTGACGCCGCGCTATTTAGGGATGCTTCATACAAATTGTATGGACATGACAATTTTTGAAGACTAGAAAACACGTACGGCTTTTGTTTAGGTACGGCTATAAGTCTATTTTTAGTTTTAACGGGAGCAATTATAAACTTTAATGGTGATTTTTTTAAATTTACTCCTATTTTAAAAATCTGTTGTTAATGACACACTATCACACAAAAAAGATGCAAAATCATATGACTCAGCTACTTTACAATACTCTGATTGCATAAAATCTATCATTTTATGAAAATTTTAATAAACATTTCCAATTCGGACAGAATTGTCAAATAATCTATCACTCAATATAATTTTTCATTTCGCCATTTGCTGATAATGTATTACACTGCAGACTTACCAACAAGGAGTGATGTCATGACAGCCACATATGCTGATGACACTGCAATAATTGCAACTAATGAATCGGCATCTGAAGCTTCAATCACAGCTAGACTTAATAAACAAATGGCTAAAAAAATGGAACATAAAAGTCAATGCTGATAAGTCAACGCATGTTACTTATACACTTAAACAAGGTGATTGCCCTTCAGTTTATCTCGACGGCGCCCTGATTCCCAAATCAAATCATGTAAAATATCTTGGTCTAAATATTGATAGACGTTTAAATTGGAAAAAGCATTTGCAGCTGAAAAGAAAACAGCTTAATATAAAAACAAAAAAGATGTATTGGCTATTAGGTCCAAACTCAGAATTAAGTTTAAATAACAAATTAATGATATATAAAACGGTTCTGAAGCCTATCTGGACGTATGGCATTCAGTTATGGGGAACTGCGTCATACTCTAATATTGACATTGTCCAAAAATATCAGTCTAAAACTTTAAGACTCATAACAAAAGCACCTTGGTTCGTCAGAATTAACAACATTAATAGCGACCTTGACATTCCCAAAGTCAAAGAAGAAATTAAAAGATATAGCAGCAATTATATGAACAGACTCAGTTACCATGAAAATATCCTTGCCATAACTCTCCTTGACGATACTTACGAAGTAAGACGGTTAAAAAGGCGACATATATTAGATCTTCATTTTCTACCCTAATCAAAATTTGTAAAGTCATTTTTTATGCAATATTGATATATTATCATTATATTTCTGGTTATTATTAATTGCAACCTTATTCTAATCATTAAAATAGAACAACTTAAGTAGCTAGATACGTAATATTAAATACTGGTTAAGTTCAATGGAACTTAACACTTCTGTAATTTTAAATCTTTATGAAATTTGCCCATTATTTAATTGTTTTTAAATAGATTGCAAATTAATAAATGAAAAAAAAAAAAAAAATCAAATGCATAAAAAAAAAAAATCAAATTAGTTTTTTTGATAAAAAGTTAATTTGAATACAAAAAACCACACAATTTACGAAGGTACGGCACCAACAAAATACACACGCAGAGAAAAAATATTGTTGGGCATGGTTACGGCAACAACACTATGTTTAATGTAACAATATATTGTTGTCGTACACAAATAATTGTTATTTTTATTTAATATCAACAATATTATAGTTACTGTAAACATATCAATGTTTATCGCAATTATGAATTTGAGTATTGTTGACCGAAAAATAATTAAAAATTTTCTAACAACTTAATTATGATAACTTTCTAAACTTATTATATTTCTCACAACCATATCATGATATTTAATAGCCATAACATGATAATTTTCTATACATTTATCATATTATGTTAAAGATGCAATCAAACTATTTTTACTCTAATCATATTATGTTAGCGCCATTTGTAAAATAATTTTGAAGAAGTTGTGTCGTTTTTTTATTTGTGAGCGGTTAAACAATTAAAAGATAAAATTCCATAAAAAATAAGTTTAAAGAAATTAAAAAATTAAAATATTAGCGGAGTTCATTCAAGTATTAGTGATGTAATAGTGCAAATGCAAAATATCATAGTTTTTTGTAAAATCCAACAACAAAACACACAGAGATTTCGTTATATTTTATAAAAGTGCTACGATATTTCTGTGGTTTTCATGGGCAACCGCGTATGTCTTAAAAGAAATTGTTCAGAAAAGCCGAAAACCCATTCTAGATCAAACTATGGGCTAGGTATTGCACATTTTAAACTTTGTCATTACGTTACAAAACGGAATTGATCCATCTTTTTTCAAAAAAATATAAAGAGCGTTCAAAATTAGGCAATATGGCATCAACATCTTAAAATCAAAAAAATGGACACACGCGGTTGCCCATGAAAACCACATATTTTTCATTTGCTCTTTTGCAAGCCTTATATTGAACTCCGCTATTTGATTAACATTAAGAAATATTGTAAAAAGCCACAAAATAAAAAATCGATTCAAAAATATTTAAATTTATTTTGTATTTTTATGACAGCTATGAAAGGTGCTGTATCATAATATGATTGCTTCTAAATTTATTATGATTAACATGAGAATAATATGATTAATTTCTTAGCTTATTATGATTAACATGACAATAATTTGATTACTTCTTAACATAGTATGATTAACAGAATAATAATATGATTAAGGGAAAAATATTATGATGACATATTACGTGTATATTGAGTCATAATATGTTTCAATAATAATCTTAATATGGTGACTACAATCATAATTCTTATCATAATATGTTGCTCTTAGAATATGTTTACCACAACCATGTTTTTTCTTTGCGTGCATACATAGATATGACTTAAGGTAACAAACCTGACAAATATTTGACGATAAAATCCAAAAAAAAAATTGTGACCAGTAAATTAATCAAACTTAAGCTTTATTTTAACTATTTCTATTTATTTCCTAAACTTTATTTTTAAGATTATAATTGTATTATGTAATTTATAAACTGCTAAATAATGTTTACTCTAGCCAAACGTTTTGCAAAATCACACAATTCTTTAAGAAAACTAGTGGTTACGTGTAGGACGTCAAATATTTAATAGATGTGAATATATCTTTAGAATTTATGAAAAACCATGGTTTTAAAAAATCATAGGAATTTAATAAATTTATTATTTGAGATATTCTCCCAAATTTATTTTAAATGAGTTTTAATTTGTTGGTGGTTTAAGCATGTCTATATAAATCAGTAGACTTCAACCATATTTTTGAAAAGTTGCAAACAAAACCTCTTAGCTAGGATTATATATTTCAAGTTTCAGCATAATAGAAACGAAAAGTAATATCAACATTAGGGGTATAACCAAAATAAGAATCTATCATTACGGTATGGGCAATGTTATACTGATATTAAAAATCGATATCAGGGGTCATTTCGGCACCGAATGCAATTTCGAAAACACCAAACATTTTTTTTTTTTTTTTAATTGTAATATAAATTTTTATGGTGGGTATCCTTGTACCGTTTTTTTGGTTTCTTTTTTGGAATGCAAGGAATCGTCATTTCATAAAAAAAACACGAAATGCAAAGACCAGCATGGCTTTCGACGTTAGAATTATGGATTTCCTGTAAAACTGAAAAAAATTATAAGCTAAAACTTCATCGCGATCGGTGCCGAACCTTTTTGAACGCTCGCGAAAAAAGGAAGGCACATTTCTTCATATTTTTTTATGCACTATCTCACTATGATAGTTCCTTTTTGATATTTGCAAAAAAATGCAAATGGTTATATCCCTAATGAACATGCTTTTTGTATGAAATATCTGTCAATTTATCGATAACCATTTAAAACCTTCCATGATACTGTTTGATTCCTTAAATTTTGTTTTAAGTTTTTGGTGTTTTAATAAATAAAACTGATGCATTTTTCCGTATCGTTGATTCCGCCGGTATGAAGTAGTGTTAGGCATGAAGATATGCTAGAGCTACTTAAAACTTTTTATTGCCTTAACGGGCATTCCGTCCTCAGCAGAACAGCAGGCTAATTCACCAATGATTAATTTTTAGCAGCATATTTTAGTAAAGTATTATTTGCAGTCTCTTATGTCAAGCTTGTGGACTAATTAAAGATGACTAAAAAGTCGTGACGTTGAAGAACCTTTGCAACTTACCATCTTAGGGCCCTTTAAGCACCTTTGTCTTTTAAATCAGTTCGAAATATTACCAGAGATGACATCTTTATAAAAATATATATAATCTGCCATGTCACAGAATACAATTTCATTCGGAAAAGGAATTCATTCCGTATTTTGGTGCTTCAGAAAATGATTAAACCATTTTTGGGAATAAACCATTTTTATTTTCATAAACGGAATGGGAGTTTTCTGTATCTGAAAGGCCACAAAACTATCAAAATACACTTTTTATCAATAAGCAAATACGTTTTGTTTGATTCCGAACGGAATTTAACTCTGTGACATGGCTGAATATTTAGAATACTATCAAATTGCCAATTACTTTGAACATTTTTTTTGTAGTATTTTGAATTGTTTTTAGTTTTTCTTACATGAACACACGATAATATAAGCGATTTGTATTTTCATTGCTCATAATGTTTTTTGACTTTTGTTACATTTTGTTTTGACATTCTTAATAAAAACATAATAGTCCATTTACATTACAACGAAATCTAGTAGATTTCATTTGAAATCTTCCTCAAAATCTAGTGCGTTTACATTATACCGTTTTGACATTAGCGAGATTTTGTTTTTATAACAAATCAATGACAAAAATATTTTTGTGTAACACACGCAAACACAAAAAAAAATAGACATTAAAAAATTTGCATTATCTTTAGTTTATAATCAACATCACTTTTTTACCAATTATTTGTCCTTTTTTTATTTTTTTCAAATTCTCAATTTTTTTTTTTTTTATTTTTTCAACAGTTTTTGTTTTGTTTTTAATTAAAATGCCATATTTTTGTTATGCAGGCAAGTATTTTTTAGTGCTATATGGAAAAAACCATAGTTGCAAAATTAAGAACTACTAGATTTTGAGTAGATTTCGTCGAAATCTAGTCACAAATTAGATTTTGTTTTGTATGGGAAATCTAGTCAAAAACCACTAGATTTGGCTCGAAATCTCGTAAGTACTAGATTTCGTTGTAGTGCAAATTGGCTATAAGTTTACCCAATATTAAATCAGAAAAATACTTAAATTACGGGTACATTTATAACAAAAGTAAGAAAAACGTATACAAATTACACACAAAATTACCGGTTTATTTAACCAAAATAACCGGTTTATTCGATATTCGAATAATGGACATTTTAAAATATCCGACTTGGGCAAGACTTAAATAACCGGCTAAAACCGGTCGAATACTTTTCGTTCGATCTCCCTAGTAATGACCCCTTTTGGCATAATTGTTAACTGAATCTTAATATACCCACAACACAATTGTGGAGAGGGTATTATGCGTTCGTGCTGATGTTAGTAACACGTAAAATATATACCCCCACCTGCAAATGCGTACAAAATGCTGACAATCAGTGCATTATTTAACAATCACCTCAAACGTAACATTTTTTAACGAAAATTTTTACCAACCATATTATTGTAAAATTAGTCCTTCATCAAGTAGCCACAGTCATATTATGGTTGCCTCTTCACATGTTAATAATATTCGGTACAAAAAACGTTTACGTAACCTAACCTTTTAAAGCTGATTTTTCATATAGCGGTAGCGGCATCGCTGTCTACGCATTAAATAAATAGGCTTTTTCTTGCATATGCGTCGTGGAAAAGACGAAGTATGAAGTTTATGTAACTTTTACACGAAAAGAAAAACACATTTATGCAGATGTGTGTAACACCTTAAAGTATACCAATCGAATCAGAATCACTTTCTGAGTCGATCTAACGATCTCCATCCGGCTGGATGGCAGGCTGGCTGTCCATGTACGCAAAGTGCAGGGCAAATTTGGAGATAATTTGATAAAATTTTGCTTATAGGTTCTTATTACCACAAGGAGCAAGCCTATTGAAAATGGACCGAAAAAAAGTTAAAACAAGTTAGAGTGCTATATTCGGCTGTGCCGAATCTTTGATATCCTCCACCCACCGACAGTTCCAATACTTCAGGAGTGATATCTACATGATGTTTATTTATTGTTAATTTATCTTTATAAAAACAGACATCAGCATTAAAATTGTTTGCGGCTTAGACCTATATTAAATTATTGACCGACAATCTTGATCTTGGGTAAATTATGGACCGATAAAACTGTGACGAGCCAAAATTTGTTATGAAAGCTTTGTTAATTATGGTTTTAGGCGTACTAAACTGTTTTCTGGGAGAAGGGGTTTATATGGGGCCTAGGGTAAATTATGGACCGATCTGCACGAAATTTTACAGTGTCTTTTCTTATCCTATAAAACTGTGAAGTACAAAATTTTGTTATGATAGCGTTAGTTTTTACGGTTTTAGGCGTATTAAACTCTTTTCCGGGAGTTGGTCTTATATGGGGCATAGGGTAAATTATGGACGGATATTCACGAAATTTTACGGCGCAATTTCCAGTTTAATAAAACAAGTTTTTGCAAAATCTTATATGATTCCGTGCATTTTACTACCATTTATGTTAGTTTTTGTAACAAAATTATCAGTTTTTAAAAGGTGGTGGTTCCACATTTTGATTCATAGCTCTGGTCCTACTGAACCGATTTTGCTGAATTTCAATCCCAAACTGCTTAGGATAACTAAAAGCAATTTGACACCCAGTTCATTTCATTGGAGTTTTTCGAAAGTGAGCGTGTTTTCAACAGACAGACAGACAGACAGACAGACGAACATGGATAAATTGACTTATTATTACTCAAGAAGCCAGAATATATATACTTTATGGGGTCTAAGATGAAGAGTTTCACACGGAATGACAAACTTAGTATACCCTCTTCACAACTAATTGTGGTGGAGGGTACAATAAAAAGTTAAATAAAACAAAATTTCCACAACAACAGGGTCCGATATTTTTAGTAGCTTCCTAAAAATCTATTCTAAGCTGTTTTGGCTACTGACACGTTAAAAAAATAAGTTACAGCAACCCCCAGATCCTACTTTTCAAAATGACCATCTCCTGGCCGGTAGTCTACAAACGTAGACACCATATAAATCGTTCTTTTACTTAACTCGAATTTTTTTGAATGAGTATCAAAGTATCGGAGTAAAATTAAGTCCTTCTATCCCATATTGTGTGGGCATTCCTGTACCAAAACCGTATTTTCTAGAAGAAAGAGGTAGCTATTTGTCTATAACTAGATCATTTATAGACCGTTTATTTTAAGCAAAAGTTGAAAAATAGAGTTCATAATGTATAATAAGACTTTTAAAAATAAGTTTTATTGGTAAAAATTTGAGGCAGTCATAATTTGTTACGGATATCTCAGTCATTTGTGGACCGATCTGGCCGAATTTCAATTGCAAGCTATTCCGGACTTTATAAATACATATATTCTTCAGAAAACCCATTTCAACGTTTACACGGACAGAAAAACCGACGGACAATGTGAGGTCTCATGGGAATGTTTATTGGGTAGCTTGGATTTGAAAATTTAAAATGAAATATATTTTTTTTTTTTATCAAATATGTAGCATAGGAAAATTTTTCAAAATGAAATGAAAATTTTCTCATTAATAAAAAAGTTTTCCTTGGAGTAACGTTCATAATTTTTAGGCAAATAATTTAATTTTTTTTTGGGAAAAAAAACACATGCACATAAATTTGTGAACAGTTTATTTAAGAGGTAAGCTTTATATCTTTGGTTTAAGTGGTATATATATATACAGTTTAGTTTTAATTACAAGTGCGCATTCCTTTTAGTTTGTTATCATTCCCATATCAATATTACTTAGCACAAGGAGGTGGCATCCTTAAGCTGGTAATTTGCGAAGTATACGTATACATAACTTAACATCCCCAAGAACCACCTAAAGCTTAGGTTAATATTTGGTGGATATAATATAAAACTGGAAGGACGTATATTTTCCTTGGAAAGGTCAATAATACGCCCTAGCAAATAAACACCATATATGGTAATGCTCCAGAGTAAAAAGAAAACGAAGAAGGAAAAAGGGGAAAAAATAAATGGTTGTAAATATACATATGTTATTTTGTTCTTAAATAATTTTAAATTTAAATTTTGTTGCTAATAGTTTTTCTTGTTTTTTTTATCTTGTTTAGTCAAACGTAAGTTATTTCAAAGCACATTAGCACAACACCTTATTTTTATTGTAAAAATTATATAAATGAGAAAAGAACATTAATTTCAAAAATTACTTCATTACATCTCACCTATGGACATCAGGCCTGCTGTTTCATCGTATTGCACTTTGGTGAATTTAATTCAAATCTTTTCTTAAATAATATGATTACTTTTCTTATTTTACAATTGACATAAAAAAAAAAAAAACTACTCAACACATTTAAGTAATTTTTATTGTTGTTTCATATACTACATATATATTTCAAAATAATAAGATTTTGAGGTTGTTAACATAAAATTTAAAAATTATTTTATTAACATGATATTTTAAATTATTAATTTACTTGCTTACATTTTTTTTTTATTTTTTTTAAAAAAATTAATTAAATTCCTAAACATAAAAAAAAAAACTAAACAAGACAATGTTAAATATTAATTTACTATGTGTATTAAATAAATAAAACAGCAAAACTTCTAATTGAAATGTATAACTAAATAACATATTTTTCCATATTTCAAGAAAGATTTAAAAGAACAGTTATTACAATAATGATGGGCTATCTTATAGATTTGTAGGCAGGGATAGCAAAGGAAGGGCGGATATTTTGAGCCTTAAGGACTTATGTCATCTAGTCCATTTTTTTTAACTTCACGAGTTTTATTTTAATTTTTGCTTATTATTTTTGTTCTGTTTTGGTTATAGTATCAGTTTTCTTATTTTATTTTTTTTAAAAAGCTACCTTAACTTTAAATTTATTGTAACGTCAATTCTATTAAAGGAAGACAAGATCACCACCCCATTTTCTCTGAGCACAGTCGGTATAAAGGTAGCTAATGGTTTTCCTACAATAGAAAGTCTCGTCGTTCGTTACAACAAATAGACGGGCATCGTTTAATCAACTCCGCATTTATTAGATCAATATTGTACAAATTAAAACTTATATAAAAAACAAACTTACGTATTTCCACCAGTGTTAGAGGGTTTTAATAATAAAATTTGTTTTGTCAATTTAACCGATATGGGCATTTCCTGGGGTCACGAACGTACGTGCGTACGCTTTTGATGTACAAATAATATAGAAAACAAAACTTTTCCTAGATTTTTTTTTTTTTTGCAATTCGATAGCATTTTGGTAGCTCTATGTTTAGTGCAAAAGATGGATTTCATCGAGTTTAAGTTTTCATAATGATAGTTATAAACATCAAGTCAAGTTTGGCTGACAGTAGTAAAATGTAAAAATCTGCGTAATGACACGGAATATTCAAAAGCGATTAATATATATTAAAAGTGTATTAATGTAGGTCTCCATCCAGTATTTACAAAATAAAATATTTCTCTTGGTTTTTGTTTAATTGGCTTATGTACCGGTCGCGAACGTACGGGTCGCGAACGTACAATTTTTCCATATGTTTTTTTATTATTATTACCATGCCTTTTTCCATAAATATCTTCAAGTTTCCTTAACAAATAAACTTAATACTCCTTTTACAATTGATTGTAATGGAGAGATTATGAAGAAAGAGTGTAAACATAACATATTTTTTGCATGTAAAATAAGTATATAGAAATGTCTTTAGAAGTAGAAAATATGAGAATATATAAAATTTTCCAGTTTTAGCCCAATTTCCTCGAGTAAAACAGCTGTGATATGCTATGAAACCTTTCTTTTATAAAAACATAGCCTTTTTTTTATAATAAAAAACAATAAAAAACGATGATTATCAACATTTTATTTTTTCAGCCTGGTAGACCATTCTGGGGAAATGCCCATATATAAATTGTAAAGAAAAATTAAGCTTTTTCTTTTCAATGCCAAGCTTTTTACTGATTTCGATCTGGCGAGCCTAGTGTGCTTGCATATTTGAGCTTATTATATTTTACAAATATGCATTAAAGTATAGCACTCTCCTACTGATGTTTTTTTTGATATGTGGACATAGATTTCCATAAAAATACATATTTGCTACAAATGTAGACTTCAGACCGACTACGTTAGTTTAAAATCCCGAGCACATAAAGGGTAAGACATAGATAGATCCATATTCATATGGCCACATAATCTATGCAGCTTTTAAAAATAGTACTATAAGGGGAGGTAGGGGGCAATTTCTGCCTCTCAGAAACTATCAAACCGATTTTAATGAAATCTAAAACATAGATAGATCCATATTTATATGGACACATAAGTATGATTCTCCATGGGTCCCGAATAGGGTGCAATGCTGTGGTGTAGGGTATCATAAAGTCGGGCTTGACCGACTGTACTTTCCTACTTGTTTATATTTACCTTAAGTACGAGTCGCACTCAAAAATTCAAGTACGAACAACATTAAAACGTACTCATGACAATCCTTAATGGGACAACTTTCGAAAATCTATCTCAGAATTTCTTTAAATAAGTAAAAAATTCTTATATCAAATAAGAAAGAACATTGAACTTTTTGTTGGTAGTGCCCTTCTGAGAGTAAAATTACAAAGTGAAGGTTTTAATCTTATATAACTTTTTAGTTTCATTTCTCAGTATTGCATTTTTTATGCGTGCCTACGCGAGTATTTTTGAAAGTTTGTTATAGAAAATACAAGAACACTACACAAGTTGGAATTAAACGATTTGCTTGTTGTATGTAGAAACAACAAAAACAACAGAAAAAGAAGAAATACATATATTATTTTCATGTTTAAAACGTAAAATTAAGTTTTTAAAGGAAAAACTTGTAACTAGTTTAATAGACTATTTTTCGTTTATGAGTAATTTCTGCTTAGATACGGTTAATTAATCATAAATAAGTTTTTTTGAATATGGCTGTTAGTTTACGGAAAACTTAATCCTTCTTCTATTTAAGGAGTTTCTTCTATGATGCAAACAAATTTAATGGATTATATATTTTTAGGTTAACTATTTTCAACAAATATAAACTGGGCATTATTTCCTTTCTTAGGTTACTTTATAATATTCAACATTTTTTATTTTTCGAATTTTTCTCATATAATAAATTCGAAAAATAAAAAAAGTTGAATGTTAACTATTTTCATAAAAGTTTTCTGTAATGTTTTTAAAAACAAGCCACACAGAGTAGAACCGTGAAACCTTCTGTTTTGATTAAATATTTTTTTTTAATTTATATTTTTTATTTCATAAATTTTAATATTATTTGACTTAGAATACACATTCGAATAATATGAAAATTTATATAATAAATGCTACTCAACATGAGAAATAAATTCCCAGATTCTATTTATTTTTTATTTCAGTTATATCAATAACAGATTATTGAACAAGCGAAACTTCAATTATATTTTGTACGGTTTTAATCCTTTTTGCTCTTGTGGATATCACCGTCATAGATTCGACGAAGTTTATGCATAAATATAAGTATGATATTCTAGGGTTAAACGCTCTGGTCGAGCTTGACTGGCTATACTTTCATACTAGTATTAAAATCAGTTTTGTCTAATTAAAGGTTTTTGCAATTGCAATTTTGCCAATTAAGCAAGTAAACAGTTAACGAGTGACCTTGATGCCAAGCCTGGTATTGGTTAGAAAATTCAATTTCCTCACACCTGACCAATAAGCAAACCAATTGTGGTGACAAGTGTGATTTACTGATCACCTTAAACAGACTAATGCGATACCGGTGCCGCTATATTTGGTCCAAGTCACCAAGGGGCCCGACCAGTGGGTAAGCAACTATCAATTTGTTGGTGGAAATTCACGCCATTAACATATGTGTTAGGGAATGTTTGAGAGGAACTCGAGGGGTTTGAGGTTATTTGTAATATCAGATAGCCAGACTGCTCTAAGATAGAGATATAAGGTGAAGTCAAAGGTTATCATGGTTGTACAATTCTCTAAATGATCTTTGATCTGCAGATAAGCCACATGGCTTCGCGGGAATATACTATGCTATAAGTAAAATGTAAATAATTGCAAAATGTAAATAAATAATTGAAAAATTAAAAAAAAAACACAATAATTTGACTTTATGTTGAGTGCCCGGCCATAAGGGCCATTCAGGCAACGAAAGGGCAAATAGAGCCATTCGCCGCCAAATTTTTGGTCCTTAGCCGTTTTTCGGTATCTTTGCTGGTTACTTTAGGGAGACGATAAAATCATTATCTGAACAAGAATCTTCTCGGCTATTGATTTCAGCTACTGTTCTGCAACAGACCCGCCTTATAAACTCATACATAAAAAGAGGTTTATTCACTCTGACGTAGCGAAACTATTGCTTATGTAGCGTAGCATAGATCTGTCATTGTGAGTATTGTGGCGGAAAAAAGATCACAGCGCTTATTACCTCTTATAACTATTGTCTATCTATCGAGTGACTTGCAATCTCAACTAAAAGGGAGACTTTAATATTCAAGATTTTAAAGATATGAAAAGGTTTAACAATTGACGACCAACAAACACATTCACAAAAAAAGCTTTCTATATTAATTGCAAATTTTTATATTTAAATATTTCACTTCTTTTTAATTTTGCTCTTAATTTAATATTAAATGACCTATAAACATTTCATGAACAAAATAAAACTGTTAATCATTTTGGTACTTACTTCGTTTATTTGTACCTTTACACAAAGAATGTGTGTCAGTGTTACCATTATGATAAGAATTATATACATTTTTTTTCTTCTACACACAAGAGATTTTAAAACTCCAGCAATATTTACGGGTATATTTTTAAATAACAATCACAATAAATTATGCGTCGAAGTTTTGTTAAAACAACAAGTAACGGGTTTTACAAAAAGAACACTTTGTTTATCAATAGTGGCATGTTGGAAAATTTTGAAATTTAACTTGTTGACAAATTAATGGAATTGTGCAATTATTATAATTGTTCAATAATAAAGTGTAATTTTTTATGAATTAAGTGTTTCGGGCTGGTTGGTAATTGTGTCCAAACTACATCTGTGAAAGTGAAAAGTGTTCAGTATACTCTGCCATTTCATCATGGAGAAACTCACAAACGAGAAAGGACTGCAAATCGTTGAAATTTATTATCAAAAAAGCTCGATGGAAATCTACTGTTTTATCGAAAAATTGTGTTCAGCGATGAGGCTAATTTCTGGCTGAATGGATACGTAAAAAAGCAAAACTGCCGCATCTGGGGTGAAGAACAGCCACATGCCGTACAAGAGTTACCGATGCATTCCTAAAAAACTGGCTGGTGGCATCATCTTTTTCATTTTTCTTTAAAGACGACCGTGGAAGAAACGTAACCGTCAACGGCGAACGATATCGAGCCATGATACGTGACTTTTTTTTGCCCCAATTGGCTGAGTTGGACTTGGTTGATCTGTGGTTTCAACAAGACGGTGCCACATGCCACACAGCTCGTGAAACAATGGACATATTGAAGGATGAATTTGGTGAGCAGTTTATATCTCGAAATAGCACTGTGAGTTGGCCGCCAAGATCATGTGATTTGACGCCTCTTGAATATTTATTGTGGGGTTATGTGAAGTCGTTGGTCCATTTGGACAAGCCAAACACGATTGAAGCCTCAGAGTATAGAATAACACGTGTTATTTATGGAATACAGGCCGAAATGCTCGAAAAAGTGGTGCAAAATTGGACCTTACGAATGGACCATTTGAACCGAAGCCGCGTGCAAGATTTACATGAAGTTATTTTTAAAAAGTAAATGGCAAAGACCAATTTATCGATTCCAATAAAAATTTATAATAATATGATGCAAATTTGAGTGTTTTATTAGATTTTTGTAAAACCTACGCTTAAAAATCACCTATTATTTTGAGGCAACATAAACGATGTTCTGGGATTTGAACTGGCTGACTCACTACATAATATGCCAAGAATAAGGAGTATTTTATGGGTTCGTTTAAGTTAAAACATTGCATCAACGAGCCTTAGTGTTGAAGAAGATTTGAACTTCTCAATTCCTCGACGATCTCAACATAGTCTGTTGTTAATGATATAGATATAACTTATTTTGGAGCAATGCCTTATGATACACATCAACCGAAATTATGAATTTATGGGAAACTTAGAGTTGTAACTGATTGCCGCGATTATGGGTTTCAATACCACTGGACTATTTTTTGTAACTCTGTCTTACAGAAAAAGTCAACACAGAAACAGTTGAATCAATTGTAGTGCTAAAACTCGAAATTCGTGACGTTATTAACTAAATGAGCCCATCGTCTATTAAAATGTGATGGCAAATTTTGATGAAAGAATCGACTTCTATATGCGTGATAGTGGTGGATATCTGTTGATATATATATAAGTGGCATAAGAAACTTATTGCCATAGATTTAGTTTGCTGACTGTGTGAAAATGTTTTTATTTGTTTCCCATACCTTGTTTTCCAGACGTAACAAAATACTTTTTATTCATCATAGTTGTACCCTTAAACGTTCTTTAAAATTATACTGAAATTGTAATTGGACTTTCTTGCAAAATAATTTTTATATTTAATATTTTTGCTTAGTTTGTAGTTTTGATTTATTTGTACCTAGCTTTAAGAATTTTATCAAAAATGAAATGAGAATTAAACAATCCACAATCGCATAAAGTTGTTTAAATTATTCTGCGGTTAAGGAAATTAATTCCTTAAAACGTTACTTATATAGTTTTTTTTTTTCATTACCAATAGCCAAACCATGCTCTTTCCAATAATATAAAAATCTTAATGATCTTAGTGCTGGTTCACACTTTTCAAATTTAAGCCATCAAGTCTTGAGGTTCTAGGAGAGAGAGGAAAAGAACTGGCATGCTCTCAAGACTTGACGACGAAAACTTGTAGAGTGTGAACCTGTATTTAATGATATCTAAAATTCTGGTTTTATTTTGTCTTGAAAAACGAAGCTCTTGCTGATAAACGCTGTGTATAAATTATGAAAATACGATAAAAATTAAACATATCAACATGTTAAAAAAGTCTTACAAAAACTAAACAGAACACACTATTGAAGTTTTTTTTGTGTGTCTGTTTTGACAAAGTGACTGACAGACAAATGAACGAGTTTTATGGCACATCAACAGCTCTTTAAATAAAATGGCATGTGTGGGTGGAAAGAATTTCATTTAAATGAAATGTTCGTCGGTTCGTGATTGTTTTAAAAGTGTGAAACGATTTTTTATAGCGCTACTGAAATTGAAATGTGTGTGAAAATGTCAATACTGAAAATACGTTTTTAAATTAGACTTATTTACGAAACTACTTAACGAGTCGTAAAACTAATGGTAGCAAATATTTGATGAAAAAAAATCCAAAAAAAGCGCGATCAATAAATTATTCAGTAATAAATTCAAACAAATATGGATTGAATAAAATTTATTTTTCAAAATATTCGCAGTAAAATTTAATTAATTAACTGTTTAATGCTGTTTGACCCAGTAAATGTTGCATAAAATCAAAGAAATATTTGAGCTGTTTATTTTGAAAGTGGCATAAGTCCACTTTAAAAAAAAATGAGAAAACGTTAACTTAAATCAGGCATAGATACCTTCTATCCATATTTATTAGCATGTATTCAATGAAGAGTGGTTTGCAGACATAACTTTTCATGGCAGCAGAATTTTTATGTATGTATTCATATATGTATGGAAAGAAAATGTTTTATCTAGAGGTGAGGAAGAAATAGGATCTTGTTGCCTGGAGCAGATCCTGAATATTACAACCCAAGACCATACTACAGCGTACATTGTTATGTGTATTGTACAAAATCGAAATAATAACTTCGCGCTGATGTAGTAAAGGACTGTTCAATCAGCTTAAAATAACATAAATCTCTTTATTTCGAAAACTATCCAACTCTCAAAAAGCAGACAGTTCCTTCGACTACGAATAATCTGGACTCTACTGTATTACTGAAATAAACTCTTAATAAACTTGGTTGATCGTCTATTTAAATGTCTTTATATTTATTAATTTTTTCATTCAAAATCCATTTGAGTAAAGCCAAATGTCTAAAAAAAATATATGGACTTGAATATGCTTTTATTTTTACTTCTTATATATATCATTTTTGAAAGTAGTAAAGGTCCATTTAAAGCTAAAAAAATCTATTATTTTACACTTAAAGATCTCGATTCATGAAGAAATTGACTTATGCAAATTTCAAACAAAATGGCTCATTTTATGGAAAAAGTAGTTACGTGTGTTTTCTCAAATATTTGTTAAATTTGACCATAGCTTTACTACAACTAATAAGATAAACACACCTTTCAGGCTTTCCAGCTAGAGACACCAACAGGTACGTTTCGCCTTGGAATTTTCTGGGAATTACTCTGAATGGGGTTTCTTCATTACGAGAGATTTGTTAAATATAAAAATATTTTTCTACTAAGGAATTCTAAAGACTTCTGGAAAATAAACCTTTTTAATTGATATCGAACTAAAGATAACACTGTGCTCGAAATTGACACTTTTTTTAGACAAGCTGGGCACTTTGCGTTTTAACATAAACCGTTTTTTTGGGTTAGCTCTTGTTTTCGAGATATACCGTTATTTCGAAAATGGAGTAGGTTGCACAACATACATTCGCGTAACTGAAAAACAGTTAAGTTTATTGAAATAACTAAAAAACCATAAAAAATCTAGGGGCATCTTTGCCCCAAATTGAATAATTTCAACCATACAAATATGGCGGTTTAATAAAATTCTTAAATTTGGCCCCTGCCGCGCCTAGGGTATATATAAGTTTATTATTCCGTTTGCAATTTCTATAATATTGATGTTATTCCTTATAAAGTATATATATTCTGCGTACTTATAAGTAGCAAAGTTGATTTAACGATGTCCATCTGGTCGATCCACAAATGGGCAAAAAACCACGATTGCCTCTAATTTTACCCAAAAAACCCTTGTTGTTTTTTTTTATTTTATTTTTATGTATATCTGGAGAAATTAGGTAGAAACATCTTAGTTATCAAAACACAACATCGGTGGACGTGGCCATCCCTATAAAGACATTATAGGTTTCTATATATGGAGAACGGCAAGAGCCAAGTTTTTAAAATAAGGTAAAAGCATTTTGGCTATTAATAAACCACATCCTACAAAATGAGGGCGGAATTAGAGTAGTCGGTGTGGCACAAAATTTATTTTAGATATCTTAAAAACGGTAAGAGTAAAATTGTCCATATTTGATGCACGTAGCCTAATACACAACCTATTTTAAAAGGCCGAGATTGGAGAAGTTTGATATCAAAGCGCACACGATTTAACAAGTATGTACATTAAATACATACTTACATTTATGTGCATTTATTTAAACAACTTTGTGCTCTTTTCGCACTCTCCCCTCGGGGGCTGTTTCATATATTTCATCTTTTTGTGTTACATCCTCAGGGCACGTCAGGTTGAGGTCTTGTCTGGGATCAGCAAGGATTAAATTTTACCAACATATAATAACTGGCAACAATTGATGCGCACATAGAGAAACCGTCGAGAGGATTCGCCCTATGTATCTTTCTTTTCTTCTTTATAGTTGTACTTCCATGAATTTCTTGGGAACATATATGTGGTAAAGGGCTAGAGGACCAAGACAGTTTACTGTCGTATCGATATTCTTTCCTCGGACATTGAAAATCTTTGCTGGAGCGTGGAGTGTATGCATACATAGGATGCGGCAAGCATCAGAAATAAAACGGCCCATTCGGGTCTAATGGTTTAAAGGAGTCCGAAGTTGTACCTCAGTCCTATGCTGATGGTGCCACAGGAGTCAGTCCCCGGCTTCGCAAATCGGACTATTGGTGAAGTTTCTGTGTTTCTGCTAGTTTGCTTTTCCAAGAAATGCTTCCTGAATCCCAAGGACTCAGAAGATGTTCTTGTCCTTCTTTGAAGGAATAAGAGCATTTTGGCTACAATAAACAACATTCAACAAAATGTGGGCGGAATTAGAAAAGTGGGAGTGGCACAAAAATTTTTATTTATATCTTAAGAATGGTAGTTATAAAACCTTGTGCTCTAATCGAACCATGGTGAAAGGAATATGTGACCTTCTCCGAGAAAAGGAACCTAGTGTGTCAAAAAACGGGTTTGGACTTAAGAGTGGACTCTGGTACCTAAAAGGGTGTAGAATAAGATGAAATGAGCTAGATTTCTGATAAAAATTTATTTACCCCAAATCGCATCTCCCAACTGAAGGTGTGTTCACAGTGATAATGCGTTATGAAACTTTAAATGCGTTTTTCTCAAAACTTCATTTTCACACACTAGATCCCTTTTCTTTGAAAAGGTCACATATATTATTCGGCATTGCCGAACATAGGGTTCTTATACAAGCAACTTTTGCCATTTCTCTCTCTAAGTGTAAAAAAAAGTAGCTCAACTGTGTTTTCAACGCCACCTGAAAAGTGAATTCGCATTGGTTAAATTCTTTGAAGACATTTTTGAAAAACTACTTCCTCCATCTTTACGTCAAGACGATGAACTTTTAATGTTACATTTTTTCGATATTTATCACAAATATTTTCTCTTTATATAAAAAAAATGATAAATTCAAAACAAATCAAATTAAAGACATTTTGACATTAACATACTTTGTTTAAATGTTATAACTAGGGATGAGATTTTCATGCACCAAAAAATCAAAAATATGCGCATAAAATATGCACTAAAGACTCCAAAATGTACATTAAAATAATAAAAAATATGCACTAAAAACTTGAACATTCTCAATAAGAAAACGTTTGCTTTTTTAATTTGATTTAAAACAAAAAAATAAAAAATTAAAAATTCTATTGTTGTTTTTATTCATAGGTATAATATTTTTTAAACTTAATTTTTAAAAACTATATCATTTAAATACTTTTTATATCATCAAAAGTAAACCTTTGTATTTCAAAAAGCTTTTGTACATTGCAAATTATCTCTCAATGGCATCCGAAGTTGAAGCATACTTGAAGGATACCATTTCATTTGGAGAATCTTAATTTTCTTATTTAGATCTCACATGGGATTCCAGATCAAAATTAGTTGAAATTTGTTTTATTTTTTAAAATACCATATTTTTTTGCAAAACGTTTTTTTTTTTAATTTTTCATTCCTTTCTGCCATGTCAATTGATTTTAGTTGACTATTAAGTGAACTAAATCTCTCCAATTTAGTTATTGTTTCACCAATACATATATCCAAAGTTTATTATCGAATTTTCTTCTAATTGCTCTGCAACTCGCTATAACCCATGAAATATGTAACAGTTTTGCATCAATTGTTTCAGGCAAATTGGCAGCCTTAACCATGTAAGCATTGGTTCAAAATGTAAGGATCTTTTGTCAAAATCTTGAGATTTAAGCAGAGCTCCAAAAAAATTTATTTATTGATTTAAAAAAATTTTTTTGACATTTTTTTTTTTATAAAATTTTGAAATTTTTTGAAGAATTTTTTTTATAATTTTTTTATAAATTTAAAAAAATATATCGCTCAAAAACGTTAAAATATGCAAAAATATGCATTTAAAATCAAAATATGCAAAAATATGCATTTTCACCAATATATGCAACAATATGCAAAAACAAATCGATGCCATTTTAACGCAAATTTAATGATTCGGAAAGATAATTGATCGACATCGATCTTAGACTATCGACAAAAAACATGCATTTGCATGGAAATCGCATCCCTAGTTATAACTTTTAAAGTTAACATTTCAATACCTTAATGTTGAATATTAATTATTTTAGTCCATAATGAACTTTAAAATCATTCGAAATAATATGCTTTAATTTATAGATTTTATATTAAGAGCCGACATCAGGCTGCTTATTAAAAGGAATCTAGAGAATCTCTCGTGAATTTTGCGTATCAGAACAAAAAATTTAAATAATGTGCAATATCGATAATGCAAAAAAAAAACAAGCAATAGAAAAAGTTATAATTGTAATTCAATTGCAAAACTACTTTAAATTTATGAAAAAAAAAGAAAAATACTTATTCTGTTCACGTAATCAATACCATATTTATTGACCCTTTTGCCGGCTTTTTTAGATTCTTTAACTCTACTCTAGGGTACGTAACTTTTTTAAAGGCACGTTTCTAGTTTTCCCCTCATAAACTACATTTGTGTTGTACTAAACCTCCACAGACCAACCAACCTTCATTCATGAGCAAAACTGACACACAAATTGAAATGCATTAGCAAAAAACAGAACAACACATTATAATCAGTTTAAAAGTTGCACGTAATAAAACCTTTCAAAACGGCACATAATTAAAAAAAAAAAATTAGTGTGCTAAATATTTAAAGCTGGAAATAAATTAAAAGAAAAATGGAAAATAAAACTATTAATTGCGTGTAATTGAAAATTAAAAAGATAAATAAAAAAGTTTTCTATGTTAGGAGCATTTCTGAGATACTCTGATAAAGTGCATTTGAACCAAAATTTCTTTTCATTCACATAAAAATTAAAGTCTCCTTTTAACTTTTACCCGGAACGCAACTGGGTCGACCTTATTCTAATTTGTTTTTAAAGTTTGTAACGACATTCATTATGAATAAATTTGTCACTATCGTTTTTTTCTGTCATGATTACGTTCACGGCTTTACATTTATGTTACTAACAAATCTGTTATTTCTTGTAACCACTTAATGTGTTTTATATTAAAAATGCATTAAGAGGCATTGTTTCCCAAAAAAAAAAACCGAAAATAGGTTTTGAAAAATGTTGCCTTATTTTTTTTCATTGTATAATCATCACAGTTGTCATCAGCTGCAACAGCAGCAGCAATGCAATCATCGTTGTTGTTTTTTTTTTTTTTTTTTTTTTTTTTTTTTTTTTTTTTTTTGTATCATCATCATGATTTGATAGTCATTGTTTATTTTGATGTAGATGTTGTTACAATTGTTGTTTAAGTTGTTTGTCTTGTGTTATTTTGATGTCATTGAATGTTTGTCTTACTTTGGTAATTTTTTCTTTTAACAATTTGTCAAGTACCTCGAGAATACATTTTTCTTTAGAAGTACAATTACAAGTAAGTGTTACATAGAACTACAAAAAGTGAAATTGTGTTTTAATTCTGAAAAAATTCAACAGGAAGTATTAATACCAGTGTTCGAAAATAAACAGAGCATTATTTAGCGTACGGCTCACACACCAAGAAACGATATCTATTTTTTAAGCGTTTACGAACACAACCCTTAATACTATTTTCAAAAAAGTTGTGATTATTATAGGCATAGAGTTCTGTTCTTCGTTATAAAAAAGAACGATTTTAGTGGTTCTGTAGACATACATTATATTTTAATGTTCAAGAGTGTTTCGTTTTTACATTAATAACACAAAAGTTTAGCATGTATTGCTTGTGTAAAATTTTTTCACTGGATTTTTGTTTTTTTCCGTATATGTATTTTGTTTTTTATAAAGAAAATTTTTGGTTTTTCAACAAGCCAAAAGGGTGCTGAACACAACAGAAACGAACAAACCATAATGTGCTGAACATAACACAGCGAAGTTTATGAAAAAAAAACGGAACGCAATAAAATGTTCTCATCTTTTTGTTGAGTTGGACAAACACTGTTAGCGTTTTTGTTTTCCACAAATCTACCGAACCGAACACTAAGCAACGATATCTAACGTTTTTTTTTCGAGCACTCATTTATACCAGTGTTCGAAAATAAACAGCACATTTTTTAGCCAGGAACGATATTTATTTCTTCAATGTTTGTGTAGACGAACACAGCCCTTAATACCGTTCGCATTTAGTTTCAATAAAGAGCCGAATATTATATAGTGTTCTGTTCTTCGTTAAAAATTTAACAATTGTAGTGATACTGTAGACAAACATTATATTTTAAAGTTCTACAATGTTTCTTTTTTACATTGATTAGGAAATGAACAAACAAAAAATATTAGCAACGACCGCACCACGAACAGATTGTGTGTGTATTGTTTTGTTTGTGTAAAATGATGTTTTTTGCTTTTTGTTGTTTTTTGGTATGTTTATTTTGTTATTGTAAAAATTTTTTGGTTTTTTTTCCCAGCCAAAGGGGTGCTAAGCACAACAGAAACCAACGAACATTAATGTGAGGAACCTAACACAATGAAGTTTGTGGTTTAAAAAAACCCGTACGGAATTAACTGTCCTCATCTTTTTGTTGAGTTGGATAAGAACAGTATTATTTTTGTGTTAAAAAGATGACAAACATGTTTACGTGATTTTTTTTATTGATTTACTTCAAAAACACTATTTAAGTTTGTGTTTTCCACAAATCTGTCGAACCGAACACTAAGGAACCCTATTTAATATTTATTTTCGAACACTGATTTATACCCCGCACCGCAAGTGAAAATAATTTGTAGAATTTTGTCATTTTGTTTGTAGTTTCTACAATATTGATCGTTGACAACATTACATTTCCCATATACATTTGAAAAACATATGAGTGAGGGGACTTATGTACTGCAACGATGTCCATGAAAAATAGAATTTGGCGCATTTAACCTATTTAATTTGGAGGAGATATTTTATGTGCAGAGTATTTACCGTACTGAAATAAATGAAGTCAGTCCATTATTTAAAAGACGCTTGGCACTATAGCGGCCGTAAAATACAACCCAATAAAAACAATTCGTGTTTTTTTGAAGTGCTTGAACAAAATTATAGAAAAAAGAGGCTTTTAAGGTGCTGATAAGGAAGACGGTTTTAAGAAAAAAATATTTACAACTAGTCACAACACATACAAGCGTTTTACACCGAAAGGTGTTTACAAGACAAATATCGCGACCACAAAGTTTCTTAAAAAAAAAGATAATAAAAGTACCTTTTTGTCAGTAGGATGTAGTCCTTTAAATCTGGAACTCCCCATACAAAACTCATGCATCCCATTAGTAGGTTTGTAAGCGATTATTATAAAAAACACATTTTAATTATAAAAATACACTATTCGATAGCCACAACCATATTATGGCTGTCTCTGAACATGCTATTGTTAAAAATAACAATAATATTTTAGATTTCATATATCACTGCCGCTAACTACAGAATATTACGTAAAGCAATACAAATGAGAAAAGATCGGATGCTGCGTTTTCTATGCGCGGTTTAATATATGTCAAGTTAACAGCTTCTGATCAACCTATTTATATTGATGATGTATCAGAACTTTTTCGCCTATTTCGTCCTGGAGCCAGTAATGGTGAGATGTATTAAAGTGTTCCTATATGTTAAACCTTATTTTATACAATTTATACTTCTTTTATTGAGTAATATGTATTTCTTTAAATCAAAATTTCATTTCCATTTATTGATCTATACTTTTTTAATAAAAATCAAGAAAATTAAGAGCGTTGTTGTTAGGGACAATATCTTTAATCTCTCTATATATGATCTTCACAAATAACAATTTCTTTAGTTCCAAAGATGTAACAGCAAACATGGTTAGAGTTCTGACCAGAAAGCGAGGTCTCAAAATCTGCCATATTAACGCACAAAGTCTTAGGATCAAAATCGAAGAGTTAAGACTAATTTTTGAAGGTTCCGGTGTAGATATATTAGCTGTGGCTGAAAGATGGTTTGACTCGACAGTTTGATATCAATAAACGGATATACAATTTTTAGAGCTGATAGCAAAAGTTATGTCGGTGGTGTTGCCATCTACGTTAAAAATGGTTTAAGGTGCAAAATAAAATGCAAGTCTGAAGAAAACCTCGTGTCTGGTATAATAAGTCATGAAAATATCAACCTTGTTGAATACATCTTTATTGAGTTATACAATGAGGACAGTAAAATTCTTATTGGCAGTGTGTATAGGCCCAATCGTCATATTAAAATTCTTAATTTTGTCAAAACGTCGGAAGAACTAACTACAGCTTATGACGACATCGTGATAGCTGGAGATTTTAACTCTAATTTGCTGAATGAATACTGGTTCCTGCTAATACAAGACCCCCACGCATTTTACAAACACCAGCAACACACTAATTTACCTATTTTTTGTATGTAATTTTTCTAACATACTTATATACGATTATCAATTATCGGCACCCTGTTTTTCTAAGCACGATCTTAATTAAATGACATATGATATACATAAAACTAAAAATTCCAAGCCAGACAATTACTTACCATGACTTCAAAAATCTCAATTATACAACTTTGCAGGAAGAATATCGTAAAATTGATTGGAACAGCATCTACTACATGTCAACGGTTGATGAACAAGTGATTTTTTTAGAAAAAAATGTATCATATCTGTTTGATCTAACGGTTCCATTAAGAACAAAAGCCATTAGCCATAAACATAAACATAAACCATGGTTTACAACACACATTGCCAAGCTTATAGCCGAACGTGACTTAGCCTACGCCAGATGAAAACGATACAAAACAACTGGACTTCATAAAATTTTTCGTGAATCTAGAAAGATCGTTACAAATAAGATTAGAAAAGCTGAAACAAATGTTTATGCCGAGAAATTTGCTTATTCAGTTGATACAAAGAAAACGTGGCAGACTATTTGCGATATTGGTATTGGTTAACACAAAAATATTACTGAATGCATTACAAACCCTGATGAGATAAATGAAAAGTTTGTAGACATTAACATGGCAGAAGCAAATCATGAGTTCTATGATGATTATCGTATAAATCATCTTCCTTTAAACCATTTCTCTTTTAACTGTGTTACCCAGATTGACGTCTACACAAGCTGTGTTTCAATAAAATCGAATGCTATGGGTGTTGATGGTCTACATCCTTTGTTTATTAAGATGTTACTTCCATCGATTCTTCCACTGATAACTCATATTTTTAATAAAGCTATCACAACAAGCACCTTTCCCTCTCGATGGAAACAGGCGACCAATAGCGGTTCTACCGTATCTATCAAAGGCATACAATATTAAAACAGAAATTATCTAAAATTATGAATTTTTCTTCAACTTCGATTAATGCTTCAGCAATTGTGTTATTTTTATAAAGAGTTTTTTTTAGAAAATTTTTAATCGCCCTGAATGTCAAGAATTTTCATATTTGAATCTGCCAAGCCAAAGTGTATCACAAGGGCTTTAATATCCCTCAAACAGTCTGTAGAAGTTGGCACACCATGTTTTTTTTAAAAAGCGCCAAGAACTTGATACAAGTTATTACAAAATAGAATTAGAACCAGAACAAAAAGATTCCCACCTCATTATTTATCAATTCCTTAATTTACCAAACAAAATAAAGAAAAAAATGCTAAATTAAAATATTTCCCAAGATAATCTCAAAATCATTAATCTTCTTTAGTAAAATAATATCTAAGAATATTAATTAAGAAATAAAAATTTTATATTAAATTGAAATTAAACATCTTTATATATATATTTTTCGTTACAGCAATTAGCAAAAGAAAAAAAAATTCTTTTGAAAATCAACCGAATTACGATGGATCTTCAATTTGATTGATTTTAAAAGTAGACAATTCCTTCAAGACATCGATCTTACCATTAATGTGAACAACAGATTTTCTAATGGAGGCACAAATGGCGGCTTATAATTCATAATTAAAAGTTTGATTAAATATTTTAAAATGGATCGGTATTCTTTTCGTTTCAGGGTGGGGAGTTTTTTTTAAGAGAGAGAGTGAGTAATAAATTTCAAAAATACATACTTACATCTATAATTAAATACCAGCTAACGCAAGTATTACAAAATGTAACTGTCGGATATATAACAAGACAATATTGTTCTTTGTGTTTTCTAGCGGTTTTTTGATTGAAGTCAGGCCGCGTTTGAGAATAGACAAATAAATCAACTATAGCTAACTAGTAATTAGTGCAGCAAGAGAAGAAACTTTTTAATTAAAGCTCATTCTTTGTTTGACAGCAATAAATTTAGTTTTTTAATTTTGTACAATATTTTAATCGGATTTTAAATAATTAAGAAAATATTTTGTACCGTTAAATTGGAAATGCAGCTTAAAGGGGTGTTTAACTAATGAACTGGCACGAATATTAAAATAAAGCTACACTGATCAAAATCTCACAGGTAGATAATATAAAT
This sequence comes from Pollenia griseotomentosa, assembly GCA_963931875.1. Classification (NCBI taxonomy): domain Eukaryota; kingdom Metazoa; phylum Arthropoda; class Insecta; order Diptera; family Polleniidae; genus Pollenia; species Pollenia griseotomentosa. The sequence goes on from OZ007560.1 coordinate 103,057,078, forward strand.
GAAAATGATTTGTAGTTTTTTGAGAACTAAAGCTTTCGCATACAGTAACAGAAATGTTTCTTAATAGTAACAAGTTTTATTTAAATCATAAAAATATTTTTGACAAAAAGAATGGTTTCATTATACCCTCCACCATAATTAGTTGTGAAGAGGGTATACTAAGTTTGTCATTCCGTGTGAAACTTTTTTTATTATTCATCTCAGACATCATAAGGTATATAAATTCTGGCTCCTTGAGTAATTCTAAGTCGATTTAGCCATGTCCGTCTGGCTGTCCGTTTCGAAAAACTCAAAAGAAACTTGATGTCACATTGCTTGTGGTTATATTTAGCAGTTTGGGATTGAAATCCATTAAAATCGGTTCAGTAGGATCAGAGCTACGTATCAAAATGTGGAATCACCACCCAAAAAAATTGATAATTTTGTTACAAAAACTAACATATATAGTGGAACAATGCCTATAAGATATATAAGATTTTGCAAAAATTCGTTCTATTCGACTGGAAAGCACACTGTAAAATTTTGTGAAGATCGGTCCATAATTTACCCTTGGCACTCCCGAAAAACAGTTTAGTACGCCTAAAACCATAATAAATAATGCTATCACAACAAAATTTGGCACGTCACAGTTTTATAGGACTAGAAATGACACTGTGAAACTTCGTTAAGATTGGTCTAATCACACTAATAAATTTTGTGATGATCTGTCAATAATTTACTAAAGGCCCCATATAAAGCCCACTCTGGTAAATCAACTAAATACGCCTAAAATCGTAGCAGATATAGATAATGCGGTAAAATTTATTTCAACTTTTTACTTGGCCAGAAAAAATTGCATTTTTGTGATATTCGGTCCTTAATTTATCTTAGATCCCATATTAAGCTGAAATTCTCTGTAAGCGCTAAAACTAATTTCATCGCTGTATTGAAGTTTATGTTTTTAATACCAGAAATCACTCTGCAGAATTTTGGGATGATTGGTTCATAACTTACCATGTTTTCAACATAAATCCCCCTCCTGAAAATCATTTAAGTTCGGCTTAAACTGTTACGAATCATGATACTTTACTCAAGCTGGTTAAAATTTCTATAAAAAAAAAGCATAAATAGTTCTAAACCGCAACCAATTTTAATGCTGACGTCTGTTTTTATAAAGATAAATTAATATCATATAGATATGACTCCTGAAATATTCGAACTGCCGGTGGAGGGTATAAAAGATTCGGCACCGCCTTGTTTGTTCATTATTTCTCCTTAAGCGAGTCTGGCCGCCATGGTTTAAAATATTTCGAGCTAGTGGATTTGGGTGTTGTTCAAGCCTTTCTAAATATTTTACTTCATGTATATAATATGTATTTTGTTCGACCTTTAATATTTCTAATATTTTGTAGTCATAGTTTTTACTAATGGCACATTAAGATCCTTATGGATGTTTGAGTTTTTAATATACAAGAGAGCGGCTGTGATTATTCGAAAAAGTTTATTTTTGCGCCTTTGAATTTTTTCGATGTTAGAGGCGGAGGCAGTGCCCCATAGTTGAATACCGTAGCACCAGATAGGCTTTAAGATAAAGTTGTAGAGTAGAAGCTTACAATCGAGACTAAGGATAGAATTTCTTCCAATAACCCAAAGAATTTGAATGGCTTTTAGTTTCACTTGAGTTAAGTTTTTGCTTCTATATGCCATTTCCACGTTAATCAGTGATGTGCAGCCCATACCACAATTGTGGAAACGAATTCACACACATTCTTCACATTTATTCTTACGCTGTTTCATTTAGTCCAAGAGAGTACACAATTCAGTCGTCGATTATCAAGCGAATGTTATATGTACGCATGTTTGCTCATTTACCATTATCCTCCATAGTTTTAACCACTTCTCCAGTTCAAATATTTATGTGAGTAAGTAACGAAATGATTCATGACGGTTTTCGTGCACGCTTAGAAAAGCTGTATCGTTCGGAAATGTTGAAGTTTGGGCGTAGTTGTTTGCAGACATGTCCGAAGTATGACTCCAGCACCAATTTACTGAGTAGAACTTAAAAAATCGCTTTCTTCAATAATAAATGTACGACAGATTAAGGCCGAGGCCACGCAATGAGCGGCTAAGCGTCAAGCGTCTGAGCGATGAGCGTCAAAGCGTCAAGTTTGAGCGGCAAGTGGCTTATTACTGAGCGTCATTTCTGAGCGGTTTGTTGTTAAAATGCTATTGTAAAAATCGTATTTATATGAATTTAATGCGTTTATTAAGAAAAAAAAAACAGTTTGCGGCCTGTTCGTCGATTTCGAGCGAAGACTTCGTTCGCTTAACTTACATTTAAAACAAAAAGAAATTATAAAATATATATATATATATATATATATATATATATATTAATCGAAATCGACGAACAGGCCTTGGTGTTCATCATTAACCATATATATACAAATCTACCCAAATGTGAAATCCATTGATTTGCTGTTGCAAGCAGTTAACACTAGATTGACAAAACAAAAAAATAAATTTTCGGTTATATTTTTATTTTTAAAATTTGGTAATCTGTCTTGCCATAATAGCGGCCGGCTTTGTACAGATGAAATTGTAAGCTCCACATTCACTTTTGCCATGTTTATTCTTTGACGCTCAGAAAACAACTAAAAATTAGAACAAGTTTTATTCCTGAGCGACGCCGCTTAGCCGCTCAAAAATTTCGCTCGCATGCCGCTCATTTCGTGGCCACTTCAATAGTATTTCATATGTTTTAATTTTTTGACGCTCATCGCTCAGCCGCTTGACGCTTAGCCGCTCATTGCGTGGCCTCGGCCTTAGTAGCTTTTTAATAGATTGTGTGTGTTTGCTGGAAAGTTAAGCTTTAATTCATGCAATAAGACTTCATGCCAGACTTTATCAACGGCTTGCGAAACATCGATGAAGAGTTCTGAGCAATATTTTCTGTCTTCAATTTTTTCTTATGACAATAACTATTCTATGAGTTTGTTTAATTCTGCTGTGTTTTTTTCTAAACCCGAATTAATGGTTTGGAATACAACTATTTTTATTTGACATCGGTGTTAGCTTTGACACTAATAATTTCTCAAATAGCTTTGATATATTTGATAATAAGCTAATAGGCCAATATGACTCAACTTATGTATGATTTTAACCTGGCTTTGGTATCATGGTAACTAAGGAAACCTTCCATTTTTGAGGGTAGTATTGCAGGCGTAAAATAGCATTAAAAATTAAAAGAATATTTTTTTTTGCTATGCAAGGTAGCTCCAAAAGCATTTTGTTACTGATCTTATCAACACCTTGGGGCTTAAATCAGAAATAGCCTTTACGATTTTTCTTATCTCAAATCTTAGGGGAATATCTTTCTTAAGCTTTTTGTGCACTCTTTTAATACATTTTAAAGTTGAGGGGATCTGTGCAATTGCCGCTCTCTTCGAACTCTTCTATTTTCAGTCAAGAGACGCTCGACATCTATAAAATATATTTTATTATTTTTGATTTTTTTTGGGGCTATAATTGAGTGTTGAACTGCTACTTTAAGATAACTGTCAAAATGAACAATAGGGTTCTCCACATTCTCCGGTATACTGACATATACAATACGGTGTACAAATAGAATGTGAGAAATGTTTCTTTTAATAAGTTATTTGACTATTGCAAAAAAAACTCAATATAAATTAAAATTTGATTTATTGATCACATACGAAAAATAAAAATTGTTAATATAATAAAAATATTTTTGGTATTAACCCTTAAACAAACACGAATGCATACTCACACAAACGAGCTCCAGGGCTTGTATTTTATGGATAAGAGTTCATACATAGTAATACAGAGCCTGGCTGAGCCCTGGGGATACAAAGACAAAGACTTCCACGCGCACAGGTACAAAAAATTTTGTTTCTCTGAAGTTTTCTGCTTAAAAAAAATTTACTGAGGAATTTGTTAATAATTATGAGGGTCTTTCGATGCTTAATATGTAAAATATCAAGAGACATTTCAAAAATGCCTGGCTAGGACCTGGTTTCCTTTTAAGGGTTAAGCGCATCATATGGGGTACGTTCGTAAATGCATCACTGCGCTGCATCAGTGATTTCAAATGGTTATAAATTTATCAGTGAAGTAAATGTGGACCAAGAAATTGTGAAATACTCCACAAAAATAAGTCACACAATAAAAAAAAATTATAATTTTTTTTTTTAGCGGCTTTAAAAAAAAGTTTGATTTTCTGATGCAGCGCAGTGATGCATTTACGAACGCACCCATGCTTGAATTTAAATAAAACCAAGTATACATTAGATGTCCTCGAAATTTCTTCATATGTTTCAAAAGCCTATAAATGCCATGAAATATAAAATAGAACATCGTGCGATTGGCTCAGTACAAGATTTATAAGCGATTCATTTGCTGTGGCTTCGTGGCTGGTTGGCGCGTATCTGAAATGTCTAATTTTTCATAACTTTGACACAAACATCATGCAGAATTTGGCCAATGGCTTTGATAATATTGCCTTTGAGGTTCATTGCGGTTTGTTTCTTTTCCATAGAAACCTGCACCTTAAAAATTTCTTAAAAAAACAGACTAACGGATTTAAAAAGCTTGATCTCGGTGTGCAGTTTGCCTTAACTCCACTTAAGATGGCAATACCTTCAAATAAATATCATTAGATATCAAATGAAGCATAAGCTGTGTGACACGTAACCCCCTTTTTTGTTGAAAACATATATCGTTGGTAACTTTATCATCAAATTCATAAAATTGTTTTATATTCGGTCAATTATTCACCATAGTTCGCGTGTAAAACCAACTCTTCGCTTATGTCTGTCAACTCAAATAAACAACATTTTGTCAAATTTTGTCTTATAAACAGTTTCTTCAAGACATAAAACTTATCATTTAGGTTCTATTAATAACTTAAAGTTTACTAAGTTAAAAATATAAATATGTTTGAAGAGAGTTTGAGGAGAGTGTAACAAATTCAAAACCAATTATAATTAAACACCAGCCATCGAGATTAATTCAAATTGTAACCGTCGAAATTTTACGACAAAAAATTATTTTCTTCTTTTTGTGTTTTCTAATAGAAGTCAAGCCGTGTTTTTGTCGGCTAGAGAGATAAACCAATTATAGGTGAATATTTTTCTTCATTATAAAAAGAAGTTTATTACTCAAAGTTCTTTCTGTGCTTAAAAGAAACGAATTTAATTTTTATTGTTTTTACGTTTTTTTAAAAACAAATATTTTGTAATATTAAACTTATCATGCAGCTTAAAGAGATATTCTACTAATGAACTCACATGGATATTGAAACACAACTACAGTGAACGAAATATCTATCATAGTTAAAACATATTTTTTCTCCGTTGTCCCAGTGTGAAACAGAGGGCCATATCAAGGTTAATAGTATTCAAATATGTCTACAGTTCTTCGGGATATCATAGTTTTGCGTATTTTAATACTTAAAAAATATTTCATATCAACAAATTTTATGCAAAACATTCAAATTATTTTGATAAAAAATATATGGGGGATTTCATCTCAAGTGACCCAACTTTTGAAATCGAAGTCTTCCGATTTGGATGAAATTTGCACCAAGGTTAGTTCTATTGGATAGTAGTTTAGACACAAATTTTCAACAAGATCGGTTAACAGTTTCTGAGTTAGAGGGGGTAAAAATTTGACATTTTAGCCAAACAGGTGTTCTTTCTCATCCATGCTACTTATTACAAATTGGTGTTAGCAAAATTTTTTCCAAAAAAATTAAATAGCTTTTACTTCATTCTTTCGAAAATGATTTTTATGTTTTTTTTTTAAATTAAAAATTTTTTTTTTTTTAAATTTCGAACTTTTTTTTATTCTTGGTTTTTAAATGGGTATTTTTTGGCTCAAAAGAAAGCTTGTCTTTTCCTTTAAGGAAGTTTTGGATACCTATTGGGCTGTGAGTGGGATATGTTAAAAAAAAAAAATAGTTTCTAACTCAAGACGAGGGTTTTTCAATTTTCAGCATATGCACTTCTTTGAAACGTATGCTGAGAAACTAGACAAATTTACCTTTTCGAATGTATGTAACAAACATACCTAACTAGCATTTTATACCTTCGATACTGTAATACTCACAATATGTTAATCCCAGGAATAAAATCGCTTTTTTCTGCAGAAATATTGATAAATTAATTTTTACACCCTTCACCACATGAGGGTATACTAAGTTTGTCATTCCATGTGAAACCTTTTTATTATTCATCTCAGACCCCATAAAGTATATATATTCTGGCTTCTTGAGTAATTCTAAGTCGATTTAACCATGGCTGTCGTTCTGTCGGTCAGTCCGTCTGTTGAAAACACGCTTGCTTTCGAAAAACCCAAAAGAAACGAACAAATTGCAGCAAAATCGGTTCAGTAGGATCAGAACTATAAATCAAAAGGTGGAACCACCACCTTAAAAAATTGATAATTTTGTAACAATAACTAACATAAATGGTGGAACAATGCACGTTTTATTCGACTGGAAATCACGCTGTAAAATTTCGTGAAGATCCGTCCACAATTTACCCTAAGCCCCATATAAGCCCTACTCCCGGAAAACAGTTTAGTACGCCTAAAACCGTAATAAATAATGCTTTGAGAATAAAATTTAATACTTCACAGTTTTATAGGACTTGAACTCACACTAATAAATTTCTAATAAATATAAAGCCCACTTTGGTAAATTTATTAAATACGCCTAAAACCGTAGAAGATATAAATATTGCTGTAAAATTTTATTCCAATTTAGCTTCATATCACCAAAAGAAATGTCATGCAATTTTGTGATACCTTAGATACCTTAGATCCCATATTTAACTGAAATTCACTGTAAACGCTAAAACTTATTTCACCGCTGAAAGAATTTCACCTTTCGTACAACATTATTTATAAGAAAAACAAACTCTAAAATTTTAAAAACTGAAACATATTTTGTACAAGCAACAAAACTTTTGTTACGCCAACAAATAATTTGTTGAAATGGCAATAAAGTTTTGCAATGTCCAAACGGACAAAAAATTATGATTTTTAAATCCTTCACCGAAGGCAAAATGGTACATACAAGTTTTTACTTCAGTCATCGTTCCATAAATGGCAGAGCTTTGATCAAAAAACAACGACAGCCAGCAAAGGTTTCCAAATTAGGTAGAGGCGTCTTTGTTATCAAAACATAACATCCGACAAAATGTGGACGGAATTGGTGAAGTGGATGTGGCACTTCCCAAACAAACGCATTAAAAATTTATTTATATCTGGAGAACGGCAAGGCCCAAAGTTTTCCAACTAGGTACAAGCATTCATCAAGCAATTTCTAAGATTACGACCTGAACTTTGCGCAAAAAGTTTATATGGATAGCCTGCCAGCCAGCCAACAAGCCGAATGGACATCGTTAATTCGACACAGGAAAGCATAATACCCTCTCTACTATTGGGGCTTAAGTATAATTAAAAACAACACTTTCATTACGCCACCGATTATTTCCCTGGATTTTCGGGAAAAAATCCATGGAAATTTGCGCGGGAATCCCCAGGATTTTTTTTAAATTAAATTATGGCAACTTTACTGCTGATAAAATTGTAAATAAGTTGTGTCATGAAATACACTTTAGCCGTTAGGCAAAATGGTCTTAAGTCAAAAAACGCATTCTAAGTTTTTGATGTGCTTCACTTCAACTTGTTTGCTCCTTTGTTGGGCTTTAATCACTTTAGTCTAGCACAAATGCTTCTAGTCGTTGTCACCTGCTCTAAGGAAAAAAGTCTATGAAATACACCAAATAAATATTTTACAATTTAACATTTTTGCCAAACGCCAAAAAGATGTCAATTCATATTCGATAATTAAGGCAAGGTTTAATTCTCTGAAATTTCGAAAGAAGAAAAGTAAAAATGTACAGAACTTTTAATTTGTTTAAAGATTTATTTTATAAAAACGTAAAAAAGTTGTTCCCACTTGCTTCAAAAAATTTAATAATTTTAAATGCAGAGCTGCTGCATAAAAGATTTTTCGGATTCGATTCTGTAAGAGATTATGACAAAAATTTAGTAATAAAGAAAACACTTATTCGATTCGAAGAAAATTATTTTTTATAAAGAAAGGAATTACAAGTTTTGAAGGAAGTGCCATGAAAACTCAAAGTGTCTAAAGATTGCATAATTCTTGATAAAAATTAGAATAAAAAATTGATAAGAAATTTGTTTAAATAGTTAAAATTTTTTGGCTTTGAATTAATTCTGTGGCAGTAAGTGCTTAACTCTGTTTGTTAAGTTTAATGGTGGCTTTTGGAAATTTACTCGGTATTCAAAATAATCACCAGTTCTCTGCGGTTTAGTTTTTTAAGTTCTTATTCCTAAAAATCCCGCTTACCCGGGAAATGAAAAAAATAGCGGGAAAAGAAAAAACTCTAATTCGGATTAATAAATCTTTCCCACCTGAATTTGTTTTCCTGGATTTCAACCCCAAACTGGTAAGGAATACTGCAAAGATTTAACACCAAAACCATTATTTTCTAACTAAGTGGGCTTTTAAATACTAATGGATCCAGTATTTACACTTTCTAGAGTCTAACATAAGTATTTCTTGGTTTTGCCCACGACACAATAAACAAAAACTCTTTTTATTCCCCACCAATGGTGGAGGAAAGTGTAAAAATATCTCCCGAAAACGGAAAACGAATGTCAAAATATACTTTAAAAATATAATTACTATGAACATTATCCAACCAATAAATATGTTCATACAAAAACATTGACCCTAGAACTTTGTCGTTTATTCTTTTTTCTTCAAAATTCTGTAAATTTTGTGTAAGCCACCGAAGAAAACCAAAAAAAAAAAAAAAAAAAAAAACAAAAAAGAAAAGAAGAAATTAAAAAATACCACATCTAAGAAAGCACAACAACATTTGCCAGCTGCTATTGTCATTAAATCTTGTTTAGATTTTTTGTTTAAAAACATTAAAAAAAAAAATCAAATTTAAACAAAAGAAATGTTGACCGCAGCTCCAAGAACATACAGACGCCACAAACTGCCATTGATTATGTTACTTCATTGAGCGGTTAATTAGTAATTAAAGCTTTTTTCCGGTAGATCTTTCTTGATCATTCATTCCGCTTTCCGAAGAAGCTTAAGGTGAAGGAATTTTGTCAGTATAAGTGGCTACCAGAAATAAATATTTTAAGCGTAAAATATTTTGATATGTTTTTTGAGAAATAAAATGCGTGCGTTAATGTTTTCCATTGTAAAATGCTTAAGCATTGTTTTTTATTGATTACACACAATTTTTTATTAAAGAAAAAAAAAATATTTTATTTAGATGTGGGACGAAAGTACACGCAAAGAAAAAAACATGGTTGTGGTAAACATATTCTAAGAGCCACATATTATGGTAAGAATTGAGATTATAGTAACCATATTACGATTATTATTGAATCATATTATGACTAATTATAATCGTAATATAATATCATAGTATTTCATGTTAATCATTATAAGTTAAGAAGTAATCATATTATTGTCATGTTAATCATAATAAGTCATGCTAATCATTATAAGAATAGAAGTAATCATGTTATGATAAGTGCTGCTGGCACAACAATAAAAAATAAATTTAAATTTTTTGCATCGATTTTTTATTTTGTGGCACTTTACATTTTTTTTTTTAATATAAATACAATTTCTATAAATAATAATTTATTTTTTTGCACTTGTTTTTTAGTGAGTATTTATTTTTAATTTTTTAACCTCCAACTCGAAATAATTAAAATAATTCCATAGGCGTATTTAAAACAAACGACACAACTGATTAAAAATTATTTTGCAAATGTCGCTAACAGAGTAAACATATTTTGTTTGCTACTTAAGCATACTATGACTGCACGTATAGAAAGTTATCATGTTATCGCTATTAAATATCATAATATGGTTTTGAGTAATATAATAAGTTTTCAAAGTTATCATTATTTAGTTGTTAGAAAAATATTTATTTTTGAGTCAACAATACTCAAAAAGTAACTATAATATTAAATAATAATTTAATAAAAATAAAAAGTTTTTGTGTACGACAACAATATATTGTTACAATAAACATAGTGTAGTTGCCGTAACCATGCCCAACCATATTTTTTTTCTACGTGTATGATGTCACTTCTAAAAGTGAACTGAATATGAAAAAGATTTTAGATTTATTTTCTTAGGTTTTCTGTACTGCGACTCTTGCGGAAAAATCTTGAATTGTTTTTTATTTTCGCTCGAAATTTAATACAAGATTCCTTTTTATCCTCTTAGTAGTTTCAAAATTGACGGTCTGGCAAGGCTCTCAGCTGTAAAATGTCTGTCATTTATAAATTGAATATGGAACGTTCAACAACCGAAAAACGCGTCAAAATTGTTAAAACTTACAACAAAAGTAGTAGTTCACTTTTCCACTTTTTAAGCATTACGGGGTGATTAAGGTCGTCATAATCGCCCTACTGTGCAAGGAATTGGCGAAAGTAAAAATAAGTTTTAAGAGACCGGAAACGTTACAGATGTGATTTGGCCTGTGCATCATCGCAGTGTGCGCACTGTCGAAAATATCGCTTCTGTTATTGAAAGTGTGGCGGATAATCCTAATTTGTCGATTACCGCTATAGCTGTACGATAACCGACATTTTGTGGCCTTGAATTGAAGATAATGAACTGGACGATACGTGGTTTCAACAAGACTGTGCCAAGAGCCATACAACACGACAGATTTCGGCTCTATTACATGGGAACTTTTCAGAACGCGTAATTTCAAGTTTTGGTGACGTCAATTTGCCATCAAAATCATGCGATTGTACTTCGTTAAATTTTTTGGGGCTACGTCAAAACCGTATCTACGCGGATAATCCCCAAACGCTGGGGAATTTGAAAACCAACATTCGTCAAGTTATCGCCAAAATACCGCCCGAAATGTGCCGAAAGCTACCTCAGAAGCATCGACGGCAGCAACTAATCTAGAGGCGGTCATTTAAATGGCATTGTACAAGGCAACATAGAATTAAAGAGACAGAATTAAAAGATCTCAAAATTATTAGGCAAAACTTTTTATTTAAGTTGATGGAAATAATATGCTTAAAGTAAAAACTTAAGCAAATTCTGACATTAAAGCGCTATTAAGAGGCTATAATAGTTTCATAAATTCAAGACCAGACAATAAACTAATCAATTGAATAAATCAGTCAATATTATACTGAAATGGCTATTGTCATTTTAAATTTAAACATTATATTTTAAATATTTCATTTTTATTGGTTTAAAAAATTCCCTCAAAGAAAGTACCGTAATTTATGAATGGAATAAAATTTTTTTTAAACATCCATTTTAAGTGACTTTATAGCGTTTAAAACTGTGCTGAACTGAACAGAATTGTTAGGAAATTTATTTTTGGTATCTTTTCGATTTGTCTTTCAATCAAATGAGAGTGAAAGCAATCCATCTAGAAATCTTGATATAAAATTCAATTTAATGATGCAGATTGAAAGCAAAAGTAACTTTTTGTTTTGGTTGTTATTGAAATTGAATGGTTTTTTTGCTGTTGTTTGGTTTGTCATAAAAAAGGCCCATCACATAAAATCAATGAAACAAAAACAAAAAAAAAAAACAGAATAAATTTGCATACAATCGTGAAAATAATAAAAATTTAAATGAGTTAAAAAAACAAAAAATCTAAACCTAAATGAAATTCGGCATAAGTTACACAGTTACCATAAAACCAGACTCTTACCTGGCATTACCGGAAATTTGTTACACAAAACGAAAATGTCATAGAAATAAGAATTCAAACCATAAAGTTAAAGTGGCAGTGAACAAAAACAAAAAAAATAAAATAAAAATTTTTTAAAAACTAGCATTTTCTTAAGATGGATTTTAGAGTGGCAAATGTTAATGATTATTGTTCCCTCTTTTATATATTATTATTTTTCTTTTATGTTTGCCTTTTATTAGATGTATTGTTAGAAATATATTATTTGTTTTTAATTAATTATAAAATTCCATTGTTTCAAAACCAGCTTTCATTAGTCAAAAACTAATTTCGAAATGTTAACAAGTTATAAAACTAATGATTTTTAATTTCTAAAACTTGAATCAATCATTAATATTTTTAAAAGTGTTAAGTTAAAGCACTTTTCCTTTCAGAATTTGTTTATCTTAGAAAGTGGAATTATATATATTTGAAAGCATTTCTACTGGTTTACGCTTTTAAAATTGTTCCAATATTCAATAGTGGCTTTCCTTCAATAGTTGAATTAATTTCAGTGTTAAGAGGGTGAACATATAATTATCGTTAATACCATCATTAGTAGTTATTCAAAGATCAGAGCACACTTATTATTAAATACTTACAATTCAAACTGAAGCAAATTAATAAGAAACAAAGTATACAATTAAAAATATACGTTTAAAATTAGTTCAAATTTAATTTAGTTTTTTAAAATTTTTCTTAGCAAACATCAAAATGGACGGTAAAATTAACAACATATCAACAAAGCACAAACTTAACTTTAAATTGAATTAAACATTTACTCTGCTAAAACTCCTACTCTGGACCATTTCTACTTTAACTCTAACTCTAACTAAACTCTACTGGAACTCTACTCTAACTCTACTCTAACTTTATTCTTACTCTAACCCAACTCTACTGGAACTCTACTCTGACTCTACTCTAACTCTACTCTAACTCTACTCTAACTCTACTCTAACTCTACTCTAACTATACTCTAACTCTACTCTAACTCTACTCTAACTCTACTCTTACTCTACTCTAACTCTACTCTAACTCTACTCTAACTCTACTCTAACTCTACTCTAACTCTACTCTAACTCTACTCTAACTCTACTCCAACTCTACTCTAAATCTTCTCTAACTCTACTCTAACTCTACTCTAACTCTACTCTAACTCTACTCTAACTCTACTCTAACTCTACTCTAACTCTACTCTAACTCTACTCTAACTCTACTCTAACTCTACTCTAACTCTACTCTAACTCTACTCTAACTCTACTCTATCTCTACTCTAACTCTACTCTAACTCTACTCTAACTCTACTCTAACTCTACTCTAACTCTACTCTAACTCTACTCTAACTCTACTCTAACTCTACTCTAACTCTACTCTAACTCTACTCTAACTCTACTCTAACTCTACTCTAACTCTACTCTAACTCTACTCTAACTCTACTCTAACTCTACTCTAACTCTACTCTAACTCTACTCTAACTCTACTCTAACTCTACTCTAACTCTACTCTAACTCTACTCTAACTCTACTCTAACTCTACTCTAACTCTACTCTAACTCTACTCTAACTCTACTCTAACTCTACTCTAACTCTACTCTAACTCTACTCTAACTCTACTCTAACTCTACTCTAACTCTACTCTAACCTTAACTCTACTCTAACTCTACTCTAACTCTACTCTAACTCTACTCTAACTCTACTCTAACTCTACTCTAACTATACTCTAACTCTACTCTAACTCTACTCTAACTCTACTCTAACTCTACTCTAACTCTACTCTAACTCTACTCTAACTCTACTCTAACTTTACTCTAACTCTACTCCAACTCTACTCTAAATCTACTCTAACTCTACTCTAACTCTACTCTAACTCTACTCTAACTCTACTCTAACTCTACTCTAACTCTACTCTAACTCTACTCTAACTCTACTCTAACTCTACTCTAACTCTACTCTAACTCTACTCTAACTCTACTCTAACTCTACTCTAACTCTACTCTAACTCTACTCTAACTCTACTCTAACTCTACTCTAACTCTACTCTAACTCTACTCTAACTCTACTCTAACTCCACTCTAACTCTACTCTAACTCTACTCTAACTCTACTCTAACTCTACTCTAACTCTACTCTAACTCTACTCTAACTCTACTCTAACTCTACTCTAACTCTACTCTAACTCTACTCTAACTCTACTCTAACTCTACTCTAACTCTACTCTAACTCTACTCTAACTCTACTCTAACTCTACTCTAACTCTACTCTAACTCTACTCTAACTCTACTCTAACTCTACTCTAACTCTACTCTAACTCTACTCTAACTCTACTCTAACTCTACTCTAACTCTACTCTAACTCTACTCTAACTCTACTCTAACTCTACTCTAACTCTACTCTAACTCTACTCTAACTCTACTCTAACTCTACTCTAACTCTACTCTAACTCTACTCTAACTCTACTCTAACTCTACTCTAACTCTACTCTAACTCTACTCTAACTCTACTCTAACTCTACTCTAACTCTACTCTAACTCTACTCTAACTCTACTCTAACTCTACTCTAACTCTACTCTAACTCTACTCTAACTCTACTCTAACTCTACTCTAACTCTACTCTAACTCTACTCTAACTCTACTCTAACTCTACTCTAACTCTACTCTAACTCTACTCTAACTCTACTCTAACTCTACTCTAACTCTACTCTAACTCTACTCTAACTCTACTCTAACTCTACTCTAACTCTACTCTAACTCTACTCTAACTCTACTCTAACTCTACTCTAACTCTACTCTAACTCTACTCTAACTCTACTCTAACTCTACTCTAACTCTACTCTAACTCTACTCTAACTCTACTCTAACTCTACTCTAACTCTAACTGTACTCTAACTCTACTCTAACTCTACTCTAACTCTACTCTAACTCTACTCTAACTCTACTCTAGCTCTACTCTAACTCTACTCTAACTCTACTCTAACTCTACTCTAACTCTACTCTAACTCTACTCTAACTCTACTCTAACTCTACTCTAACTCTACTCTAACTCTACTCTAACTCTAACTCTAACTCTAACTCTAACTCTAACTCTAACTCTAACTCTACTCTAACTCTACTCTAACTCTAACTCTACTCTAACTCTACTCTAACTCTACTCTAACTCTACTCTAACTCTACTCTAACTCTACTCTAACTCTACTCTAACTCTACTCTAACTCTACTCTAACTCTACTCTAACTCTACTCTAACTCTACTCTAACTCTACTCTAACTCTACTCTAACTCTACTCTAACTCTACTCTAACTCTACTCTAACTCTACTCTAACTCTACTCTAACTCTACTCTAACTCTACTCTAACTCTACTCTAACTCTACTCTAACTCTACTCTAACTCTACTCTAACTCTACTCTAACTCTACTCTAACTCTACTCTAACTCTACTCTAACTCTACTCTAACTCTACTCTAACTCTACTCTAACTCTACTCTAACTCTACTCTAACTCTACTCTAACTCTACTCTTACTCTACTCTTACTCTACTCTAACTCTACTCTAACTCTACTCTAACTCTACTCTAACTCTACTCTAACTCTACTCTAACTCTACTCTAACTCTAGTCTAACTCTACTCTAACTCTACTCTAACTCTACTCTAACTCTACTCTAACTCTACTCTAACTCTACTCTAACTCTACTCTAACTCTACTCTAACTCTACTCTAACTCTACTCTAACTCTACTCTAACTCTAACTCTACTCTAACTCTACTCTAACTCTACTCTAACTCTACTCTAACTCTACTCTAACTCTACTCTAACTCTTCTCTAACTCTACTCTAACTCTACTCTAACTCTACTCTAACTCTACTCTAACTCTACTCTAACTCTACTCTAACTCTACTCTAACTCTACTCTAACTCTACTCTAACTCTACTCTAACTCTACTCTAACTCTACTCTAACTCTACTCTAACTCTACTCTAACTCTACTCTAACTCTACTCTAACTCTACTCTAACTCTACTCTAACTCTACTCTTACTCTACTCTAACTCTACTCTACTCTAACTCTACTCTAACTCTACTCTAACTCTACTCTAACTCTACTCTAACTCTACTCTAACTCTACTCTAACTCTACTCTAACTCTACTCTAACTCTACTCTAACTCTACTCTTACTCTACTCTAACTCTACTTTAACTCTACTCTAACTCTACTCTAACTCTACTCTTACTCTAGTCTAACTCTACTCTACTCTAACTCTACTCTAACGCTACTCTATTTTTTCTTTTACTCTACTCTACTCTAACTCACCTCTAAAGTTAGCTTTTATTTTAACTCATTTCTAATACAAAGATCGCTTATCGACCAAATTTTTTTAGCTGGATTAATCTGATATTTTTTGTTAATTTAAAAATATTTAGATTTTATTTTTCTCCATTAATTCTTTATGGAATCAATACGTCTCCTATCAAGTTTACTTCTTAAGTTTTTCGTTTGTTTTGAGGGCTTCCTTATTACGACAGGTTTTTTTTCTCCCATTCTTATATCAATAAAACACTTTTTAAATACTAATTTTAGTTTAAACAATGCATACGCACGTCATCTTTTAATCCTTTTAATCTTTATTAGAAAACAAAATGTAAGCGAGTGTTGAAAAGAGTGTGGTTGTACTTTTTTTATGACCCACCTTAAGTTTACCACCCAACACTGAATTGAGGAAAAATGCAAAGAAAAATTTTGCAAAACATGAAATATTAATAATCTTATCTAAATGGATTCACATTAGTTTAATAAATATAAAACATTTTATATAAATTATAGTTAAAGGCAACTTTGTTTTAGTTTTTCTATCTGTAAGAGAATTTGTTTAATGCATAAAATGTAAAGAATTAGTGACTCAAAAATTTACAAGAAAAGCATTTTCAATAATTGAGCATTACCAGTTGATGTAAACTAAGTGTAGGGTACACAAAACAAGTACTCACTTTGAATGTAAAATGTAGTATCTGAAGGCTTGCCTTAAATAATTTTCAATTTTTCTTTTTGTTCTTAACTTTTTTTTTTAAACTTAAAGACATAAACAAACAATTTGTTAGCTTTAAAGTTCCAATAAAAATTTATTAAATTTTATCTAACTTTTTTCAACTGCTACATTTAATGAGTTTTAAAAACGCAAACATTTAATTTTATATGCCAGAATAAAACAAGTAAGAAAATATAGACGGCTTAAACCGAACATTTGTTACCCTACGCCACAGTATCGTACGCAAACAAATTTTCGGGATCCATGGGCACTAATGGAATCGGCCAAATAAAATTTTTATACGAAGATAATATTCATATAAGAGTTCTAAATGAGATTAAAATATAGGGGTTTATATGGGTTCTGTTGGAAACTATGGACCTACTACCACACAATTTTGCCGATACATAATAGCTATAAAAGTAGTTATCGTCGTCAAATTTAAACATTTATAAAAAATTAAACGATATAGTCAAATATGGACCGATTCCGTGAAAATTTGTTTGGATAATTTAAATTGCATTAAAATATTTTTAGAAACAGAAATTTCATCCAATTATCTTTAAACTGGCACTTTTTCAAAGTGGCACATAGTGCGGAAAGTTCCTGATAATCAATTACTTGGAAGTAATCAGAAATGATTCCTCTGCTGAATATCCAACCAGCTCACTACTTTCGGTCATAGACCAATTAGTTCCCGGGCAATTTTTTTTTTGTCTTCCGCCATAAGCTTGCTAGTGTAAGAAGGCGAACAGTCTGCAGCCTGAATGGTCAAAATACATCATGAAGTCTCAGGCAAGTACACGCAGAGAAAAAACATGGTTGAAATATTGTTGAAAAGACCATATTTTGGTTCCAAACAAACAAACTATTACAAACTAATTATGGTGAATTTCGAACATGATATGGTTAATTTTGATCATTGTTATGGTTAATATTGAACATCATATGGTTAATATTGAACAAATTATAGTGAATTTTAACTATATAACGGTTGATTCCGACCATAACATGATAGCCTGCAAACATAAACATTGTTAAAATCTAACCATAGTATGTTGCTCTTAGAATATGGTTACCCCGTCAACCATATTTTTTGCGTGTAGGTAAACGATTTATAAATTTTTGCTGAAGCATGATTGCAACTTAAAATTGGTCACACAGATTGCAGTCCCATCACCAATCGAGGAAAGGAGGGCCAGCAATCCACCTTTCTTATGTCAACTGTGCAACAAATCGTTAAATAGTCAGCTTTTAAAGGGAAATCCGAAACCTCTGATCACTACTTTTGACATATCGAGCAAGGACTGTCATTGGAAACTGTGGCACCCTATGCTCTAGCGGGAGTAAGAGGAACGTATATATATCTTCAAAATTGTACTTTTCGCACACACAGAACCAAATAAAAATTGATTTCAAATAAAAAAATTTCAATATTAATTAAAAAATTAATTAAACCAGAAAATAAATTAATTGCATCAATTAAACGTTTAATTCGCTTGATTAAACGTTTAATTCACTTGATTAAAATTTTAATTAAGAATGATTTTATTTTTGATCAATGCTTTAATTGAAAAAAAAAAATTAGCGAGAATTTTTTCTGTGCAAGGTTATCATGGGCAGACAACCAGGCAGCCTGTCAGAAGGACGGATGAACAGACATCCCTAGAACGACTCAAAAAGTGAATCTAAGTTGATCGCTAAACTCAAAGGTGGGGCTTAAGCAACAAAAATTTTTTGTGTTACACACATTAGCACAAATGCATAACACCCCTTCAACTATGCCCAGCGGGAAAACTCAGAAGACCTTCTTACTTCAGGCCTTTTTAAAGGCCTGCTTAAAAGATTTTTTGATTCAATTACTATTCTTATCTAACTGCTAAAGAAGGCCTCATAGAAGGCCTCGGCTCTTTCGTATAAAAGATAAGATACACCTTCCACACTCACTTCTATGAGAAGGGAGTAACATTTTTTGTATTGTTTTTTTTTGCACAAGCAAAAGCAAAATCAATTTTTTTTGGTCCCGCTACCCTTCTTATGAGTGCGAGCGAGAGTGGAAGGCCTTCTCCGCAATGACAACGTGTGTAAAAAAGATATGAGTGTGGAATGGAGCAAGAAGGCCTTGTACATCCAGAAGAAGGGGTACAGAGGCCTTCTAGAAGGCCTTCCTACTACTTCTTTTTCCCGCTGGATGGTGGTGTTACGTGCATACAACAAAAAGATTTCGACTGGAGATCTCCTCAGCCAAATTCATATTATTCAATTAAAGCGAAAAAAGTCTTTTTGAAAATTCTATAAAGTTGCCAAAATAAAAGTTTAATGACCTTTTTAAACAATCTATAGAATAAAAAAACAACATTTAGGTCATCATAAATGACTTAATTTTCGTAATTTTTTTTTTAATTGAGTTTAAACAAAAATTTGATTATAATTGCAAAAAGTGTTCAAAACTAATTTTTTTTAAAATCAATCTTAAAAGACTGAATGTCTAAGCAGCTTAAAATAAGTATGTATGATATGATCAAATATTATTATCGAATTATGTTTCTTTTTCATAACTTATAATTGAATAATAATAATTTCATAGTTATTCAATTTTCACACAAATCTACTGGAACTAATGGGAACATAAAAAGATGGTATCTCACGCACAATTATCTAAACAATACAACGTTAAACATTGAATGTTAATTTAAAAAATTCTGCCATAGAATTTTTCTTTTTTCAATAGAAATCAAACCGTTTATTTAACTTTCAGTTATTTTAAGCAATTTCTTTTCACGTTGTTGTTTTAGCGCTTTTTTTGACTTAAGTCGTGTTTGATTGACTTTAAATTCTCTAGTTTATTGAATTTCATTTTATCAAAACATTTAACTTCCTTTTGGTTGTGTAAACTTATTTCATATCAACAGTTTTCTATTCTTTGTAGCCCAGTTAATACTGTAAACTGTTTTGATCACTGTTAGTTGTTTAACAGAGATAGTGGTTAAAAGAAATTATGGAAAATTTGTTTATAGTTAAAGTTCTTCTTTTTGTTTTTTTTTTTTTTTTGCAATTTGGGTTTGTAAGGTGATAGAAATTAAACTTAAAGCTACAATTGTGAAATTATCATTTCGATGATTACATATTCAATTGAAGAAATAGAAATGAAGCGTTGAATATTTAGCTGACTGACTCCGCACCTGCAAAATGAGTAAAACTTGTATTGAAAATGAGAATTTTTTTATTGTAAAATTTCTTCAATATCGAGTTCTACGTAATGTGAAAAGCTCTTGTAATGCAGCGTTTTCCTATGAAAGTGTTTAGGAAAAATTAGCTTTAATTCTTTTTTTAAGGTAAAACATATCAAAAAAGGACGAGGTCAAAAGTTTGGTGTACTTAGCAAAACTCAAATTGCTCTTTACTATAAACACTAGTGTTTTTCTGAAGTCTTGGTCAATAATTTAATTGTTAGGTTGTCTTTATAAATTAATTTTACACAAAAAAAAAAAAAAAAAAAAATTGATTTCAATCAAATAATTTGTGATATATATCAGGGATTAAAACCTGCAGTCGAAACCAAAAACTGTCGAACAAAAAACGAAAATTTGTGTACAACTTTTGAGTTGTTTTGACAGCGACTGTTTACATTTAATGAATCAGAAGTAAAAATAACAGTTTTTATTTTGGCCAAAGACAAATTAAGTAGTGGAAAAAATGGCAGTTTTTCTAATTTGACTGCAGTTTTTTAAACTTTGATATTAATTAAAAAATTATTTTAATTTGCACCAGTAAACAGATTGCTTTATGTGACAGTTTTTTGACCAAATGTATTTTATGTAAAATAGAGATACTACTAAGCCCTTATGACACTACATTTTTTATTCATTAATTGATATAAAATTGATAGAAAGAAACAGTAAATGTTAGAAAGAGCAAACTATAAAAAATGTAAACAAAGTTTTTTAGTTTTTTTTTCTCTTGTTATGGTTTTGTTTCAGGGATGGCGCTAAGAATTTTTAAAATTGTACCAACAACCTGAAAAAATTGTACTTTTTTACCCTAATTGTACTAAAAGATTTTTTTAGTTGAAATTAATTGTATTTATGTTTATAAAAAACACCAAAAAAAGGTATTATAAATCTTATTTTAAAAAGTATCAACAAAAAAGTACAATTGAAACAACTTAGCCATCCCTGTTTTGTTTATTTTATTAAATGTTGCCAACTTTTTGTTTATGAGAAACCTAAAAACAAAAAGCGGTAAATCGCTGAATTTGCCCATAAACCGCTGATTCAGCAACACTTTTAATATTTCAAGCTTGAAATGTCAATTTTAAGTTAAACAATTTTACATTTTTTTTGACATAACTTCATTTTTTATCGATAACTTTAGTAAATTTTTGACGGTTTGCCATTTATCTTAATACAGTTTAACTCTTTGCACTTGGTAAATTTTTGTATTACATTATATTTGTACTGTTCACCAAAACTTGAACAATGCATTAAAAACGTAGTGGCATAAGGGCTTTATTAAAGTGACATCATTTTTAAAAACCGCCAATAACGGTTATTTTAAAATATCTCGAAAGCTGTTCTAGTTTCGACCATTCTGACTTCACATTCGAATTGAACGGACAATTTTACATAATGATTAGGTGTCAGATTTTATCGGTCACGACTTTGTAGAAAATTTGTGACACAGTGTTAATAGTATTAGATAAATGTTAAATTCACTTAATTAAACGTGTAGTTCACTTGATTAAACGTGTAACTCACTTGATTAAATTTTTAATTGAAACGGATTTTATTTTGATTAATGCTTCACTTGGTGAATATTTTTGGAAAATTTTTTCTGTATCACACTAAACTAATTTTTGTTATAAAATAGCACGCGGTTTCAAGAGGGACTTCCTAACCTTAACAGTCGATAACGGCGGTATTGTGGAAGCTTAATCTGTCAAATAGAATGTCACATATTCTGTATATTTTACCTAATCACCATACCCCTTTAATTTTCATTGAAAAACATCTTAAGCAATAAAAACTTTAGAATTTGGAACGATACCAAACCACATGAGATTCAAAAGCGTCCAATCCATCCCGAAATAGTCCCTGATTTGTGTGTCCTTGTTCCTTTGACAACGACGCACAGAGGGTTGAAATTGACTAAAAGTGAGGATTAATTCAAAAGCTGAACTTTATCGTTCGCAGTCATGCTTGGTATTGGATGAAAGTAAAAGCAAAATTCAACATTTCTAGCTGCTAAAACTACTGCTTTGAGTATCTGACTTTATAGGCAGTGAGCGGTAAAAGTCAAATAATTTTTACAAATTTTGTGTGCCGTGGGTAAAACTATAAAACTGTGGCCTAATTCTGGCATTCGTGATCGAGTACTTTCTCGATTCGATATTTTTCCAGTGCTAGTATTTTGTATAAAACCTTCTAAAACTAAAAACATTTTAATGGAACTACCAATTTCAGGAATTTGAGTGCGTACACAAAAAAAAAAAAAAAAAAAAAAAATGTTATGAGGGCAAATAATTTTAGCATTTGGCGATTATGTTGTTGGGGTAAACAAAAACTTGTTGGAGAAAATGAAATCCTTTTGTCACAAACATTTTCCAACAATATTTTTTTTACCGCAACAACATTAAATTATTTAAAGATTTTTAACAGCAAAATTATTTGTTGCAAATAAAATAACTTTTGCCGTTAAAGATTTTCCTCTGAAATAATGGCACATTAAAAATTGCTGTTGACGTAAATGATTTGCATTTGCAGGAAATAACAATTTTTGTTGCCATAAAATATTTATCTTTTGAATCAAATAATATTACTGTTGTAGTAAAAAATGTGCATTTGGCAATGACATGATTGGCACTTTATTATCATTACGATCAGTATTGAGTCGTTTGTCGGTGAGAAACTGGTGAAAAGTGAATATTTTAGTTTTAAAATAATTAAAAGAAATATTAAATTGCAGTACTTTGAAAAATATAATTCGGCAGAAAATCTTGGTAAGTTGATGCGATACACGTATTCTTTTCTCTAATTTATTGCATGAAAAATATTTTTACAGATTCGCTACATTTTTATTTCTTTTAATTTCTCAAATAAAAAATAATGTTTTCATTTATATTATAAAACTTTAAAATTTTTGCATTTGCGACAAAATTATATTGAACTGTTGAGCCAACAACGTTTGCAGTTGCGACAACAGCATACACAGAAAAAAATTATTTTCATATTTGAATACGAAAATCGCAAATTTGATTACAAAAATTCTTGAATTTTCTGCGATGACAATTTTTGCGGTATTGATAAAAAAGTTTGTATGTATAATTGTTGAATTTTTAGTCAACAACCAAGTTTATTGAGTCAATAAAAAAGTTGTTGCCCAAAATAATTTTTTTCAACAAAATGTTTACTTGATTTGTTAAAATAAATTGTTGAAAATGTTGAATAAATCAAACAAAATGTTAATCGAATCTTTATTTTTTTATTTATAAATGATGATGTCATAAATTTTCAATTTTTATATTTTTATAAAAACACTAAAATTTATTATGCGGGGATAAGTAAGTTCCTATGCGCATTTCACTGGTTGCTTAGGCCAGATCATCAGGAAACCTTTTCCAAAGACTTTGGCAACACTAAATATATTATTCAAATAAAACTGTAAAACAAATGAGAATTATGAGCTATTTAAAAATGAACAAAAGTTGTTAAAATACTGTCTTTACTTTGATTCAAATATTTTTTTTTATTGAATATGAAGAAATATTTAATTATTTCATTATTAAATATGTTTTATTGAGTGCTATTTTGCAAAGTGTAAATTTGATAAATTTTTTCTTTGAATCAAACAAAAAGTTTGTTGACCTAAAATTTTATTTTTAACAAACTGTGTTGTTAAAAATTTTCTTGAGATATTTTTTTCTGTGTACTTAACCTTTGGGGCAACAAGTAAGACATTTAAGGCAATACTTTTAACTTTGCCTCAACAAGAAATTTACACTTGAGGACAACAGAAACAGACCTGTTGCTACAAATGCAAAATGTTGTTGGGCACAATCCGAATGTGAATTCTATTTGAATCAAAATCAAATTTTTTTGGGATTACAGTCTTTTTTTTGTGTGTAATTAAAAAATTGTTGTTTTGCTAAACATTTTGGAAATTTAAAAGATTTTGTGAGTCGTGCTTAATTCCCAATTTTTATTCTTGATAAAAACTCTGAAAATGTATTGTTAAAGGGATAAGCTATTCCTATGCGCATTTTGCTGGTTGCTTAGGCCAGATCGTCAGGAAACTGCAAAAGCAAGTTGCCAGTTAAGTTTTCTAAGCGGTGCACTTGCCCGTTTATTATCAAAGTTTATTATTAAGCACGACTAACAAAATCTTTTAAATTAAAATTTTGTATTCCCAAAAATACTTTGATAATATTTTGGAAATGTATTAAATATTTTTTTTTTTTTGCTACATAAATGGGATATTTTCGAAATATATATTTATGCAATTTTTTTATGATATATAAAGAAAACAAATAAAATCTGGCAGATTTACTGCGTTTTTCTACTTATATCAATAATTCTAAAAAAGAAAGTATGTGGAAAACGGCGGTATATGTATATGAAAAACAAAAAGTGCTGTATTTTGTGGCGTAGCACACTTAAATTTACAGTTCTAGAAACTTCATTGATAAACGTTTTATTGAAGGGCGCGATTGGTGCTAATTTGTTTGTTCTTTTGAACCCGGCATAATGACCCAACTATAAAACTCGATATAATTCATGAACAAAAAAATAAATATACGATTCAGCATAACTTTACTTAGAAAAACTTGTTTATATTTATTTTGAACCAGAGTAACATTTTACAATAAAAACTTTAAAAAAGAATCCTCTTCTAGTTTAAATATAAAAAAAATGACTTAGTTTTTCTTCAGTGTTTCCATTTTGAATGTCATTTTTATAAATCTGACTAGTCAAAACTTATAAAACAATGAAAAAAATTTTTTTTAACTTAATCATTAATGAAATCGGAGCAAACATGTACAAAAAGTTCAGGGCACGGGCCATATTTACCTTTTTAACTTTCATCACATGTAACTCGAAATACAATCGGCCTCCAACTGATTTAAAATTTGAAAGTTTTAAAAAGGAATTCAATATCTTCAGCTACTGAGAACAGCATAGAGAAGGGAAGTGCTATTTTAAAACTAGAAGCAATTCAAAAAGTGGCAGGTAAATTTGACTCATCCTCATTAATGTAACATGTTTGTGAAAAAGAAAAAAAGGGTACCGATTAGAGGCGTGTCATAAAAGTGAGAATATTAAAGACTGGACGTATACATTTTTAGATAGGCTTTCTTTTCGCGTGTAGTAAATTGGACATTAGGAGGAAGCTTCCGAGATGTCATAAGTGGTCCCCAGAATTTGATTTGGGGGAAAAAAAATTACCAAAGTCAAAAATTAAGCCATAGACAAGTCATAAATAACGTGTATGCAATATGTTATGATCGGACTACAAATAGCAATGAAGTGTACAAAAAACTAGAAGAGCAGTATCCAGAGGCGGATCAAAAAATTAAAACCAAATATTTCAGGAATTGTTTTTAACTACTCTTTAATCATAGGGGGTGACTGGTTAAACTTTATTTTTAGAAACATCCTGATGCATATATGGGCACTTCCACAGAAGTGTCACGTTACGCCACCAAGCAATTGATCTAGTATTAGTGTTCAAATTTTTCCTATCTTTCACTACATTGCGCTTTACACTTTTCATATTATTCGAATGTGTATTCTAATTCAAATTGCAATTTTTAAAAGCTTTAATACTTAAATAGTCTTATACCGTGTTCAGATATACCTTTTTTATTGAGTCAATATTCGGTTTATTGACATAATTATCTTTCTGTTCACATATACACAATTTAGCTAACTCAATTTATATTACTACTACACACAACATTCAACGTAAACAAAAATGTACATGTATAAGCAAAATGTAAACAAGTTTGGACATCTTTAAGGAATAAACATCTGGCTTTTACGCAGACCTAATGGATGGGCCTTTGTTTTGTTGTAATTTCAGTTGCCAAATGTCAAAACCCTGTTTAGTAAGCTGTGTTATGCTCAATAAACACACTTGTGACAGGGTCGCATTTTAATTTTACTCAATATTTATAACAATTTCGTATTAATTGAGCAATAACTAAATTGCAATTTTATATGGATAATTGAGCTCAATAATGTCATTTATTGCGTAAAACTCAATTAAGGTGCATATCTGAACACGGTATTATTCCTTTAATATTTTCCAGGAAAATTTTCTATGCACTATCAGAATTTTCGTTTGTATATTTCTGTTACGAGGCTTACTTTAGCTTTCCTTTAGCTAGCAATAAAGTATATTGTACAGAAAATGTATACAACTATTAGATACCAGCAGAATGTAATGCATTTTCTGGTAGTGCATAGAAAATATTGAAGGAACAAGACTTTTAAAGTATAAAAGCTTTTAAAAATGGTAACTTGACTTAGAATACACATTCGAATAATATGAAAATTTATATAATAAATGCTACTCACAATGAGAAATAAATTCCCAGATTCTATTTATTTTAATAAATTTTATAAATAAGTGACCTCAAGCTTGAATAATTTATTAAAGTATAATATATAAAATTTATTGATAACTTTTTATTCTTTAAAGATTGATGTTTGACTATTGACTGCCAGCAGTCGTCGATGGCTGTGAGTGTTAAACGGCAAACCGCTCTAAAGAGATCGAGTGGTTGCGATTGAAACATGTAGGGGTAACGTTTCCGTGAAAGCCTGGGTTCGATTCCCGCGGCAGTCAAGACTGAAGATTTATCAATAAATTTTAATTATTTGCATCTTGCAAAATTCCTGTCTTTATAAAAATAGTTTGATGAAAATTAAATTTGATGAACTTAAGCCTAATAAATAGTTCAAGAAAATAACCACAATACTAATTAAAAAAATATATTTCCTACCATTTTTTTTTTTTTTTTTTTTTCAAAAGCAGTTTTTATTCATTAAATGCTGTTCGAATTTGGACTGGCCATCACAGTCAACGCCGATCGCTAAAGGTCAATAATAACCAATTTTCTTTGTTCTGAATTGGTTGATATGAACACCAATGAGATGTGGTTTTAACAAGTCTGCCGTTGTGATGTAAACTAGCCACCAAGACCATGCGATTTGACCTTGCTAGACATTTTCGTTCAAGGTTCCTGGTAAGTCTAAGGGAATAAGAATAAACCACTGCAGCCCGCAGGTCCAAAATAATCCTTGCTTAGCCTGATTTATGCGTCAGAATTATTGAAAATTTAACATTGCTCCATGTTATATTCCATACTTGACGGACACATAAGGCATTTCAAACGAATGACAAATTTTAAAGATATCTTAAACATTCCTTGTTTTATTGAAATTAAAAAAAAAAAAAAAACGTTGTGATTATAACGTATTGCCAGCTTTTATCAGATATTTTTAAATACCATAATATTAAAAATATATTTTAATAAATGTTATGGATATAAAAAACCTGAAATCTTATGAGAAAAACATATTAGTGGTAAAGCCGCCATTAACAGACAAAAGAAAAACTAATCACCAAGTAGACGCTTTTTCAAATGTGTTAGCCGAACAACTTACAACCACATCTTTCTCATGATAACAAATTTTTATTAGCTGTCGTTTATTTGAATTCTTTAAAACACCTTAAACATTTTATTCCCTTTGTTTTCCTTCATTAAGAACTCTATTATTTGAATCGTGTTTTTTTTTTTTTTGATTTTTTTAACTTATTTGCTGTCTTGGAAGTCTTGGCTAATAAGTCATTTACTTGCTTACAGACTATAAAAGGTTTAATAAGTATTTAGATACTAAAAAATATTTGTACATACATATGTATATTAAGTGTTTATATAGTAGCCACCACCAACCTTTATTTATTGTTTATTTAATGGAAAATGTTAATTGAGTTTTTCTCTTAAATATTAATTTCTTGGTGTTTTTTTTTTAAGAAAAGAAAGTTCATTGTTTCAATATTTGTTCATATGGATGTCATGCTTTTGTCTACTTCAATGGTCACCATAAGAATTAAGACACAAACTTTATTTACTGCTGAAATTTTTATAGTTGGAGCTTACCGCTTAAGTCTTTTGTTTTAGTTGTATTGGAATTAGCTGCACTTGGTAATTGTATTAGAAAAAGACATTAAAAAAATAACTTTATTTATGGAATATTAAAATATTGCAAAAAAAAAAAAACAACAATACTGCGGTCAATGGAAATGTAGTTAAATATAAAAATGATTTGTAAATTAATTCGATTTGATAGTTAAAGTTTTATGACCTTTTAAGTTGTTTGGTTTTTTTTTTTATATGTCAGCCATTTTGGGTGATAGATTTGGATTTTGTTGAGATTCTCTCTTTTCTAATAAATAATATTAAGTAAATATTTTCGATACAACTTCAAATTTTATCTTTTAAACCTTTAGTAAAACATGTTTCATATTTATATTTAACAATTTTGCATTGGTTTTTCTTCTGAGCTTATTTTATGCGACTTTTGTTCTTGTAAGCCTAAAAGTATCAAAAAAAATTTGAGTTCGTTTATATTTAAGACATAAAAAGTTTTTTTAGAAATTAATCAATACAAGAAAGATGGTCTGCTTAAGTCTAAATTATGGTTTAGTATACGATAAATTATCAAATCTAGTGGAAATAGGTTTTTTTTAGGGTATTCAATTAATCAATGTTTTGTGTAAATCGATTAATCGCGCGAATAATTATTCGAGGCATAAATTTAATCCATTAATAATAATCGAACAATTTAATATTATTCGGTTCATCGAATAATTTTCTAGTTTAGAGTTTTAGGACTAAAAATTATATTTTTTAACATAAAAATTAAATGTTTATGATTTAAAAGATTTATTTATTTTGTTTTGATTAAGAAAACATTCTTTCACTTATTGTTGACAATGATCCGAATTATTGTGGTAAAAGTCTGTACTAAACATTCTTAAGTCTGGGTTCACACTATGAAAGTTTTCTTTCAGAAAGTATGAGTTAATGGGTGAGAGAGGAGAGATGAAAAGCATGTTCTCTTCCCCTCTCACCAATAAACTCAGACTTTCTGAAAGAAAACTTTCATAGTGTGATCCCAGACTAAGCTGGGATCACACTATTGCCGCAAAGGCACCAATATGACACAATTTTTATTGTGCTTTATTTACGCACAATAATGAAATTGCACCAATCAAATATTTTGAAATCACACGATTGCCTTGTTTTAGGCAAATTTAATTGCCGCTAGTTGGTACAAAGCGAAATGGTTACAACAATTGCCGCAGCACAGTCACACGGTTGTTCTTGTTGTTGCGGTAGCTTTTTTATTTGTTTAAAAGTTCTTGTTGGTTTGTTCATTCAAAAAAATTTTATTTGTATCATATACTTAAACAAATTTTGATTGATTAGTTTTATTTAAACTTTTTAAGAAATTTCAAAAATAAGATTTGCATAGAAATATCTTTAATAAAAATATTCACACTGAACAGCTAAATATGCTTGTGAACATTTTTTTTTAATTTTTTTTTAAT
The DNA here is from genome assembly GCA_963931875.1 of Pollenia griseotomentosa. Lineage (NCBI taxonomy): Eukaryota > Metazoa > Arthropoda > Insecta > Diptera > Polleniidae > Pollenia > Pollenia griseotomentosa. The sequence goes on from OZ007560.1 coordinate 103,086,485, forward strand.
TTCCTAAGCTAATACTGTGAAAAAAATTTTCGATGAATCGATTAATCCACATAAATTGTTCGAATTATTTGTTAATCAAAACTGAGCAATTTAATTGTTCCACAGTTAGTCGCCCAAAATTATTCGATTAATCGAATAACGGTTAATCTCTGGTTCAGTATTTGTACTATATTTTAAAAAATTGTTACACGAAGGAAATGTTCCTGAGATAAGAAATAATAAAAGGGAATTGAAAACTATGTAATACTGTGAAAAAATTTTCGATTAATCGATAAATCGACATAAATTGTTCGAATTATTTGTTTATCAAAACTGAGCAATTTAAAATTGTTCCACATTTAATCGCCCAAAATTATTCGATTAATCGAACAACGGTTAATCTCTGGTTCAGTATTTGTACTATATTTTACAAAATTGTTACACGAAGGAAATGTTCCTGAGATAAGAAATAATAAAAGGGAATTGAAAACTATGTAATACTGTGAAAAAATTTTCGATTAATCGATAAATCGACATAAATTGTTCGAATTATGTGTTAATCAAAACTGAGCAATTTAAAATTGTTCCACAGTTAATCGCCCAAAATTATTCGATTAATCGAACAGCGGTTAATCTCTGGTTCAGTCTTTGTACTATATTTTAAAAAATTGTTACACGAAGGAAATATTCCTGAGATTAGAAATAACAAAAAGGTATTTAAAACACATACTGTGAAAAAAATTTTCGATTAATCGACATAAATTATTCGAATTAATTGCTTATCGAAAATAAGCAATTTTAAATCGTTCCACAGTTAATCGCCCAAAATTATTCGATTAATCGAACAACGGTAAATCGTTGGAATACCATAGTTCTTATACAAGGCCCTATTCTTCTGATTTCTACAGGTTTCCTTCTCGTTTTTCCTAACAAAACTCTAACAGGCCTTATTGTTATGGAAAATATTAGAAGTTGGTCTGATACGTTTATATTTTTAAACACTTTCAAATCGGAATTAATGACAAAATTTTCCAAAAAAAATGTCTAAATTGTGAATTATTTTCCAACTATGATTTTTATTTAGTTTCAGTGACATGTTTTAGTTTTTGAAACACTAAAAAATTCAACAGAAATTAGGCATCAAACTTTAAAAAGTTATTGGCCTGACAAGACGAAAAATTAGAAGATAAATATATTAATTTCAATTGCAGCTTGTGAAAAACGCCTGCGTAGGTCTGCTAAAGATTTTCTAGGATTTAAGTGATGATGTAAGCCAATAACCAGATTAATAAATTTATAGGTCGTTTTAACTTAAGATAGTGCAAAATTCAGTTTAATCAAGAACTGAATCTCACAGACATTCAACATAATGTCCTAATTTTAAACAAAACGACGACTACTTTTCATTAATGCCAATTTTTAAATGCAATATTTTGAGACAACACACTATTTTTCTAATCAGTTTTAAAAACTAACATCGAAATTGTAAGCCTACTTTTTTACTTTTTGTGCTCTATATTAAGACTTTCTTTTTATTTGAATGAATTTTGTAGTGCCCCGGTATGCGTGTTGGTAGTGAGCCGAGGTTGAAAAACTTCCAGAACTCGACGAATATAGCGATGAAAATACACTCCAATACGCCGCTTACAACAAAATTTATCGCACTTTATGGGTATTTACTCAAAATTCAAACATTTTCATTAGAAGCAAAACAATTTTTTATTAAATGTTAAAAGCATATAAAAAAGAGTTTTTAAATCAACCGTTTCTTTACCAAAAAGTAAACAAAACAGCAAGATTTTTTTACAGCGGATAGATATGAATATTACGCTTCGGTCTTTTCCAAAAAGTGATTATTAAATATTTTAAGTTATACCCTCTTGAGGATCTCGATCTTTTCCAAAAAGTGTTTATTAAATATTTTAAGTTATACCCTCTTTAGGATCAAGTGCGATATGTCGAGGGCTAATTGCAAATAGTTTAAGCGACATCATTTTCAATCTTCGTTTTTTTTTAATAAATTAATTTATTGGCAACTCTTGCATCATCTCCTAAAATATCATGGTCTCATAAAACACCGTTAGTATTTTATAGCACAAACAATTTTAGCTTAAGCGCCAACCCTTAAACAAAATTTTAATGAAATATAATAAAAAAAAACCCGTCTTCTGTAAAGTTGTGTTTTTGTCGCTTAAGCTCGATATGTTTAATAAAAAATTTTTAGTACGACATTTTTCAGAAGTCAATATTGATTTAATTTAACAGAGAAGTGATTCAATTGCGATATAATTTAGACTTTGTTTTAATATTGTGATTTAAAAAAAATCATCTTTGAATTAATAACTGTCAGACGTTTTATCCATAAGCTCGCAAAGCTAAAGAAGCAATACAACAGTAATTTCTGAGGTTATAGTCGATATAACTCGTAAATAAATAAACGAAATGCCTCCCAAACGTTGTTTAGTAATAGATTATTAATAAATAATATTAGATTTCTAAACAAATATCTCTAAAAATTAAAAAGATTCTTATGATCAAAAAAGGGGAAACACAAATTGGATTTCCTTTTTTTATTACATTCCCTTTAAATAAAAAACTAATAATTACTGTCATCTTAAAGAGTTTTTCTCGTTTATCAAAAAAAAAAAGTAAACCTTCTTTCAGACCTCCAAAAAAAGACAAACAAAGAATAGACAAAAGTAATAAAATGAAGAGTATAATTTGAAAAAAAAAAATAATCCATAAGTAAAACATTTTTTTTCTTTCTAATAAGCCTAACAAGAAAAGTCAACATGCAATTGATATTTTCGAATATATAGCCAACCTGTATGTGAACCAAAAATATTTATGACTAAAATGTATGTGTGCATGATTGTGTCTCTATTCATACACAATAATAAATAGAAAAATGACATTAATAGAAAAAAATGTCTACAATATTATAGAAAAGAAATATTTCTACTGCCGCTGTAGCAATATCGCTACTATGCCAAAACAATAACCGACATGCAGCAACATGCATGTCTTGCATGTTTGAAATTTTTTAAAGAATGTTACAAAAAAAAAGGAAAAAAGTACACAGCAATACACCAATACACTCATATGTATATGAACATTAAAAAAGGTACATCATCATACTCTTATAACACTTAAATACCGCACGTACAATATTCAATACCAAAATTGTTAACATTACTGATGGTCGTCGACGGTCGTCTACTGACAAACATTATTATTATAATAAAGACACGGAAAAAGCAAACCACCAAACACGAAGACCAACGGATGGATGATGGTACGTACTACAAAACTACAATTTCCGACAAAAAAGTCACTCTTGGATTGCCTGAACTTGAGTTAAACCAACAAAAACTACCAGGTGATTTAATGTAACGCACAGGTGTAGTTTTCTGACATTTACACAAACAAATGGTCCCCAAAGAAATATTTGTGTTTGCTTAAGAAGAAGAGCAACCAAAAGCGAGAGAGTGAGAGCGAGATTTAGCAAAAACTTTCTTTTTGAGCTTAATCATAAAAAAAACACTCAAAGTTTTTTTGGTTTCTCTTTATTTAAATTCTAAAGCCGGCTTTAACTCAAGAGCGCTAGTATTTTCTTTTCAGTTAATATTTTCTCCATCTATTAAAATGTTTGAAAAATTAAAATTTTTTGATCGCCAGCACACTAAATTTTGGTGTTAGTGTTTGTGTGTGTTCATGTTTAATATTTATGGCCGGGCTATAATCATGAATGAGTTTCATTTGGCGCTTTAATTTGTAGTTTATTCATTTGTTAGCCAGCCGGTGAGGAAAGCACCAGCCATCTCAGAGATTTTTTTTGTTTTGTTTCTTTACATCTTCCAAATAGAAATTGTTGTTGTTTTAATGTGATTTTTATGGTTTTTGAATTGTTTGTAAGAGGCGGTCATTTGGTTGTACTTTTTTTTTATTTTAATTTAGAAAAGAAAGAATTGTAACTAAATATTACAAAAGCTGCAGTTAACTCATTTACTAAATGTTTTTTTTTTTTTTTTTTTTGTTTCTGCTAGTGCTCGTGATAATTGATTTTGTATTTTAAATATACTACGGTCGAAAGAAATAGTGTTACGCTTCCTCTGAACATTTTCAAATTTATATTTTGCATTTTTCTATTTATTTCTTAAAATTAGCTCTAAAACAGAAAATTTAGATACATGACAATTTTTACGACGAAAGTTTAATTAAAAGAAGTTGAAGTGCTATATTTATTTATATATATTCTGCTTAGACGAATTATATATGGAGAATTCAGAGCTGAACCGAACCAAGTAATAGAATATAAAACATATTTGTGTTTTAAAACTGATGCAATATTCTCTACAAAGTTTAACCCATCCAGTTCTGTAAGGAACTAAATCAAAAAGTGTTTCGTTTAAAAGGTAACCTTAATAAACCCAAGTCAAAGGCTCCAGAAATAAACGGCAGTTCACTTACCTACACTAAAAAAAATTACCGAATTTTCTTTTTTGATTTGGTTAGCTTTAGCTCTTAGCCCTCCATAAACAACTAAAGAACTCAGATTTATAGGAAATATTTTACCTCAATTTTAGCCAATACTAAAAGGTCATCATCAGCAGAAATGCATAATACCCCTAGGTAAAACTTATCACATAACAGTTCTTAAGTGGTAGGGTCCGGTTCTAGTTCTTATGCTTTATATAAATTATCTAAGAGGGTTAATTGGTATATTTTTAGCATATTATAACAGGTCAGTAAGATAACCAACGGGACTCATTCAATTTTGATAGAAATAAAGCCTGTTGGAGATATTGTCCCATGCGAACCATGTCATTTTGTTAGATCCCTTTTTATATAGAGTAATAGAACCAGAGAAAATCAGTCCCTATCTGCAAAAGATCCAGCCAAATGAAAAGGTTGGTGTCAATTACCTTTCCTCTAGAGTAGCTAAACTTTAAACACCTTATCACAAGTTAAGTGGCTTGACTTGCTTGTTTTGACCTATCACAACTCCTTCCTTTTTATTATAATATTGTGTTTACTGGTCACGGAATAAGTGCTTTAAAAAAAATTGACACAAGTTTCCGCTTGGACCATTTACACTATTCTGGTGTGTGTATACAAATACAGTTTTAAAAAAGAAGTCAAAGAATATATTTCAAGTATTAAAAATATTTATAAAACATGCTAGCTGGTAGTGAGCTTGCGGGTTCGATTCCCGCCAGAAACTGTGGTTATTTCCTGCAGGCAAGCGTAGAGCTCGCGGGATTAGCTTAGGGAATTAAAAAAAAAAAAAAAAATTCCAATAAAAATAAAAAAAAGTGTACCGCAAATATTTTTCAAATTTGATTGCTATTTTTGGAGCTGTAAACGTGACAATAAATGTGATACACCGTCTTAAACACAAGAATGTCTTCTTTCAAGATCTTTAGAAATTTTTACAATATCTTTATTTGAATCAAAAGTTATGATTTTTGCAACGTAAAAAGTCAAAGTCAAGTCGATGGCACAAGAATTCAAAATAATACACTCCAAACAGCAAATCTTTTTTTAAAACCTTTCAATGCAGTAAAATATTTTTGATTATTCTTTAGTATTTGAAAATTACCTCTTGTTGCCTGCGAGAATTTGTGATGTTTACTTAAGTGTCGATTATAGCGGCCGCTTACAATGATTTTGTTATGATTACTTGTGTGTGGCGTACGCATAGAAAGAATTGTTCTTACAAAGGATAGGTCATTAACAAAGCAAATAACATACAAAATATTTTTTAAGCACAAATTCCAAACTCACATTAAAAAAAAACAGACTTTTATATTTATTTAGTTATTTATATATTGTACCCACTTTCATTGCGGCGTGTATTTTTCATTCCCTTGTAAATTTCAAAGAGTATTTTGTATACCCGCAGCTTTACTATGGAAGAGCATTTGTTTTCTCACACAATTACGTTAATTGCTCATCTGCACTCCTTTTAAGTCTGATAAGATCACACTATCGAAATCACGCTTACTTTAGACAAATAAAAGTAACCCTGATGTACTGATAATGTAAATATATATATGAAATGATATAATGTGAACTCTTTAGCACAATGTTAAGTAATCAAAATATTACAAATACACCAATTTTTATCGGCCACTTGCTTGCCGATCTAAATGAACAATAAGCGCCGATACAAGCGAACATTTGGTTGCTAAACAAATAAAACATTTGTTTGCTAAACAAATAAAACCTGAAAACTTTTTATATATTTATACGAAATTTTAACAAAATTTATTATTTATTAAAAATTATCTCTTATAGGAAATATTGCTTAAATCTACTTTTTATAGGAAATTTTGTGATATTTTACTTGTTATGAAAATTTTTATAGGAAATTTTTTAATATTTAGTATGTGTAGGAAATTTTGACAAAATTTGCTTTTTTATAGGATAAATTGCTTAAATTTACTATTTATAGAAAATTTTTCCAAAAATTAGCTTATTATAGGAAATTTTGCTAAAATTGGCTTTTTATAGGAAATTTTGCTTTTTATAGGAAATTTTGCAAACAAAATTAGCTTTTTATGGGAAATTTTGCTAAACCTGGCTTTTAATAGAAAATGTTGCTAAAACTCGCTTTTTATAGAAAATTTTTCTAAAATTTCCTTTTTATAGGAAACTTTGCTAAAATGTACTTTTTATAGGAAATATTCCTAAAAATTACTTTTTATAGAAAAAATTGATTAAATATACTATTTATAAGAAATTTTGCTTAAATTTACTTTTTATAGGAAATTTTGCTTAAATTTACTTTTATAGGAAATTTTGCTTAAATTTGCGTATTATAGGAAATTTTTCTAAAATTTGATTTTATTAGGGAATATTGCTAAGACTTACTTTTATTTTGTTAAAATTTGCTTTTTATAGGAAATATTGCTTACATTTACTTTTATAGAGAACTTTGCTAAAATTTACTTTAATAGGAAATTTAGCAAAAATTTATTTTTATAGGCAATTTAAACAACATTTATATATAGAAAATTTCGCGAAAATTTACTAAAATTTTCATTTTTTAGGGAATTTGCTTAGATTAACTTTTATAGGAAACTTTGCTAAAATTTACTTTTTTTTTACGGAATTTTGCTAAAATTTACTTTTTATATGAAAGTTTGCTAAAATTTATCATTTATAAGAGATTTCTCTACAAACTACTTACGTAGGAAATTTTGTTAATAATACTTTTTATACAAAATTTTGTTAAGTTTACACAGAAAAAAATAAAAATGGATTTCAATTAAAAAATTTGTGATATTAATTAAAATATTAATTAAATTTGCACCAGTAAACAAATTAATAGTATCAATTAAACCAGTTAATAGTATTTATTAAACGTTTAATTCACTTGATTAAAAGTTTAATTCACTTGATTAAATTTTTAATTAAAACTGATTATGTTTTTGATTAATACTTTAATTGGTGAACAAATTTTGGAGAATTTTTTCTGTGTACTGGTCATATTTTTTATTTTCTTTTTTGATAGTACATGATCTATTTTAAAAACATTCAAATTATGTCTGATTATAAAAAATACACACAAATAAGGCACGGTTATGTGATGTGTATTGCACATATTGCTTGTGACAGCGACACTATAGTGTTTAATTTGAATTTTGCAGGCCTCTCAATCAAATGATTTTTTCAAGCATCGAATTCTATCTTATTTTACAATAATTGAAAGAATTTAGAAATCTAGCCCTCTTAAAACACTTTGCAGTGTAAAAAACAGGGCAAGTTGTAAAGGTTTTGGCTTGAAAAACAAGTTTCCTTAATACATATTAACATTCTGCTAGATTATTTTCGATTCCCTTATTCACATTAAGTTTTGCAATGTAGTTGATTTACATTAACGAACTGCATCTTTAGGGCATTCTCTAAAATACCATATATTATTGCTTAATTTTTCCCCACCACAAATTGATCTGTGCGATAATTTAAAACCTAGAAAAAATCATTTTGTTTAGTTTAAATCAACAATCTACTAATTTTTTCAAAAGTTTGTTAAACATCAATTAAGAATTTGGGAGGCATATTTCTCGGGGTTTTTTAGATATTATTTTGCATTTTTCTTTTTTCTTGAGTTTTGCATGTTTTTTTTTTTTGATTTGTTGTAGATAAGTATAAAATTTTGCCCTGGTAATGTAATTTAATTTTTTTTCTTTATGCTTCCTCAAAACAAAAACAACAACATTAATTTATAGTGTGTATATGATTTTGTTACATTACAACGAATACAGTCTTTGAGGACCATTTCACTTATCATCCTCAATCCAACAGTTGTTTTAATAAAAATTACTAAATGAAAGAATGAATGAATGGATGTGTAAAAGAACTGAGTGGCTGACTGCCAAGTTAGTTGGATGGATGGATGGTTGATTACAAAGCCAAGAAGAAAAGAACAGAATTATTCTATTCATTGTCTTCTATTTTGACTACCTTACTTTACCACCAATAGACAATCGTGACCATCAACGATTATAAGGTGGTCTGGTCTAAAAAGTTTTGCTGATTTTCTATTTCTACTAGAAGCCTACTTATGGATTAAATTCTTTCTACACCACCAAACTGCAAAACTCAAAATGAAATGAAGTTAAAGTGAAATTTTTTTAAGTAAAAAACCAAAAAAATTTTACACATTTTTTAAAGTTTCTATTTATTTAACTTGTTGTTCTTAATTATATTATTAAAAGCAGAAGATTTAGAAAATTATATATTTATTTTGGTCATGAAATTTTGTTGTGTTTTTTTTTCTAGAATTAAGAAAATCGTTCTCAAGTATTTCAAAGAATAGAAATTTTCTCAAATTATATTGATTAAGAATCATGAAAGTCATGTTAATTAGATTATAAAATAATAAGCCAAAGAAATTAGTTACTAAAGCAAATGATAAAGAAGAACAAACAAAAGACTTAAGAAGGAAACTTTATTTTTATTTAAGAACATTTTATTTTTTATTTTAAGTAATTTTTAAAACCAAAATAATTCTTTGTATGAGGTATTATGGATTATTATTTTGTAGGGACTTGTTTAATGGTTTTAATATTTAAGTCATGATTTTTTATTTAACTAAACCAAAAAAAAAAGAGATCAAATTGTTTTCTGTTGCTCTCAAAGAATCATTTGCAGTAATTTTTGATTCGAGAATGATTTAAGCAGTTATGAATTTAGTAGGTCATATAGAAAATGTACATGCAGAGCTTTTAAAAACATTAAGATGAAATTAAACCAATTCTGTTTAAACTAATAACAGCGATTAAATTGATTTAGTAACTTTATTTTATAAAAGATTGAGGAGAAATTTTATAATGATATTTTTATAGGACTCTTTACAGTTATTTGGTATTAAATATTAAAATTATCTATCAAAAAGAATTTATAAATTAAACTAAAGAATTAATTTCTAATGTTTTTGCTTTTATTAAACTTAATAAATTCCTTCCACACTCCAGTACCTTTAAAAACCGCCACAATTAGAATAAAAACAACGTAATTCTGTAAGCCCTTAATTAATTCTTATTACTATTGTTCAAGTATTTTCGAAAACACATGTACTAACACACATGCACAAATAGAGATATTATGAAATATTAATTTATAATTAAGTATAGAAAAAAGTTAAATAAAAATACAAAATGAATCAAAGAAAAAGGTTCCCCTCTTTGATAAAAGAAATAAAAACATGATTATTAAATTTACAATGTACAATTATTACAAGAAACAAAGCCAACAAACTATCAAACAAATGGACAGACTTTTATCGGCAAGCGGTTAAAAGAGTGGTAGAGGAAAAAGAACAGACAAACCGTCAAGGTTGAATAATTAAATGTCAACAACACCTTTTTCAACAAAAACAAATCAAAAGTAATCAAAGACCCAACAAATTCTTATAGAATTACAGATGAATATACACGCACACCTCTCTAGAGTACAAGAACTAAAATAAATTAAAAATAAAATTTTGGGTATTGAAAAGCAAGAAATCTATTCGTATTAACTATTATACAAACAATAATGGACTAATTCTAATGCGTTTTTAAAACTAATATGCCTTTGATAATTTTTTTGTTTGTAAATAAAGTTAGACAACGTTTAATTATTAAAATAACGTGTACCTTTTCGTAAATGAAGCATTAATTTTAATTATTTTTGTTTCTATTAAAATTTTTGAAATTTTGAGTTAATACTCTCTTTATAAACAAGTACGAAATATAGTTTTTTTTTTGGAAGGTTGGTCCAAATTTGGGCCCATACATCTTTTCATATCTTGGAGAACTAGAAACTATTTGACTTAAAAATAATTATTTTGTGTTTAATCATTTGAAAGTGAGTAAGTTTTGATCAGCCAGACTGACGGACAACATGGTTAATTTTGATACTAATGTAACTTGTTATGCAGCCAGGTCTGCTATTAGAGATCTGCACAGAAAAGTTCTCTAATTAGCTGGTATCCAGAAACTTCATATGCTGTTGGAAAATGTTCCACTGACCTGCACCACATTTTTTCTTTTTGGGTTGTTGCAAACACAAAGTTTATAAAACAAAATCGCCAAAGTTGGATTGTTTAAGGCAATGCAATAAAACAAAAATTGAGGCAATTTCCGCTTTAACCCTTTAAGCTGTAATGAATATTATTTTGAAAACATGCCGCAACATCGTTATCAAATGCAAAAGCTTTTAAATGAAATAATTTTTCAGAAGCACTTAAAACAACTAATGAGCATGTTTTAATTTGAAAATGAATAGAGATAATATAATTTATGTAGTAAATTAAAAAAAATTAATTATTTTAGTTTTTAATGGTACAACACACATCAGCTACCCTGCACCCAGTAAATAACTAATTCAATATAAATTATTTTGTTTTTAATATAATAAAAAGCATTTTTAGTTTTAAACGTTTAACGCACAAAATAAAATAGTTACAGCGAAAATTTTTTTAAAAATTTAAAAAACAACCGTTATTGAAATAAAAAATTAAGGCCCGTTTTCACGACTTAACGATAGCTAAATGGAGGAAGTTATCGAACAGATAATGAGTTTTTAATTATCACAAGTTCCCTTTAATCTAAAAGTGAAGGATAAGCTAAAGAGAGGAACGTTGTACCTTTAACTTTTGTCGTAAGGTTTAGATTTGAGATTGCCATATTATATTCACATATTTTTTATATATGGCAACTCCAATTATTCGTATATTTTGTAAATGTAAAAAAAGTACGTAGTTGCCAGTTTGTATTTTTATTTTGGCAAAAATAATCGGTATTTTCTTTAGTATTGCCACATTTTCAAAAATGTTAAGTTTATTTTATACAGAAGTTGTGAAAACGAAAAATAGTTGAAGGTAACTTTATTCCTCACTAGTGCTAAAGGTACCGTTTACTGTTTCGAACTTTATAGGTAAGTCGTGAAAACGGGCCTAAAAAGCTTAAAAAGGGTGTTTTTTAAGCCCTTTGAATTTTAAGAAACGGTTAGTTGCCAAACGAACTATTTAACTGCATTCACTTTCTAACATTTATGTTAAGAATATTCTGGAAAATCATCTTGAATAGATTTACGCTTAAAAAACGCTACCAATTTATCTTCATTAACTTTGAAAATTAGGCATAGATTCGCGCAACTTATAAACGACTTCGATCTTTTTAAGTGACACCAATTCAAAGCAGACCCTTTAGAGTCTTTTGCATCCAAGAAATGCCCCCTTTGGTGCAGTTTATGTGTTGGTGTTGTTATCGGACGCAAATTGACAAAAATTTAAAGTGAAGAAGACGCTTTTCCAAAAACAGCTTCGGTACCTCTATGCACGAAATGATTTTCAAAAGTTATTGCTACACAGAAAGAGAAAACTCGTACTAAATTTAAGTTTTTTCTACTTACTTTAGTACGAGTAGTACTCTAAAACTTAAATTCGAATAACACTTTTGCCCAATTTTCAGGATATTAATTAAATCTAAATTAAGTTAATTTTCATAAAAACTTAAATCGTATTTAAATACAGATTGATTTTTTGAGTTTTATTTGAAAAGTCTTATTTAAATAAGATAAAAGTATGGTAGCACTACGAAATACAAAAAATATCATAAAAAGGTATAATTATTTACAAGGTGGTCTCAAAAATCAGCTGATTGTTATTGCTTTGCCTCTTGTTGTTGTATTGTCGTGATATTGAAACCACCTTGGTAAAATATTACAATAGAAACTTAAAATTAAGTGTACCACATCGGTGAATTAAGTTTGATTTAAGTTTTAAGTGAAGAAGAGAATTTTGTATTTAAAACGATTTTAAACATAAATGTGTTTTAATCCTGAAATCCTGAAAATTGGCCATTATTCCTTCAATATTTTCCAGGAATATGTTCTATGCTTTTTTTTTGTTTTTATTGAAGCAATGTCGTTGACACTTATTTGTTTCAGAAAAGCTTTTAAACGTTTTTCATAAATAGGTTGGTTAACCCAAAAAGTACAAGAGGCTTAAACCCATTATCGGCCGCTACCGTAGGAATTTTTTTAATCCCTTGCAGGGAGGTGCTTTTGAGACTTCTATTAAGAATATCCACAAAATTTTTCCTAGCGATTTGTACTTTTCTTTGTATATACTGGTAGAAAAATCGATCACTGACAAAAACAATAAAAAATAAAAAAAAAAAAAAAATTATATAATTTTTTTGTGAAAAAGTATTGCTTTGGGCTTTCTATATGGAGAACAAAAATTTGTATAAATCTCTTTGGTACAGATAAAGATAGCATGTGGCTTACACATTTTTACGCGCGGATATTTATATTCAACACTTCTGATAATTGAGATGACTCGGCGTGATTAAGGAGTATGACTGAAAATGATTTACAAGAGCACCAGTCTTGTAGGTCCAATCTCATGGTGGTCTTAACCACTGGGTGCCAAACAATGCGACTACGAAGTGCTCAAGTGCGTTAACGCCCCCAACACACAGATGGCAATTTGAGTGTATAGCTAGGTTTAATCATACACTAGCTACTTGCTTAGGAACTAAAGCTATCTTTCCTTCGCTGCTTAAGGAATAGCCAGCAGCATCTTCACACTCAAAATATTATGTAGTTAAAATCAAACGAAAATTCATATTATATCACTTAAAATTCATTTAAAAAACGGATCATTTACATTTCATTTAAAACAAAATGATTTTAACATTCATTTTTAAATTTAATAGTTTTTACTTTTAAAAAATATATTTAAACTGACAAAAATCAAACTACATAACAAAATAAATACGGAAAAACATTATTTTTTGGAAGTTTGTTTTTTGAACAACAAACATAAATGTTAAAAAATAAAAGTATTCGTCAAATAGCTATATTTTTATTAAATTTTAGCAGTACGGAAAACGACGTGTATAATTATTTACAAGGTGGTCTCAAAAAATAGCTGATTATTATTGCTTTGCCTCTTGTTGTTGAATTGTGGTGATATTGAGGCCACCTTGCTAAAATATTACAATAGAATCTTAAGTTGAAATTAAGTGTACCACATCGGTGACTCAAGTTTGATTTAAGTATTTTGTGAAGAAGAGAATTTTGTATTTAAAACGATTTTCAACATAAATGTGTTTTAATATCAATCCTGAAAATTGGCCATTAAAGGTACAAAAAACAATCCAAAATAAGATAACTTTCAAAAAGCAATATGCGTGCATACGCGTTTGTTTGTAACAGTCTTCAAAAGAAGGTAAAACGATTAAATTACAAGCAGACAAATGTAGATTATTTTAATGTTTAAAAAAAAAATGCAATAATTCCCATATTCTATTTGTTAAAATTAATTAGTTAAATACATTAAATTTTTAAAGTGGAATGTTAACGAAATCCATATCGGGCATGCTGATAGTGCCTTTTTATTGAAAATTCTTTGGTAAACCAAGGGCAGAAGACAAGAAAAAAGAAATAAACATTAGTAACGGGTAAAGGCTAGTTTTAACTAACTCACAAGTCTTACGTATTCCAGAATACATTGTGAGATAGAAATCGTATGAGTTTTGTTGCGACTGTCAAAAAATCTAATTAAACACGACAGTTTGTGTTCACACCATCACACAAAGTATAAACACTCACATATGAAATCAAATGCAACCCTGATCCAATAAAAAGTATTATTGTTTAGAAATTTTTCAAAAAACGATGAAGTCGTATGGGATGTCAAACTTTTTTCATAATACTTGTCATTTTCATGACACATTGCATTCACACTATCACACTTTGTCATATTACTTGAGTTTTTGACATGTGTTAATACAAAGTATAATAGTGTAATCTAGCCTTAAGTAAAATAGTAATATTCTCTCTGGATCTCTGGGGGTAAGTGTTTAGGTTAGAATCAATTTTATCTCACTTTCGGATTCTTTCAAGTACGAATCGAGATTAAATCATCTTAAAAATTCTTGAATCAAGCACAGTTTGAGTTTAATTTTAATCCACTTTTAATTAAGCCAATCCTGTGCCCATGTTCTGTAACTCTCGCGTCGAGAAACTTTTCGATTGAAACGTGTGAAATGAAACAAAAATGCCATATATTGAAACAAACAGCTGTTTTTCTCACTAAACTGTGTCTGTAACTTTTTTTTTTGGCGTGTACTAGCTGTCACGTAAAGAAATTACTCGCCAATTAACAGAAAAAGTGGGACGGTAAAATTTCTGTGAGAAAGCTCCCGCTTTGAACTGTCAAAAAAAACTCACGAATACAAATGGGGCGAGAAAAAATTTTAACACTAAAAACCAATTAAAAATGCAAAATGCAATGAATATTAATAATAATACTTTGTTTTTGGCATATTGTTGAATTATTTTGCTTTTAACATTTTTATAAAATAAAACAAACATTAAAGTCGCACTTTACATTATTTGATATAGCCGACGGTTGTATTTTTGCCGCCGTCGTTGAAAATTGTTCAGTTTTAGTAAATTTTGGTCGTCATCAACGATATGTGTGACTGGCCGTCATAAAGTCTGGAATGTCACATCGGCTTCGAGTAGAATATTATGATATTTACAACGTAACGACGTAATCTCTTTTGATAGTTTTCGACATGAGTTACAGACACACTTTTTTCTGACTTTTGGAGAAACGATGGAATATTTTGTTTCACATATTTCTGATGCGAGATGTTCTCACTTTAGTTACAGAACGTGGGTACTGTTTTCGGATTATTTTAAGTACGGCGTACTTGAATAATTCATATTGTACTTGATTTAAGGAAATCCGAATTTACCATACTATTGACATCGCTTCGTCTTGATTTAAGTACGGATGGATTGATTTGTCTTTTAAGTGTTTAGGTATCGGTCTTTCGATTGAGAAATTTTATTTGGAAAAAAAGCGTTAAGTTTTTGTTTTAAATATTTTTAACAATTTAATGTACTGTCGGGCTAAAAAACACTATTCAAAACATCCTTTCCTTAATATAGTAGTAATCAAATTGCTTTAAGAAAAATTTAAAAAATCTGTTACCCGACTTATTAATAGCGGCGCTTTAATTCTTCAAAAGCACAGTCATTTGATGTCGGTCTTTCGTAAGCAAAAAACCTTTTAACCTGTTTCTGATTTCGGGTCTTTAATACACTATCCACTATGGTTTTAAATCACAAGAGATGTATTACTATGTATTCATCTAACGCATCTGGTGTAATTCCTTTTTTTTGTCAAAACCCTTGTTCGTGGATTTTGTCGTTAATAGCAATACTAATTTACCGACTTTGATAATTTTTAGTACCCAGTAAACTTTGTGTGTATAAAGTATAAAAGAAAAACAATGCCCGGGCCCGCGTTCCAAGAGAAGAGTTGAACCTTGAGATAATTATCTAATTTTTCGATACTAAACGAATTTGGTGTCTTAAATTTCTATTCACAAATCTTTCGGGTCTTGCGAAATCGTTTTAAAGAGCACATACCTCTTGGTTCTATACTCACGATAGAATTCGCTATAAGCAATACTTAGTTCAGGGGTCACCACTGCCCTGTCTGGTACCTGATAGAATATTGACCTTAGGCTTGTTGTTAGGGAGGCCCCTACAGGAAACACGTGGTGGCTGGAAGTTCAGTTTTTAAGCACGAAATGAAAGATCTTAAAACTGTCATGTAAAAGTTTGGCCTTAGCCTAGGGAAAAGCTTAGCCTACTGGCGCATGTCCCTCCATAATGGTACTCTTTAATAGAAATTATTTTGCAGTGTAGGTTAAATGTTTACAGTTTTTAAGCAGGAGCAATAGGTAAATATATTGTATCTACCCGGTGTACTTGCTTCAATCTAGAAGCTCTTGTTTTAATGAGCAGATGGCCGCAAATCGCAGTATTGTGTTACATTTTTTCAAAAATCTAGAGTAGATTGTATTTTTAATGATTTTTTTTATGTGATATAAACATAATAACAAAATAAATGTAGCCCTATCGTTTTTTTCTGAAATAGTCTTATTTAATTTCATTAATACATAATCTGATTACACAGTGCAACAAAATTCGGGGTCATCGCCGACAGCCTCAACACTTGCAACGCGAAATCAAAGTAGACTACTAGTAGGGAAAATCTGGCAAAGGGTTTTGAAAAGTTAGCTCGGGTTCCCGAAATAGGGGCCCCTAAAGTTTTTGAATTTTTTGAAAAGGCGTTTGGTATAAGTCAAAAAAAATATACTAAATGTACTACTTAGCTAAAAAAATAATTTTAGATGTCTTCAGTAGAATCGTATGAAGATTCTTTTCTTAGGATTTATTCACCATCTGACTCTCATTTTAAGGGGTCATTTTTGTCCTTTTTCCCAACTCTTACACAAAAGTATACTTTAATCCATAGCTGTTAAGTAATGATTAGTAATCGTAATAATTACTTATTAGATTACTTTTTTCATAAGGGTAAAGTAATGATTACTTTTGATTCTTTTTGATTATTTTTTAGTAATCGCCGGTACTTCTGATTATATTTTCATTACTTGTAATCGTAATCAATTAGTAATCAGAAATTTTTTTTTATAGAGTTAAATAATCATTACGATTCTTTTTAAAAAGTTATCTAATTGATTACTAATCGTAATCGAAATTTAACAGGTATGCTTTAATCGCACTTTTAAGGGTTAAAATGTTCTACGAATATTTTCTGCGTCAAATTTTACTAGGGATCTTCTAAGACCAAAAGTTCGTGTGATGTATTTAAAACGGATTTTTGAAATTTCGGGCATTGACATTTTTGAATTTCCTGAAAAGGCGTTTGGTACAAGTCAAAAAAAAAAACATACTAAATTAACTTCTGAGCTAAAAGACAATTTCAGATGTCTGCAGTAGAATTGTATGGCGATTCTTTTCTTAGAACATATTAACCCTCTAACACTCATTTTAAGGGATAATTTTTTAACTTCCACACAAAAATATACTAAAATGGCACTTTAGAGGGTTAAAATGTTCTACGAATATTTTCTGCATCAAATTTCACTAGAGGTCTTCTAAGACCAAAAAATCGTGTAATGTATGTAAATCGGATTTTTGAAATTCCGGGCCTTGAAATTTTTGAATTTTTAGAAAACACGTTTTACATACATTACACGATTTTTTGACATTAACATATTAAACTGTAGGCTCTCACTACAATATTTAAATTTTTGACATTTTAGTGGGCAGCAAAAAAAAGTACCAAAAAGGGGAAATAAGGAAAATCAATACAGCAGTCGCTCGCTTATATGATCTAATTCAGACAGGGCCTGTTCACTAAAGGGAAAGGTCACATAATCGATACAATATAAAATAAGTATTTAAAATCATTTTTACAACACCCTTTACAACAAATAGTTACAAAAAAATCAATAATAGAGATAGGTTGTGTTCGCTCTTTAGAACCTCATGTGTAAAAATTTTGTTGTTCACTATTCTGGATGTTCATATAACTGGGTGTTCATATAACCGAGCGTCTAATTACCTTTTTTTTAATTTTCCGTTCTACACTCGGTACTTTTTGAATATTCTTTAAAATTTAACTTATACTATGTTCACACTTGGGTTTTTAAACGCGTTTAAGCAAAATGTTGATTTATCTAATTAAAGCCGTTCACATAACATTTGTAATGATTAAGATGACAGTTGGTCAAGAAAAACAAACACAACAAACTAATTTATATTTCTCTAAAGTATTCAAAATGGATAAAAATACTTTATTAAAGTTATAAGAAGATTATCTCAAGCATATTTATGATGAAATTGTAAAAGTTTTTATTAAGAATAAAATAAAAACATTAAGAATTAATCGGGATCGGTTGTAGGTACACGTGAGGGGTACGTTCATGGTGGCGGATTCTACGTTATACTCACCTTGAAGTATGTTCAGAGGATTCTATGTGATAAATGAAGTGATTTTCTTGTAATCATGTCAATTTGAAGTGATTAAAAAGTCACTTCAATGTATGGTCAATCATCTCGATTTGGACTTGACTAAAGCTCAGTCACGTTCGAGTTGCTTAAACGCATTATAGGAAACATGAAATTATAGGTGCTGGGTCCAGAGTGACTGAGAGCATATAATATGCAAAATTTTTGTACTTTTTTGTTAAAACTAAGAAACATAGACTTTGGCTTAAAAATATGTACACGAAGGAAAGGGCGACGTTAAACAAGTTGCGGGTTAAATATTACTTAGCTACCTTCTTACTAAGCTACAAGAGCGGCACACGTTTTTTTGAACATGAAAATTCTATTTCAAATACAATTTCAATAAAACAAACCGACATATCGATCTGTTAATTAAAATTTCTCAGCCGGGTGGTGTCTAGCTCGCATTCTAAAGGGTTGTTTTGTATAAATTGTATGAAAATGGGAAGATTGGCGCTCTTATTAATGTAGCTCACATATACAATTGTCCAGTTCAGTTTGTATTAAAAATATAAAAATTATGGCTTAGTAATGTTTAAGTTCTACTTTTTTAAATAATTCTAAAAAACTAAACTTTAAGCAAAATATCCTATATAGCGACTTTCAAAAATTTTTTTAACAAATTTTTATTAATTGCTATAAAAAACTTCTTAAAAAACCGTTTCTTTAAAGTGAGAAATTACCTTAAAACTATATTTTTTTTTTAAACTACTATTTCTATAATAAAAATTTATTTTTACTTAAAAACAATTTGAATATTTTATTTTTTTCATATATAAATAAATAAATAACTGCTAAAAGTTTACACCGAATTACAAAAGCAAAACACTAAACGCTTCTGAAATCTTATCGAATAAAAAAGCAGATAGTGAAGAAGTACAATTTTGGTGAAATTTTTAAGGAAAACAAATCCCTAATAAAACTCTTTTAAGTTCTCTTCTTTTAAGCCAACATACTCTTGAGTGTAATTTTTGAAATTTTTTTCTTGAGCTGAGTTTGGTGTTTGAAATGAATGAATGAAAAGAAAGACAAGCAGGCAGGCAGGCAGGCAGGCAGACAGACAGTCGGACGGTATACTTTTTAGCCAAATGTTTGATGTTAATGTTGTTGTTGTAGTAGTAGTCGTTTTTTTGTTGTTGTTGTATTGTTTGTTGCTGTTACTGGTACGATTGGTGTTGATGGTTCGGTTTACAACTGCTACAAGCAATAAACAATTGTTTGTAAATTCTTTTAAGTCTAAACGAACTACGGAACGAACTCTTATTTTTCGTCTTTACACCACTTGTTACTGTGTGTGTGTCTGTGTTGAGTTGTTTGCTGGCTGCCTTAGCTTAAAGTTGTTCATTTTTTACTATTGTATTGGTACTGGCAGTTGACTTTCTTCGTGTTTTATTTTTTTTTTGTTTTCTTTTGCTGATGTTGTTTGTTGGTTGCTGCTTAGTGCTTTATGAATGTTATAGAAGAGATATGTTTGGCATTCATAAGCATTGCCAATGCCAAGGTGATAGCACAGACAACGCGCATCACTGCAAGAAGCAACAACAATTCTTTAGTTCGTTCGTTCGTTCAACTACTGAGTTTGAAATTGAGCTTTTGAGAAGTTACAGCAGCAGCAGCAGCGCTTAAATTTACAATAGTGGCAAAGCAAAAATATAATTGTAAGAATAGCGGCATCCTCAATTTACCTTGAATCTACAATACGCAGTTACAGCTTTAACTGCGACGCTTAAGATCGAATAATCTCTCGGAAAAATTGCTCTCCAGCAACTAATCCAACCATTGTTTAAGCTTGCGAGCGAGCATATTAAAAAAAAAGTCTTTCTTTTTTTCCCCCATTTAATAAACAGTGTAAAAGTATATGATCTTATATAACTACATATTAGCTCGAAGAACACTTTAGTTATACGGTCACCTTCCTACGGTCAAGTTCGCTTTCCTTCCAATTTCAAAAAATTACCAAAAAAAAAAAATTTTTTTTTCAAACTGGAACAGAAATTTTCTTAAAGGAGACCAATATTGAATAAACAAGAAAACAAGGAATTTTGTATCCTCAATTATTTAAGAATTTTTTTAAAGAATTTAATTCTATTTAACAAAAAAAAAAAAAAAAAAGAGAGGGCAACAAAAAAACAAGTGCTTCTTATATAAACCAAAAAATAAAGCAGTGCCTTTTTTATTTAACAGAACCTTTAAGTGAAAATTATTTGTAAAAAATAGTGCAATATTATTTAGCAAAATCATTTAAATTAATTGAATGGTGCTAAAGAGGATTTAAAACAAATCTTAAACGATCGTTGAAAAATAAACTGGATTATTTTTGTTTAAAACACAAAAGAGTGGAACATTTCGGCGAACATTTAAAAAAAAGTGAGTGAAATTTTTTCTAATAATTTTATTAATAAAAAAAAAAACATTAAAAAGTTTAAGAATAGAACTGTTAAGTTGTCTTAATTCTTGTAAAATTTGAAGCTTATGGAAAAATTGTTCATTAAAAGTTTTAAAACAGGGCGTATGAGTGTTTTTTAAATTTTGTCTATGATAAAAAATCTAAAAAGAACTTGGACTACAAAATTTTTTTAATTCTCATTCTTATAAAGAAATTAAAACAAAGGTCAAAAAGAAAATATTAACAATATTTATTTATTAATAATTGAAATGAACTTTTGAAAATTGCCAAATTTCGGTTTAAAAACTAAGTGGAAGTTTAAATTCATACAGCTTTTCAAAAGAAAATTATTTCTTGGTATCTAAAAGATTAAAAAAAAATATCTGAAATCTTTTATTTGTAATGAAACTTAAAGCAAAATTAATTTGTTAAAAATGTTCTAAAATAAATACTCTGTGAACTTTGGCAAAAAAAATAAAAAATATATAGGAAAATTAAAAGAAATCATTTAACCTTAAAAGGCATAACCCGGTAACCGTGTGTCTACTAGCGACGAATACGAATAGAGAATTCAAAATTTGGAACTAGAAAATTAAAGCCTTCTGTATGGTTTTATTGACCATGAAATTCGTTGAAGTGGTTCTATAGATTTCAAAGATTATATTCCCAATAGTTTTGTTATCGAAAAATGAGAGAGTAAAAATCTGTTTAAAGATTTTCTTAGCTAGAGAAATATAATTATTTAATTTTAATAATTTATTTAACGTCTTCTTAACTAAATATTTTTTTCGGAAACATACAAATGATTACAAAAAATCTAATGGGCTACCCGAGGACCCAGGCGATAAATTAAAATAAAGCAGCTTCCAAGATTTTAAAACTGCAGAATATACAGCTATATTCCTGAAAATGAATTCAAGTGAAATTGAAATCGAACCAATTTTGAAAACTATCCGTCCTGTGCTTAAAGTTCATATAAATTTTCTTTTTTATATACCTCATACTTTAAGCAACACTACCAGAACCACTATTGAAATCAGGAAAAGTTATGATCATTTATGCTAAAATTGAATTTTAAATCTCAATTGATTTCAATTACATTTGATTTCCAGAACATGGCTGATAAAATTCATGTGGGAATATATTTTTAATTTAAAAAAACAAATGTTTCTTTTCTTCTTATCACCTCAAAACGTTTAATACTAAATTAATATACGTAGATTTTTTGTGCATTATTTTACAAAAAACTCTTCGATAACTGGTTAAGGAAATAAGAAATGATGTCCTTGAATTTTTAATTATCTTATCATCTTGAATTTTTTTTATGGAAATTTAGATAGCAAATATTTGGGCGAAACCTTAAAAACGAATTTAAAAAAAAGCTAATTATCAAGAAAAAATTCGAAGTCTCAAAAACTCATAAAAAAATCTTAAATTTCGTGTTTAAGACATCTCGTTTAGGATTTAAGCATGTGATGGAATTCGAGTTTGAAAACGAGACGATATAATATCGTGTTCAGTATCTTTAAAAATTGATTTCGTGTACATTACTCTTTTATTTCCTGTTTATCGTTAGTTAAAATGCAAAAATTAATTTTATACTTCTGCGATTAAAAATCACGCTTTTATTGATAAAAAAAACCAAGGGACGTAACTACAAGTTTTTTTATTTGATGTATGCAAAATTAATAATTACACATTTTTTTCTAACAAAATACTTTAAAATGGTTTTCTTTGAAAATTGTTTGAAGAATTCCATGGACGACTCATCAATGCTTGTTTTTCTGACATGTTTATATTTTTTCTGTTACAAAGTTTTTTGCTTCTCCTGTAAAATGATATATTTGTTAATTACGCCTTTTTGCATTTTAACTAATGCTATAGCTTTTCTTTTAAATTTTGAAGAAAAGTTATTTTGGAAAATATTAGAAATTTTTTTACATTTTTTATGCCGAAAAATTTTGGAGACGGAGTCGCGAGATTTTAAGGGTACTTTGACTCCGACTCCGATTCAAAAACCTCCACTCCGACTCCACGGCCCTGCTAAAAATACTTTATTACAACGCTAATTATTCTACCAAGCTTTTTCGGAGCTTTAAAGTTGATATTGATATACTTAAAATTTTACAATTATAAAATTGTTTTTGGGTCCCAAATAGGGTGGTTCCCTTTTAAGAATATTTATGTCTATGTTAATGGAATCAAATGGTCGGGCATAACTGACTGTATGTTCTAACTTGTTGGTATATTGCGATAACAGATATAGCATTGCCAATCAGAAATTATCTATTTTGAGGTAATTTTTCTTTAAAATTATTTAAACCTTTTTAAAATTTTTTTTTTCAATGATAATTGAAATTATAAAGCTAAAAAGCTGTTCTAAAATTTATCTCAGTTATTTGATTGCTTTTCATGTTCTATTGTGAAAACAGGACATACGTTTTAATAGTCAGCTTATGTTTAGCAATAAAGCTTCAAATATTGAATTTAAGAATAATTTACTGCCCAAAATATTATAGATCGTTTTTTTAGTTATTCAATATTTTAAATATCAAGTCTCCTTTTGTAAGAAAACTTTGTGTTTCTTTTAGTAAAATGATATTTGATAGGAATCGATTGTTAAAGTATTATATCTGAATAAATGTCTTAAATATTTTCTCAAGATACCGTTCAAGTGGCACATTGAATAAAAAATAATATCGATTTGAAATTTTTGCAAAATATTTTTCTTGCTGTATTTAATTTACCATTTATAAGGTACTTCATTAAAAAAAGTTTAAAGTCAAATAAGAACTAGTCTCATATACATTAAGCATCAATGTAATTGTAAAAGTCGGAGTTGGAGTGGGAGCCGGACTTAAACAAATTCTGCCGGATTTAAAATTTTTTAACGACTCCACAGTTCGGATTTTTGGCACAAATTTAATCTAAATACCAATATCAAAAGATGGTTAATGGCCACAAAGCTCCCAGTCTAAAATTATCGGAAGCAAGAATGTAAAGGAGAATGCAATGTGTAGCGCTTACACTTCTTATGAAATATTACATGATATTTGTTTGAAATTCCATACGTAGAAACTCTACTTTAGAGATCTGAAATATGATTATTTTACGGTTTAGAAACTGACATGACTTAGGTGAATAAAGTGGGTGAAAAAATTAATCATTGCAAGAGAGGTTACTTCTTTCATTTATCAATAAAATTTTCTACGAATATTTGTTTAAGAATCCTTTTAAAACTTTTTTCTATAAAATTCTATTTAGTTTTTGTGTAATTTGGTTAAAGTTTTATTTTTTTTTTTATTGAAAAAATAAATGATTTCCCTGTTTGTGCTCTAAGAAAAGAAATAAACAGCGATTTTCTTCTAGTTTATAGCAACGCATTTGAACTTTACTTTCCAGCAGTGGATTAAGGCAGTAATATTTAGGAGCAAAAAAGAAATTGGTTTAAGCTGCAGTGTATGTTAATTGCTATCAAATTAAAAAAAAAATTAGTTGGGCTCTATTCCGGAAATAAGTTAGTATGGTGGCTATGTGAAATCATAGACCAGTGAGTCTATGATTAGGCTTCATCCCTGAAATTCTCACAATTTTCAATACACTTCGTGCTAATGCCAATTAGGATATACATACGGAATTCAATCAACTTTTTTCAAAAATTAAGACGCATTCTTTGAGCATAAGGTTAACATGGACAGACAACCAACCAGCCAAACGCGCAAAGGTGGATCTAGGTAAAATATTTTTATGTGCTGCACACATCAGCACAAATGTGTAAGTTCGCTCCAACTGCGGTGGTATTGGCAATTAGCGTATTAAATCAGACCAAATTATTGATGTACTTTAATGCCACAGTATTTAAGTTGTCGATTTAATCATGAACTTTTCAAAGTAATAAGCAAAATAATTTGTTTTAATATATTTCTAGAGGATATCATTAGGTTCCCTATGCTAAAAGTGGAATTAAAGGAACAAATACATTATATACAGTCATAGTTTTGCTGCCAATTTTGTTTTAAGAATTTTAATAATTATTATTTGATTATAGTGATTTATAAATTGTTTTTTACATTAAAATAATAACTTTCATATTCATACAATATATTTTTGATTTATAAGAGGTTAATTAAACAAATTTTCATAGGAATTTTGTTCAATAAACCTTTTATAAATTAAAATTTTTTTATGAATATGGGGGTTAATATTTATATTTTTTCGGGGTTTGTTTTGTAGATCTTCAGCACTGGTTATCGTTATCTAATTGACTTAATTTTTTGCACGCTATTTTTTTATTTGTTTAACATTTTCTTAAAAGTCTTTAATAGAAAAAATCTTAAGCAAAAAATAAACAAAAACCAACACAAAATTATAAAAAAAAAAAATACAAAACAATACAAAAAATTTAAACTAACGAAAATGCCATGAATACCGAAAGCCCGGATTTATCAAACTTTAGGTTAAAATATTTTAACTTTTTAAAAGGTTTAGCGTTTTCTAGGTAAACGATGTTTAGTTATGTCACCATTCTGGAGAACTTGTCTGCTTCTTTACAAAGATAATTTCAAAAAGAATGTTTCTTAATTTTTAATTAAAAATTTTCAATTATTATTTCTTATAACTGGGGATGAGATGTTCATGCACTTAAAAATAGAAAATATTCGCTTAAAATATGCACTAAAAAATTAAAAATATCCACTAAACACTTAAAAAATTTTCACAAAAAATTGTTTTTTAATTTTACTAAAAGCAAAAATATTAAAAATTCCGTCTATTGCTGTTCACCAATTTAAATTTTTGTTCGTTTAAATAAATAAGTACTGTTTTATTAAAAGTAATACTTTGTCGTGTAGTTGAACAATGCCAATGATTCCAGATAACCCAAATATTTTAGTTTTTGAAATCCCTAATTTCTTTTGCAAAACGTTTTGGATTTTTGTTAATTTGTCGGGCTATTCTTCGTTCAACATTGTTAATTTTTTTTTCTGCTATATCAATTAGTTGGACTTGAGTATTAAGTGAACTAAGTCCCTCCTAATTAGTTTTTGTTTCACCAATATATCTGTAGTTGGAAAATACAAATGCGAAATGACTTCTGATCCCAGTAAAAAATGTGCTTCAAAAGGAGGAGGTTTTATGTATAAATTCATACCTCACATCGCTTCAAACCTGCTGATGGGATGCCTGATTTTTGTATGGGATGTTCCCGGTTTGGAGGACTATTTTCAGATGACAATAAGCGCTTCTTTTAACATGCAAACAAAGCACTCCTTAAGTGCTTTTTTAACGGCTAACTATATTAACATGTTCATAAATTTTTTGGTTTTACTGGTTTAAATGCCTTTTTTCAATAATTTTCGTAAACATAAATATGTTTTTATTATTTTCGCTTTAAAACCCTCTTCGTTGTCAGCACTAAAATTGCAGCTTTTTTTGATATTGTATTCTTTATCATTTACTCTCTTATTAAAGCGCTCGATTATGCGCTTTTTCTCTTAAGTGCTTCAAAAAACCCAAGTTTTTTTGCTGGGATGTTATTTAAATTTAATATTTCTTTTACTTTTTTAATTGCATAATCATCGATATCAAAAAACTCTTCGAATATTCTTAAATTACTTAAAAAACTTTTAGAATAGAATTTGAAGCATCTAGCTAGGCTCCCATCGTGCTACTACTGTCTGCGGTGGAAGGGGAACCATGGGATACATTAACAGTTGCAATATTAACGAATTGGTTTCTAATTTCCTCTGCAAAACGGTATAACCCATGTGCCAAGCAAGTAACTTGCAACAGTTTTGGATACAATATTGAAAATCTAGTATTTAAACAAAGCTCTAAAAGAATTTATTTTTTAATTTTTTTGGAAGTTTTTTTGTGTATTTGAAAATTTTTTATGAACTTTCTTTATAATTTGGAAATTAAAAAAAAAAAAAAAAATTCACTCTAAAATTTCATAAAATGCAAAAATATGCATTTTCACCAAAATATGCAGCAATATGCAAAAACAAATCGATGCCATTTTAACGCAATTTTAATGATTCGGAAAGATAATTGGTCGAAATTGTTCGTAGATTATCGACAAAAAACATGCATTTGTATGGAAACCCTAATTATAACTTTTTATTGTTTTTACCATTTCTTATAATTGAAATTGAAATTTTTTATGAAATAGAAGTTTTGGCCATGTTTTCAATAACAATAAAAGTCGTTTTAATTAAAAACATCCCTTTCCAATATTTTTGTCCAATAATTAATATTGCACAATTGTATAAGTCCACTTGCATTGAAGGTGACGATGAATTGAATGAAAACCTGCCACATTTCCTTTTATTATATTATAATTATAATAGACCTAGTTCTGCATTATACCCATCAGCACTGGAAACGACACTTGATACTATTTTTAGAACACAATGTTGATGAAATTTAAATAAAAAAAAAAAAATAATTTTTGTTACAAATTTGGTTAATGATTCAGGCATACAGAATTTTGCTTTGTATTTATTACGAACAAGAGGAAAATAATTATACTAAAGCTTGCATCTTAAGTCTTTTGTTTTAAATTGTTGTCTACAGTTTTAAGACATGATGCAGCAATAATTTCCTCTACTTTTTGTTAATAATACTTTTGTATATTTCCAAATCAAATGAATATAATTAACAACTTAAACACCTTTAGCTACAACAACAGCAAAAAGGCGAAAACTTTTTATTTATTTTTCTTCACAAAACACCAACAGCATTTAAGCAACTGAACTTTGCCATCATTTCTTTTAAATTTTAAAGTGAAAACAAGAGCGAAAATAATTTTTAAACAGTTTTACTTTTTACGTAGTTAAAAAAAAAAGATATAAAACAACCAGTTTTATTAATTTTATTTTTTTTTTTTTTTTTTAAAAAGGTTAAAATTTCACTTGCTATAAAAGACTTTAACAAAAAAAAAATGTTATTACAAAAATTATTTTTTAAGTGGTCACACAGCAACTAAAAAAGCAATTAAAAAAACACGGTTACATAAATTACATAACAATTTTGGTTGATTAAAAAACTGACAGACTTTTTTTTAATAATTTAATTGCTTAAGAGCTTGTGTTCCTGCAGATAGCCCACCGTTTCATTTCAAATTAAATAGCTGATGTCTACAACTAATTGTTACACATTTTTAACTGCCTCAGATAAATGTAAATTTTTGTAATTTAACCATGTTTATGATGGCAAAAGCTATCACATGAAACATGACACATGTTAAATTTTCCTTTTTTTTCTTATATTTACAATGACACAACATATTCTTGGCAGGAGCTAAAGAACTTAGACATAGATGTAGAAGTAAAGTGGAGTTAGGCAAACATTGACCATTTATTATTAGTAGTCATTGTCACACAAAGAAGACTTCAAAGATCTGGCTATGGAAGCTGTGAGATATTTGGAATATATAAGAAAAAATAAAGAAAAGGTATCACACAAAACTCAACTTGGCAACTTGAGGAAAAAAAAAATTATCCATCTTAATGTTCAAAACATTTCATATAATTTGTTACAATACGCAATAAGCAAGAAAGCATATTTTTTTTTAAACAAACGCACACTTGAAGAACAAGAAGTAGAAAAAAGAGATCTCTGGCCAAAAAAAAAAAAAAAAAAAAAAAAAAACCAAGAAAATGTGTTTCTATTGCATACTAAGGAAAATTGTTGTTAAGAAGAAAAACTTAAAAGACATTTTACAGGAAGTGCTTGTGGCACGTGATTGTATGCTTGCCATATAATTTGATTTGTCTTTCAGTAGACAAGACGAGACGAGACGTCTTACGACGACGTTATGTTCGTTCATCGAGCTTGTGTTGAGCAGTTGAATTGCTTTTGAATAACAGATGCTGTTATTTATAGTGTTTACTTTATTTCCAACAACAAGAAGTTGTAGACAAAACACACACACACACACATTCGTTACCTGAAAAGTTATAAAGAAAAAGTTTCCTTTTGCAGCAGGGAGTTCTATAAGAGTAAAAGTCTCTAACGTTGTTAGACTTTAAGAACTTTTAAATATTTTTGGCTTCTTTTTCTGCTTCTTACAACTCTTGCTCATTTGAAAAGTTATTGAAGTGATAAGATTTATGTTGTTTTACAAATGGTAAAAAGATATGGTTATTAAGTTTTAGGTTTAAAGTACAATTTGTCGTTGCAAAAAGCTGCTTTGAACAAGCTGTATGTTTTATAAAACTGTCGTGTACATATATTTACGAAGTTGCTGTTCAATAGAAATTATTGAACTGTTTAAATATGACTGTGTCGTAAAATAAAGGCTAAGACTTTTTCCAATGAAATACTAAGACAATAGTTGAAGAGTTGTTGAAAGGAAATGTGTTTCAAGAAATAAATATTTTTGGCAGATAATGAAGGCTGTTTATAAAGTCATATCTAGAGGGGAAAATATAAATTAATATTTGTAATACATCGTAATCTAAGCGATACTTAGTAAAATATATATACCCTCAAAAAAACTTACGTTAGTTACCCTCGTGTGTGGTTTTTCAAACATATGCAATGTCTGTTTACTTTGCTGTAGCGCCATAGTTCTTTTGTAATCAAAGTCATAATTTACGTAACTTTAATAATGTACTTATCGCGTTGGTGATCAACAACAAAGCACACGAGCATGTGTGTATTTTATACAAGTACTCACTTTATAAAACATTTATTGCATGCAGTTTGCAACAATAGCAAACATATTCTCACTTTCCGACAGAAAATTTTATCTCTACTGCAAATTACATGGAAACTTCATATGTGTGGAAAACCACTCATGAGGGTAACTTACGTAAATTTCGAAATATTTCATTAATAAAAAATATATTTTCATTAAAAAATGCGTTTTCAGTACTTATGTATAAAGTGTTCTGAATAACCTATTTTGACTCCCTGTCCTAGCACTCTAGGTCTTGTCTTTGCAATAGTTTTTGTAACGTTATTGCAAAATGTTTCAAACCTAGTAAACAGCATGATATTGGAGACCAATAAACTGCATCTATATATATTCGCATAATGTTACCTTATATAAGCTGAATGGATGGCATATAGCGAAAAACTTTTTGAACAACAAGTCTTCCGTCACGAAACCATATAATTGAGGGCTCATTTAAAGTAATTTCTTGAAAAGATGTGCATTTGCAATAGACTGGCAAAATTAATCAAGGCAAATGTTAATATCAATTTCAGATAAGACAAGCTTTATGCAACTTTATAATGTATTTATAATTTGACTTCTTCAACACCATTTTATATATTGGAAAATTACAAAAAAACAAAAGACTTAAGACAAAGGATTTTTAAAACGAAGGCGGTCAATATGACTCTGATTTTTTTTAGTTTCCCTCATCTTTACGCAAAAGGCAACACTGCTTCTATCAGCAGGCATCTGTGGCTTGACTTCTGTTAAAACCTTAATAAGCTGCTCTATTAAGTCTGTGTTTGACAGTCATTTATATCAGACTATCTCGTGATTTTAGGATAAAATAGAAAAAAGGGAGTTTCGTAAACTCATAAAGAATTCCATATGAAGCATTAATAAATTAGAACACGAATTGCTTCCACTTTCGCTCTGTTCTCTAAATTTAACCTTGAGTGACTGTTGCTTGTTTCCAAGGCAAAAGAAACAGCTTGGCGAAAGGAGATTTGACTTTAACAATAAAATCGTCTTACAAACAAATGCCTATTTTTATGTTTTCGACAAAGCAAAGTTTATAGAGCTTGAAGTAAACAGCATTACAAAATTAAATGATTTTTTATCCAAAAACCTGTGTCTCTCGATTAGGGTGTGGAGTTGACTTCGCACTAGCCTTTCAACCTTGACCAGCATTCGAATAACATCGACGGTATGATAAACTTCCATTCCTTGAATAAATACATTTGGTAACTATTAACTTATTTGGCCTTCTTTAGGAAAATATCAGACAAATTATTCTCATAAAGTAACTGAGCGAAATAGAAAAAACAACAATTTAATTTTGGGAACATTTTGTTTACTGCAAATGACTTTGTGAAGGCTAAGCACATGTATTGCTCATCAAAGCTTATTCTGAATCTGTTGCATCACTATTAATACGCTTGAAATGGTTTGTTCGCTTTAGAAGTGCTGTTTGAGAAGACAAAAGACAGCTCAGGTCAGCCAAAAAAAGTTCAAATATATTGAACTGAAGGAATTACTTCATTGTCATACTTAAAAATAACTTGCAAATAAAAAAAAAAAAAAAAAAATAACAAACCAAATCACTTCATGTCACCATAATGCAAGCCCAGCAGCTACAAAAGATTCTTTTAAGCTAGTGCAAGAAAAAAAATCTTAATCTCCCTAGAATTTAACGCCTCAAGTAACAAAGCCAAACCTCAATTATAATTCATAAAATCAGACATACAAACAAATATCCAGGGTTTGGTTCCTCTTCATACTTGCAAATTATTTATTTTCTTTTCTACTAAATAATCATTAAAATATATTTTCCGCATTTCTAAGCAACTATTTTGTATTTGCTAATTTATAAAAGAATAAACTCGTAGAAGAAATAGAAAAACTATAACAAAAGCAAATTATAACTAGCAATTATTTTTTCCAAGTTTATTATTAATCAATGGTTATTAAATCTCATAACTAGACTGAAGAATCTACTGTTGGTTACTTTTTCTATTTCTCTAGTAATAACAATAATAATCATAATAATAATAATAATTGTGGTTTTGTTATTTTGGCAAACTAATTAACGCTATTAGCTGTTATTACACAGGCGATTGTTGGCAGAAAGTCCAATGAAAACCTCAATAAAATGGCAGAGTGTTGAAATATTAATAAAACAAATAATTGATGCATTATAACAAATTGCTAAAGAAAGTTACGTTTTATGCGAAAGATATTTTTCACTGAGAAAAAATATTTGGTAATATTTAAATAAAGATGAGTTTAAGTCTCAAGTCTTTTGATTGTTATTTTGGTTTAACTTTTTTGGTTGTTTGTTTCTTTTTAATTATTGACAATTAGGTAACGATAATAAAAGGATTTTTGGAATATTTTTTCTTAAATTTAATAAGAAAACGAAGAACTTAAAGTTTATAAAACAAGTGTCATTTAGGTTGTTTACACAGCAACAAAAGATAAAACAGTTTTTTTACTGATCCGACAACAGAACATTAGTTCTAAGGAGACAAACCACACCAAACAAAACAACCGCAAAACTGTCTTTTTGACTTACTGGGACAAAACATTGGTTGCAGGAAATACATGTGGTTTGAATGTGGTTTACCAAAGAAGAGTAAGACAAAAAATACTTAAACGAATCTCGATGCACATAAATTCGTGATTTCTTATGATGTTATCCACACACAATTAACCTTTAAGTGTATACCTGAGCCTGTCCAGGAATTTGTTGGTTTTTTCCAGTTTTTTTTTCATATAATTATTAAATATGTACATTAGAACGAAAATTTATGTATTCCTTAATCAAAGTGTTTTTTTACAAGAAGACAAGAAAAAAGTGTAAATTTAAACATCGTGGGCGTGGAAATTGGTTTAATGAAAATTTTGGGCTCATTGTATCCAACTGGATCTTGCCAGGCCCTGCTCTATAAACCCTAAAAAGATATTCATATCATGACAAACGTTAAAGATAATCATACGTAAAAATAACGCATTATTTTAACCTGCTATATGGTTATATTAATTGATTAATTAAGAAAAAACTTATGTGAATTTTATTTTTACATTTTTAAAAATACAAATACAAAATTTAAAACATGTTTATATATGAAATGTCTGAAGTGCACAGCAACTTATTCAAGCTTAAGAAAAAGATATAGCAATATTTCGAAAGTGCGTGCGTAAAATTTACGCAGATTATCTTTCTAGGGTTAAATGTGTACTGTAGTAAATAAAATCAAAACCAAACACAATACAATAAGAATTCTTTCATCACAGAAAAAATTAAAAATTGTCTGAAATCACCAAATTCATGAAATCAAGCAACCCATTTGTTGATTTTGCACTCATTACCAGAATGATTATATAGATTACTAAAAATTTTAAATATTTGAAATTTTTAAAATTTTTTTTTTTAATAAATGATATTTTTAATTTTAATTAAAAAAAATTTTCAAAAAACTTTGCCGTTTTTACCAAAGTGTTGATTCATTTTGACAATTTCCAACAACAATTCCACAAGTTTAAATAATTTTTTTTAAACGAAAAAATTTTTTGTTATTTAATAAATATTTTAATTAAAAATTTATTTCAAAACAACTTCACCAAAACAACTTTTTTCAACAAAAAAAAAAAAAAAATTATAATTGATTCAATTATCACATGGTGAAATAAACAGGTGGCAGCACTACGCCAGATGAATATTTTTTCCTCTTGCATTGTTTGTCTAGGTTTATGTCAAAGTTTTGTTTATGTTTACAAAAAGTCGACGTTTTGTGCTGTGATTATTGTACTTTATTTAAGTTTTTGATAATATTAAATTAAAATAAATAAGATATTGACCATAATTAAATAAAAATTGGTTTAAAATGTATTTATTTCTTCACGTTCAGCGGCACGCTTTGATTTTTGTTTAAAGTATTTATTGACGTAAACGGTGATGTAACTTCCATTTTTCTTGTAATGTTGTATTTGTTGCCGTTACGATGCCACCTGCTTAATCCACCATGAATTATCACATTAATTAACAGCCAGGCCCACGATGTCACAAGTTAAGATTCGCATAGAAAATTACATTTAAAACAAAAACAAATTTTAGAAATTGTTTTTGTTTTAAATATAATTTTCTATAACGTGTGACATCGTGGGCCTGGCTGTAAATTTAAATACTTTTGAACCAATTTTTTAATTGATAAAAAACTACTAATAATTTTTTCTGTGATTAATTTTATTTCGAAGAATTATTTTAGTTGACAACAAACTGTTCTTGCTATAACCATAAAACTGCATACAAATAAAAGTAGTCCCAGCCAGGCCCAGGAGTTTGCACAAAAAAACTCCATACAAAATACAGGTTCAGTTACTCTTGAGGAAAGGTAATTGACACATAACTAATCATGTGACTGGATTTTGTATGGGGGATCTGTCATATTAACATGATTCGCTCGGGACAATATTTGCGTAGGTAATATTTTAAACGAAATTGAATGTGTCCATTTAGTTTATTTCGGTCACCTGTTACAAAGTATCAAAAATGTGCCAAATAATCCCTTCCTAGAACATCGCCGTGTTAAGGTGACAACTCCCCTTCATATTAAGTGCTAGAACTAGAACCGATCCCTACAACTTTAGAAGTGCCACACCACCAGCTTGGTGTTGGCTCCTTGCCCCTAGGCCACTGCGAGAAATTTGTATCAATTGTTCTTAAAACACTTATCCCCGTGACAAGTAAACACAATATTAATATAAAAAGGAACGAATTGTGATAGGTAAAAATAAGATACAGCACTTAACTGGTGATAGTGTGTTTAAAATTAAAGTACAGTTTTTCCAGTACAGAGGTAATTGATACAAAACTAATCATGTGACTGGATTTTGTGCGGGTAGTTGCTGATTCTATCTAGTTTTATTGCTTCAAATGATGGAGACCTATCATATTAATATGATTCGCTCGGGACAATATCTGCGATAGTCGCAATTTTCACCGAAATTGAATATGTCCATTTAGGTTATTTAAGTGACTTGATACAAAGTTCGCCAATTAACTCCCTTCTACGACATCGCCATGCTTAAGTTTTTTTTTTTTTTATTAAAATCTAATAGATGAACTTTCCTTGGAAAACTAAAAATCTGGGAAATTTCAACAGTAAGACAAAAGATCTAGGACATTTTTAAAGAATATTATTTAAGAAAAATAAAATTTATTTAAAATTTCTTTTTTAATCAATAAAAATTGCTTAAGGTATAAAAAAAAAAACTTAAGACACCATCTTTTGAATAAATAACAGTATCTTAAGACTTTCGTTTTTCAAAAAATATTTCTAATAAAAAAATAATCCAAATTTCTATTAAATTTAAAAAAGAAATCAAAAGACTTTGAAGACAAGCGTTTATTAGACGAATTCTTAAAGCACCATTTGTCCAGAAATATTTTGTGGTCTTCGGTTTTCTTAAATATTGATGCTCAAATCTCTCTCTTAATCAACTAAAAATTCTCAAAGCAAATTCTTAGGAAATAATCGCTTATAAATTACAGCTTTTAAGACAAAAACTTGAAATCTTTTTTCTTTAAATGATCCGATCTTAAGACTTTCATATCCCAAACTTTTACTATTTAACTTTCTTTTAGTCTAAAGAAAATTTGTTTTCGAAGTTCTTAAAAAAAACAAAAGACTTAAGACACAACAGCTTTAAGTCTTAACATTTAAGACTTAATATATGAAATGTCTCTTTCAAATAGACTTTCGGCCTTAAATCTTTGATTGCTAATAATTTAATTTTAAATTAAATTTATTTCCTTTTATTTGAAATTCCAAAAAACAATCGATACATTTTTCAATAGTTTTTGGTTTACTTTTATTTTAACTCACAAAATTTTAAATTCCTTTAAATTTTAAACGATAACAGTAAGTTTTTATAAATATTGTTAACTTTTAAACAATTGCCTCTTCACTTTCTGTAATTTAAATAGACGTTGGTATTTTTACTAACCTCTTTTATGAAAATTAACAAAAACTATTTTTATTTTCTAAGACAAGCCCTAATGTGCTGGTTATTTTTTTCAAAATCTATAAAACAAACAAAAAACATAAGCAGAGCAACTTCTTGAAAAAAAATG
The DNA here is from genome assembly GCA_963931875.1 of Pollenia griseotomentosa. NCBI lineage: Eukaryota > Metazoa > Arthropoda > Insecta > Diptera > Polleniidae > Pollenia > Pollenia griseotomentosa. Next base: position 103,122,050 of record OZ007560.1, read on the forward strand.
AAAAAATGTTTAGCTTCTTGTCCCTGTTGCTGGCGCTTACTATAATTACATTGTTCTGTCAAAGAACTTAAAGTACAATAAATACAACAAACACAGAAACCCCATCTATTTAATAGACAATGATGAACATAAAAAACACCGGCAATAACAACAACCATAACACACACCGACAACAATTAAGTTGAATGCTAATCTTGTTTTTTTCTTCTTCTTCTTTTAAACGTTTAAATATCATACAATTGTAGTTTAAAACAGGAAAAATTCAAACAAAACAAAAAAGTCATCATCGTCATTATCGGCGTCAGCAGCAGCAACATTAGCCAGTCGCATTAACAACTGCAACACAAAAAGCCCATAGACATCTTTGAGCTGGTAGAGGGAACTTAAAAGACAAAACAAATATTTCAAGAAAAAGTAGCGGTGTTTCTGTTTCGATTTTTTTTTTCTTATTCTGAATATAAGAATTAGGTCAGTTGGCTAATGTTTGTTTTACTAAAATAACTAGAGAAGAATAAATAAATGAAGATGAAGTTTATATTTTTTTCCTACACAAATTGAATTGTTTTTTTTTTTTTTTTTGTTCTAGTTGGTTTTTTTATAATTGTTCTTAAGCTACAAAAATTTCTACAATTTTAGAGGGTAAAATGTAATCAGTAAATAATTTTTTGGGAGATAATTATTTTATTTTTTAATTTTTACTTGAGGGCAAGATGTGATTAATGAAAATTGAGAAAAATAAAAAAAAAAGTTAAGAATTTGTGGAAAATAAAAGAATCGAAGAATTAAACAGGTGTTTTGGGAATTCAGTTTTTCTAAATTATTGGTAATAAATCTTGTTTGTTTTTTTTTTTTTTTGGAAAATATTCTAAACTTTAGATCTTATAATCTCATTAGAACACATTACACTTAAGAAACAAACCTTATAAGAGTTATTAACAAAAAAAATTGCGTTTCTTATGATTGTTATTATTGTTGTTTTTAAAATCAAGTTCAAAATTTCCTATTAAAAACGAAAGACTTAAGAAACAAGTAGCCACTTTTTTTTTTTTTTTTTTTTTTTTTGTTAAATATTTTTAGAAGCTTCCGTGTGCATATTAAACATCGTTGCCCATAATTCAAGTCACGGCATTTAATATCAATCGACAATGGAGCCAAATAACCCAAATAACTCCCAAACGAAATCTTAACTCAATTTTAATAGAACTATTAATCGATATCGAATGTCGTACTATTATTAATGTATGCTTATTATTCTAATAAAAATCAATAATTACGTCTTAATTATACGTTCACAAAAGTCAAACGAATGCCGACTTATTAAGACTACAAAAGATAAAATTCGTAACTAAAACTAAACTTAATTTTAAACAAAAACAATCGATTAAACATTAAGGATAGAGGCCAAACAAAAACCACATAAAGGTTTTATTTTAAACTGATTTTAGACCCGATACAGAACTGCTTAGTATTATCTGATATTAATATCTAACAAAAAAGCTGTAAAAACATATGTCTATTAAGAGATCAAATATTTCAAAAGACGGTAAGCTTAGAAAAACCAAATGATCATTAATTATTGCTAAACTAAACCTTTTAATACACCAAAATAATAAAATAAGTGAAAGCCGTCAGTCTATAAAATCATTTTAACTTTAGCTCTACTAAGACATAATCAAGAACTACCTCGCCAAAGTAAGACTGGAAAATTATCTACGATTGGTATTGAACTATTAATGTAAATGCCTTATTCTCAAGAAACATCAAGTGCAACTTAACTAAGACCTAAAAATAAGCTTAAATCTATACTTATCCATTACCATTGAACTACCATCAAAGCCACAAAACAAAAAGGTCAATACCAACAATTACATTTTAAATGGTATAGTTTACTTCAAAATTGGTCCATAAGATTACCTACAAATTAAGCAAAATGAAAACCCTACTAAAAACAAAGTTTGCAGCTTAACAAGTCTACTGCTTATTGAAAACCAAACGATTTCCATGGCTGAAATACAATTTTAAACAAATAAAATTTAAATGTTTTAATGATTGTGACAAATCTTTGATAACTTCTACAAACACTTGAACTTTTTGGGGTATGGACTGTGATAAATTATGAAATAATCTTAAAAAAAAATTGTATATTTCTAGTTTTGCATAAGATAAACTGCATAAGATATTAACCTGCCGAAAATTTGTAGCAATAATTCTTAAAGCACTTATCACGTGATCAGTAGACACAATATTTTTATTAAAAGGAACTGGTGATTATGTGTTTAAAGTGAAGTTACTCCAGAGGAAAGGTATTTCACACGAAAGTATCATGTGACTGCACCCAGAGAAAAAACATCTTTAAATATGGTCACCTTCAACCAAGGACCGGAAAACGTTTTTTTTATGTTTTTTTTAAAAAATATTTATCATTGGTGTTCGAAAAATATTTTAAATTGTACAAAAAACAAAAAAAGAAAAAATATTTTGTTTGATATTGTTTCTTTAAGTTCAAAATAATAAAGTTCTCAAAAAAAGTTAATTTTTTCGTACAAATTAAAATTTTTTCCCATCAGTTCAAAAAAAATAAAAAACAAACACAAAAAAGATATTTATTTTTTCAGTACACTATTATTTTGTACATGAAAAGAAAAAAATCGAAAACTTAAAATTTAACATGACAAAGATAAAAATTATGAGATAGGATTATAAAGATATGTATATTATTTTTTTACGCTGTTAAGCTATTTTTATTGTTTTTTTTAACCGATTTAGGGATTTAAATAAATTTTAGAGTTTGTTTCTGATGCTGATTTTTCGTGAATTTTTGCCATGTTCGCGATAGAAGCGATTTTTTCCTGTAAGTTTCTGGTTCTTTACAGCTTTAACCATTTATAATAAATAGTAGACTCTGCTATCATGCCGTTGTTAGCAAATTTTTGCGAATTTCCGCTAATTTTGCAGCTTTTACCGAATTTTTGCCATTCCTAATAGCTTTAGGGACTTCTAATCAATTTTATGTATTGTTTGAAATATAAAAAAATTTTCGCTATTTTTGCAAACTTTTGCGAATTTTTTCAACGTTTAATTTGCTAATAAAATTTGTGCCCATAACTTCTTTTAAATTTGCATTTTCATAATAGAGGTGATTATAAATTTAATTAAAATTCACGATTTAAACTACAAAATTTGAATTCTCAATGTAAGTTTCTAAAAACAAAAAAAAAAAAAAATATTTTTCTTTAAAACGTTTTTTTAAAAACTTTATTGTTTTTTAACTTTAAAGAACAATTCAAAAAAAAATATTTTTTTTTTTTTTTTTTTTTTTTTTGTACGGTTGAAAATATTTTTTGAACACCAATGATAAATATTTTTTCATGTACAAAAAACATATTGTACATCAAAAATAAATATCTTTTTTTGTGTTTCGTAATTTTTTTTTAAACTGATAGAAAAAAAAAAATTATTTTGTACGCATGAGTTTTGAATTTTTCAAATGAAAAACTTAAATCTTAAGTTTTCGGTTCTTAATTTCTGATGCCTGCCTTCAACAAAACTATTTTTAAAGAAAGTTTTAAACATATTATGATTCATTTAACAATATTATTGACACCGAAAACCATATTATGGTTGAATTAGTCCTCTATCAAGAAGCCACAACCGTATTATGGTTGCCTCCGAACATGTTATGGTCAAAAATAACTAAAACATGATTAACACTTATAATAGCTTGGTTTGTTTTCAACCATAGCATGTTGCTCTTGAAAAAGAGGAAAATACTATTGTTAATTTTAAAACAAATTATTCTTATATTTAACAATAACATGTTTAGTGACAACCATAATATAGTTGTGGCTTCTTGATGGAGGACTAATTAAACCATTAAATGGTTGTAGATGACAATAATATGGTTATTCTAAACATAATATGTTTAAAATTTTCGTTAAAAATAGTTCTGTTGCAGGCGACCAAATTTAAACATGTTATTTTTCTGCGTGTGGATTTTGTGCGAGAAGTCGCTGATCCTCTATTAAAATCTAAATTGAATTGAGAAACCAATTTTTGCAAAAAAAAAAAGAACTAAAAAAAATTTTGACATTTAAAAAAATTATTCTCCTGTTGAGTCGTTAGAAAATGCACTCAGAATGTTAATATTTTATGGGAAGTCAGCTGAATAATTCCTGTTATTGCACACGAATCCCTAATATAACTGCAAAAATAATACAGGATGACTTATACACGATCCTCAATTCAAATACCAATACACTTCTCCGAGTCGTTCATCACCAAACGAAGTTTTAAAACGTACTGTAAACTACCTACATCTTCAGTTTATCGTGCTATGTTTTCAACATTCTTCTGGAAAAGGTCATACGTGACGCAGGGGTAAATAGAACTGAACCACTCAACACAAAACAATACATAGATGAGAAGTAACTGCAATCTTTAAAAATGGCGAGAAAGAATCTAAGAAAGTGGGTCGCCAGTAATTGTAGAAAAAACCAAGTCCACAAAATTCGGGCAGACAGTTAAAGTTGAAAATCGCAACTTAAGGCTAGATTACACTATTATACTTTGTATTAATACATGTCAAAAACTCAAGTAATATGACAAAGTGTGATAGTGTGAATGCAATGTGTCACGAAAATGACAAGTATTATGAAAAAAGTTTGACATCCCATACGACTTTATCGTTTTTTGAAAAATTTCTTAACAATAATACATTTCATTGGATCAGGGTTGCATTTTATTTCATGTGTGAGTGTTTATAATTTGTGTGATGGTGTGAACACAAACTGTCATGTTAAATTAGATTTTTTGACAGTCGCAGCAAAACTCATTAGATTTCTATCTCACAATGTGTTATGGAATACGTAAAACTTGTGAGATAGTGTAATCTAGCCTTTAGAGGTAGTCAGCCAGCTTGGTTACCTCGGTACTGCCATAAATATAAAAAAATCTGTTTCGGTATAAAACGGAGAACAATACTGGCCAACAGATTCTCCTTAAGACTAAGTAGGCAATTTTAAAATAAAGCCACCTTTTGAAAAGGACATGTTACTGATACTACCCGTGCTGTAATATTGTTCTGAAGGGAGAGTTCGATAGAAAAATACTTCATAAGATCTGTGGACTAATCTGAGTTGACAGAGCGTATCGGCATCATATGTACCACGATCTGTATGACCTTAATGCAGACATTGACACAGCAATGCGTGTCAAAATATAATGACTACGTTGGAAAGGCCATCTTGTGAGAATGGATAAAGCTGCTCCAGCTAGAATATCATTTGAAAACGAGCCCGATGACGGCTCGCACAGAAGGGGACGATCGAATTAAAACGCTTGGTGTTACAAAATGAAAAAGAAGTTTGGCTAGAGGAGCTCACGTTCTGTATTAGCGACCTAAGTAAGTTAGTTGGACGCGACATGATGAGCTTAATAAACCCTTATTAAGAACTCGTTATAGAGAAGGATATAAAAATAACTCAATAATTAAATTTAAATTAAATTTCTTTGTAAATAAACGATTTAAAATGCAGCATAATTGCCCCCTAAAAAAGAAGCCAACAGTTTCTATTTCTTTTTAAAAGTAAATTTTTAAAGCGCTTTTTTTAGTTTGATTTTTGAAAATAATGCTTTTGAATTGTTAAACGAAATTAAATTTAATTAAAAATCCCATTTAATTTTCTCCCAATTACAATCAATCAGACAAAACTGCAGACTAAACTTCCTTAATCACTCAAAATTACCAATCACTTATTTAAAGACATCTTTGGCACATTTTACAAAAAGTTATGCTTAAAAATTTTAATCGTTTAGCACCTGTTTATATTAGGCGATTTTTGTTGCAAATATTACTTTTAAGGCGAGAGAAGAAAGATAGAGATGAGTCAAAGGAGTGCGCAAATGCATGTACTCTTGCGAATCATTTTGCTTACTTATTCGTTCCCTCAGTTGGCACATAATTTATTTTAATTTGAAGGCAAATTTTTGATGTAAAAAGTATGTTCAGAAAAAATCCAAAAAATGCGTGACTAGTAAAATGATCAAAATTTAGCTTTATTTTTAACAATTTCTATTAATTTACTAAACTTTATTTGAAAGAAGATAATTGTATAACGTAATTTAGAATCTAGCCAAACGTTTTGCAAAAGCAACAAATTTTTTTATAAACTTATTGGTTGCGTGAAGGACGTCAAATATTTAAAAGGTGTGAACATAGCTTTAAAGGACTTGACAAAAATACACGTGTGTATCTATATTCATGAATACTTGCTGCAATAACATTTTACAATGCAGCTTAACAGCAGATTTAAGAGAATTTGCAACAACAAAAATCGCAAACGTAAACGAAGATTTACTGCCTGTTTAACGATTTCGATCGTCAACGTTCGCATAGAAAATTACATTTAAAACAAAAACAAATTTTCGCATATTGTTTTTGTTTTAAATGTAATTTTCTATGCGAACGTTAACGTTCGAAATCGATGACCAGGCTGTTAGTTGTTATATGTAATTGGCACACTGGCCACCGTAAACTAATAACACTTGAAATACTATTAAGCAAAACTATACAACAGCTGAAAGTCTAGTTTTTTTTTTTTAAATACTTCAAGAAAGAAAGAAAATAGAAACTAAATAAAACTTTTGCTTAATTAGTTCTGCCAGTTGTGAAATGATCTTTAAGATTAAGAAAAAAAATAGCTGAACAATTTCTCTGGTAGCCAAGATATTTCAACTTAACATAATTTTTATGGCAAATTGATGTTCGAGATGCTCGTAAAACAAATAACTGCACATGAAATTATTACAAACAAAATTACCAAAAAAAAACATTTTGGCTAACAAATAATTAAGTCAAAACGATTAAACTTAAAAAAAAAAAAACTTTTTATACAAAAACATTCCTAAAAAGAAAGAGGAAATTTTATCGTATTTAGAAAAGCGTTAAAAAACACAAACACAAAAACTCTCACTCTTAAAACGATCAACGTGATGTCGATTATCATCATAATAATGATCAGCAATTTGTATCTTAATAATTTTTAATGAAATTTTATGACCACACAATTCTGTGTGTTGTCTCTTTTTACATTTAATTTTTTTTTTTTTTTTTGTTTTGTTTTTTTTTTTTGTACTTCTTCTATTTAAACGCAGCTTAACTGTTGTTTTATTTACTTTTATGGATTTTTTTTTAACTTTTTTTATACATTTTGTACTGCCCACTATTTTTTTAGTTTTTTCGAGTTACAATTTTTTTTATTTTATTGCTTTTTAAACATTTTAATTTCAAATCAGTTGTTTGTGCGTTTTTGATCTTTTAAGCTACATTTGAGATTATTGCTTTGGCATTATCATTTTTTTTGTAACATTAACATTAAAGTTTATGTTTAATTTAGGTTTATGAATAACAATTGCTTTTTTTTTTTGTTTGATATTTTTCAAATGTATAAAAAAATTTTTTTAACAGACCAAAAATGTTTCTTATTGTTACAGTTTGATTTCAGTCATTGTTTTTAGGACAGATACTATTTAGTTCTAACACTGATAGAGAAAGCGTCATAACGCTGTTTATTTTTTTTTTTTTTTTTTTTTTTTGACATTAGTACTATGGCAAGTGTTTTCGTTTTTGACACTACACTTTTTATCATTGTGATGTCAGCCTTAACATCACTTGGCCAAATTGTCTTCACGTGAAATTATGTCATCAATAGGATGACACATCGACATCACAGAAATGACGAATCGGTGTTAGTTTAATAAAAATTCATTTAATAAAAATTAATTTTAATAAAAATTTATTGCGATGACTCGGTAACATCGGAGAAAGGAGTCATTAAGCCTAACTTAATGACAAATTGTGACAAACTGTCATTGGGAATGACTTAAGTCAGAATGAGAGATTATTTTTATATACTTACACGTTACACATGTTTGCTTCAGTTTTCTTGTATTCCACCCTTTATTTAAAGACTAACTCTCAATTATATGACACCAGCAGTATGGAATTTTAATGTATTTAACTAAATAATTTAAACAATAGAATATGGGAATTTTTGATTTTTATTTCACTTTTTAAGCATGAAAATAACATAAGTAATACACAAAATGTGGCATCGATTAACTGATGTCAGTGTAGTCACAGCATAGACGAAGCATAAAATATGACAAAATTTTGGGCATCATCAATATGAAGTTTTTTTATTTCTGTGAGTGTCTAGTTCTTTGTTTTTAGTCTATGTTTAACTTTCAGTTTTAGAAAAGAAATTCTTTTATAACTTAAATTAAATGATCATAATTTATACATATTGGACTTCTTCTATAACAGTTAAGACTTTATTATCGATAGGCATATTTTCGTTTACATAGAATTTTATAGACTTTTTTGTCACAGTCAGTGGTTCAAATTAAGCTACTGCTTTAACTTTGTTTAGACAAAAAAAAAACACACATTTAGATAAAAAGATCACAAAGAGACAGGGTTCAATTTCTTTAGTTTCGAAATAACTTTAAATTCTTTCCAACAGTTATCTTTTGTGTTTAAAGTCAGTTTAGTTTGTTTGTTTATGTCATAAAGTTTTAAATCTTAATTTAAGTTTTAAAATCTAATGGCCTCTCTCGCCTTTTTTTATTTAAATATCAATTCATATCTACGAATTTTAAACATAAATAAATACTTAAATATAATTAGTGAAAAAGGCCACATTTACAAAACATACATAAACCTAAATTCACACGTTCATATTTAAAACTTAATTAACATATAAATTTTCTTTTACTGTTATGTTTTGTAAATCTTATTTAGCTTTTTATAAATTTGACTTGCTTAAAATAGTTAATATAGCATACATTTTGTGAGTGTGTGACTCAATAAAGCAAATTGTCATATTTACAATAAAAATATAACTTGAGTCTTGGCCATCGAAAGCTTTCCCTGTATTTCTCACAGATTATGGATTTCGCGCAAAAACCATTTTCTTAATTTTGGATACTCTGTTCTAAAATGGAGCATAGTGAAAACGATCGTTATATATGTATGCAGCGAGATAAACTAACCCCCTTATGCAAAATATTTCATAGTTCACATTAGTTGACCAACACATAAAAACCCATTCACTTTTGCTGGGCTTAGTGTGTTTGTTAACTAATGTGAACTTTAACTCTTTTGCATAATTGTGAAAGACTATAAAGTCGGTTTAGCAAATCTTCCCAAACCATAATTTTTAAATAACCTGACCTCAAAAACGAAGTTTTGCAAAGCAACACTGAAAGGAATAGGTTCATAAGCTCCTCAACTTTTCTGCAGATCATGCCTTCATGAGCAGCTAAATGTGAACTCAATATCAACATCCCCAAAACGAAAGCAATGAAAATCAACATCAGGTGCAACAGGAAATTGTTAATTCGCAGCAATGAATTGGATGAAGTGCTCTCATTCAGCTACTTGGATAGCTTAATTACAATAAACTGAGGCTCTAGTGAAGAAGCCGCCAGCCAGACAATAATTCGGGCACCCAAAACAACCTTTGGAGGTACCAGCGCATATCGATTCGAACAATAGTTAGCCTGTTTAATGCATGTGTGAAATCCGCACTTCTTTATGGCTGTGAATCCTGTAATGCAGCTCCCCATGATATCAACGCTCTACAAGTATTCACCAACTGCTGTTTACGAAAAATGCGTATATTTTGTTCAGCAAATATAAGTAATTTAAGGCTTTGAGAGATACCCAATAAAAAATTGTATCATTTTGCGAAGCACTAAAGGTACATTTAAAAAAATAAGCGCACAATTATGCGCTACGCAATAAGACATACAGAAATGCAGTAAAGTAAGTGAAAGAACTCTCAACAACTTTTATAAAAAAAACAAAAAACAACATTTCAAGTGCCACGGCATTCCCTTACTGCGAAGCAGGTTTGTAAGGGTGAATACTTAAAAATAACTGTATCAAAATATTCCGTGTGTAAAGCTGATCGTTACACCCAACAATTTTTGTATACGCTGAATAATGCGCATTATGTGTCAAAAATGTATTGCTTCAAAGTGGGAACTCACCATATAAAATTCATGTCTTCCGTAAGCACAATGGTAAGCGAAACTTTTATGTTTCCTCCTTAAAAACCTGCTTCGTTGGAAGCTCCATTTTTTATTGGGTAACCAAACAACCGCCAAATGCTATCGAAACTAAAACGCGTAAATGGCGATGGATTGACCATGCTTTAAGCAGACCACAAGATGATGTCACAAGGTAGCCGTAGAAGAGGTCGTTCCTTCCATAATTGGCGGCGTCAACTTGAAACTTTACTCGAAGCAGAGGATGAAACTTAAATGCAACTTAAGGATCTGGATCAAATAAACCAGAATGGAACGCATTTTTTGGGGCCCTATGCTTATTACAGGAACAACAGAAACACACATACATACATAAAAACATATGACTTGAATTCATTATTGCATGGTAACCGTATTCACTGCACAACGGTTGCGAAATTTGCGCATTGTTCTCATTTGCGATGCTTTGTTAAAGCATTTGTTGTTAGTGACGCTTTCCAACACTGTGTTTAACTAGTTTTAAGAAGTCTTGTATCATGTAACGCCTTTTCAGCCATCGATGTGCCTTCTTTTATCACTACGCACCACTCGTTGAACTTTCTTTGCAAATCGCGATAATTTAGTTCCAAGTCCTCTATTGCTCCCAATTTTTCTTTGAACTGCCGCTTGACGAATAGTACGATCAGCACAAGATCTTATGATTCTTTTAATTTGATTCCACTTAGAATCAATTGAAGTAATGGATTCATTTCCCGCTCTTGAAATACCATCTCGAAGCTGCGCCGTATTGTTTCCTCTGATTGTAATATGTGACCAAGCGTTATAATGATGGAATATAAAAGGGCTTTATGTTTGATCGTATGCTTCGGTCGTTTTTACCTTACGAACAATTCCAATGAGTCAATTTTGTTCGTATTGGTCTTATGCGATATTTTAGTTTAACTTTTAAAACTTGTTAAGGAGCAGCTTCGGTAAGAAATCAATACTTTTTGAAAATGATGCGTTGCCGGCACAATACTCGACATTTCGCAAGCAAAAAAATATTACTGTATTGCAAGGCGAATTCAGGTAGGCGGTGGTGGCGATACTACAACAAGTACAATACCAAAAATACAACATTGTATTTTATTTGTTGCTTTCGTTGATCGATAGTGCCGGTTCCCACACGGCAAGTTCGACTCTTCAAGTCTTGATCTTTTAGGAGAGAAGGGAAAATAAATGGCATTCTCAAAACTCAAGACTTGACGAGTCAAACTTGACGTGTGTGAACCTGCACATATGTCAAGAACACAAGCAACTTTTGACATTCCTCTCTCTAAATAAGAAAAAAAGTAGCAAAGCTGTGCTTTTAACGTCACCTGAAAAATGAATTCGCCTTGCTTTATTGTTTACAATATAACGGTTATTGACTTATGACGGCCATACAGTACACAATGTCAATGCTGACATGATGTAAACGTAACTTCTATTCCGCACTTTACAAGTAAACCATTTTGTTTTTTTTTCAATATTTATTTTTTGAATCTTCATATAGTAAATTATGCAATTTTTTTAATTTAAAGTTGTCAGTGAAGAAGACGTCTTTTATTTCTTGTTTAATTTATTAATTAATTATCGTAAAAATCGACTTTTATGAATCTGCTGCCGAAATTTCTGCTTTTAATTCTTTATTCTGCAAGTGTTTCTTTGTATTGCTCCAGCAAATCTGGGCAGAATACTATTTCCGTGCTCAGTTATCGCTATCAACTGCTAAAAAACACGACACAACTAAATATTTTCAACACACACTACACAAGAAACACACACTACTTGAAAGAAACTAAAGCAAATATCAAACTCGTTTCGATTTTTACTCAGTTCAGTATGTAAATAGCACAAACATAAACGCACTGTACGGTGCCAGCACCGCTTCAGTGCCGAACTTGTGTAATGAAGCTTTCAAAATGTTATACAGGTTATTCAAAACCCAAACCATGTACAAAAAATACCTCGATCTATTGTGAATCACACATTTTTATAAAATTCTCAAACATTAAATTTCTTTCAAAAGTTCTCATTCATAAAAAAAGATTTAAAAAAAACCCCGCTAACAAAATAAGCTTGATTAAGCAATGAAATAATATCTTTAATAAAAATTTAAACCGTATTGTCTTACAAAACAAAAGACTTAAGCTACAAACGTTAAACAGCTACTTTTTTAAATTAAAATTTAAAAAAAATTTAAAATTTAAATTTAAAAAAAAAAAAAAAAAAAAAAAAAAAAAAAAATGTCGACGAAAGTGGACAAAAAAACATAATAAACAAATGTATTCAGGTTTTCAAGACAAAGTCTTGACAGAAAGAATACGAAAAAACAGAGGAAAAAGGAGGCAACATGTAATTTGAAATTTAAGTGATAATAACAGCAAATTTCGAACCACCAGTACTACTGGTTAAAGATTGATGTTTGACTGTTGGCTAACGGGCACCGCAGTGGTGCATTGGGTAGAACACTAAGATCTTCTGAGGATAGAAAGTGGTGTTTCTTGAAACATGTAAAGATCAACCCGGGTTCAAATCCCAGCTCAGCCAAGAAAAATTATCAATAAATTTTAATAAAAATTCCAAGTTGTAAAATTCCTTTCCTCAGTGAAAATAATTTAATGAAAATTAAATTTGATGAACTCGAGCCTAATTAAAGAATATCAAAAAAATTAAAAAATTAACAGTTCAACTAAAAATCAAAAATTGTTCTTAGAAATAGCTATGGCACAAGCTCTAATGTTTACATTTGTACTTTAATTTGTACAAATAAAAAATGTCGACGAAAGTGGACAAAAAAACATAATAAACAAATGTATTCAGGTTTTCAAGACAAAGTCTTGACAGAAAGAATACGAAAAAACAGAGGAAAAAGGAGGCAACATGTAATTTGAAATTTAAGTGATAATAACAGCAAATTTCGAACCACCAGTACTACTGGTTAAAGATTGATGTTTGACTGTTGGCTAACGGGCACCGCAGTGGTGCATTGGGTAGAACACTAAGATCTTCTGAGGATAGAAAGTGGTGTTTCTTGAAACATGTAAAGATCAACCCGGGTTCAAATCCCAGCTCAGCCAAGAAAAATTATCAATAAATTTTAATAAAAATTCCAAGTTGTAAAATTCCTTTCCTCAGTGAAAATAATTTAATGAAAATTAAATTTGATGAACTCGAGCCTAATTAAAGAATATCAAAAAAATTAAAATTTATCTCTAAAATTTTTTATTGTTTATTTTATACCGCTTGTTAGTGTTTTAATCAAACAAATAAAAAACTTTTATTTTTCAATAATTAAAAAAAAAGTTTTCCAAAAAAAAAAAAAATCTAATAAATACGAAAACTTTCTCAAGCGGTTTTTTCTCTTGTACGACATGTAAATTATCAATCAAATTCAAATCATTTACAAAACAAAAAAAAAAAAAAAACAACGATATGGTATGAACAAATAAAAGAAGCACATCTAACACCTGGTGTTTGGTAATTTAGCATTATATTACTGGTCTTAGTGCAAAGCAATAACGTATCTGGCTTTTATAGACAATAAAACAAACATTGTTTTTTTGCCATTTCTTATAGTTTTTTTTTTTTTTTTTTTTAGCATAATGTTGATGATCACACCGTGTGTAAGATTAAACCCTGTAAAACAACATAACTTTTATTAAAAAGACCACCTCCAATGGAAATCAAATAAATTAATACATATTAAATAAATATTTATTTTTTCCATTTAATTTATAAAAATGATAAAGAAAAACAAACTAAATGACCTCAAATTAGTTTTTGCCATAAAAAGTTAGCAAAATAAGTAAAAGAAATATAAAAAAAGCTCAAAAAAACAAAAACTGAAGACAAAAATTTTGCAAAAAAAAAGCATTTCAATACACCTCCAACATAAAACCACACTAGAGCACTTTATAAATATCTGTCTGTCTGTCTCTCTGGCCATTCGGTTAGCCTGTAGTACAAAAAAAAAAAAAAAAGTTTGTGCACAAAAAAAAACTTAATCATTTCTATTTTCTTTCTATTGCATTAAAAGTTGCTGAATATTGTTGTTTTCAATGTATGCAACATTTCAAACAACTTCTTGTTGTTCATGTTGTTGTTTGTGCTGGATTTTCTCTTTGTCTCTAGTAAAGACATACATACATGCCATGCACCACAAGGATGTCTTTTTTTTTATAAAGTTTTTGGGGGGAATTTGTTTAAAACAATTTCTATTTATTTTTGGCAATAAAAGCCAAATAAATGTAGTTGTAGTCTTCTGTTTTAGATAAATATTTTCAGCAATTTTTTTCTGTTGAAATTTCTCGTTAAGGTTTCTTCGTTAGATGTAGCAAGAGGCACATAAAAAAAAACTTTCTTTCCAAATTGTAGAAATTAAAAGGAATTTTATTTATTTTATTATTACAAATTCATACGCGAATAGTTAATAAAATGACTAAAATTAATTTGAATAAATTTGAATTTTTTTCACTTGCCAAGAAATTTTTTGCTTCAGTAAGTTTTACCACAAAAAAAAAAAAAAAAAAAAAAAAAAAAAAAACCTTAAAAATGTTTCCTTTACTAGTGACATTTAAGTTAATGCTAATATATATATATTTTTCAGATTTAATAAAAGATTAAATATCTCAATACACAATGTTTAGAAAACTCTAAGATTTTCCTTAAAAAAAAAAAAAAAAAAAAAAAAAAAAAAGAAAAAAAAAAAAAAAAAAAAAAAAACATTTTATAGAAGAAAATTTCTCCTGTGAAAGCTTTAACAAAATAAAAAAAGTTTGCTTTATTATTTTAACATCCTCTTCTTATTTAGTTTTTTGTTTTTATTGGTTAAAAGATCATCTTTAAAAGTCCACTGCTGCTGTTTGGTTAAAAAGCAAAAAAAAACATTTAAAACAAACAAGCCACAATTTACCAACATTTATTTGTTGGCTGCTGGTTGACTTTGGTCACTGCGGTCAAATGAAAGAGAAATGTATGAGTTGAGCCTTTTCTTATTGTTATTCATGTTCAGATCCATGTTCATGTTTTGCTATTTCAAAAAAAAAGTTTATATTGCAACCTCATACTTATTGCATGTGACATATCATGTTCTTTATGACTGCTAACAAAAACGGGCATTTGCAAAAAAAAAAAAAAAAAAAAAAAAATATCTTTCATTTTCATTTAAATTGCATGTTTTTCATTTTGTACTTGACTTTTAAGCCTTGAGAGAGTGTGTGATTTGAAACCTTAGAAAATTTATTAATTGAAATTATGATTGACCTGAAAGTCATGAAATTCTCAAGAAAGTGAAATTAAATCATAAGACTTGAGAAAGAAACTTTTTCTTAGAAAGAAAAAAGGCTTTTCTGTGATTTAAAGGAAACAAAGCTAATGGCACATTTAAGTAATTTTGGTTTAAAAAACTAGGTTTAAATGCTTTTTGTGATTTGGTTTTTGTTTACCTTCCATCTGCATGATGATGATAAATCTTAATTTGTATCTAAAGCCTTAAATAAATGTTGCAATCATAGACACAATTCTATCTCTTTAAATTTGCCTACATAACGCACTTGTTCAACAATACTGTATTAACTCAAAATTTTAAAATTTTCAGTAAAAGCAAAATACTTTTTAATGAAGTATAAAAAGCACATGAAAAAGAATTTTTAAGCCAAGCGTTTCGTAAAACAAAAAGTAGACAAAAAAGCACGATATTTTTACATCGGGTAGATATGTATATTGCGTTTAATTTTGTTCCAAAAAGTGTAAAAGTTTGATTTAATACACTATTGTTAAAAAGTACGGTATATACTCCTGGATTGATAATATGGCTTTTAAGCCTTCTTGTCGCTATCAAAGTTATAGCAGACAATAAGCAACAACGATAATTACCACGACAAATCAAGGCTTTGTATAAGCCCAATTTTTACATTTCGGTTAGACCCACAATGTGCTACGCAAAAAAATCTGTCTGTGAGTCATAAAGCCGGGCCGGGTACAGAGCAGAAGTACAGGTGTTTCATAATCCAACTCGCAGTGTTTGCATTGCTTTATAACGACATTACCAAATATAAACTGATGATATCTAAGAGAACAGTGACCAGTGAAAAGGCCAGCAAGTATCCTTAAGCTACGGTCAGACTTATCAAATATTTGACGAAAAAAACGGGACCAACAACCAAACTAAAAAATCATTTCGCTTAATATCAATATTTATTTTGATTAAAATACCACATCTTACAAAAAACTGTTTTTTGCTATGTCTAGTAGTATAATTAGTTTATTTTGTAATATTAAGACCATTTTAAATCTCACTAACTATTAACAAAAGTAGGGGTTACTTAAGTGATTTACCACGGGGATCAAGTGAAAAATCCTTTTAATTGTCTTGGCTCAGAATTTTCGTGGTCCGCATTACCTCATGGCCGGTCACTCAATGTAAAATCAAATTGTTCTTTCTTCCTTCCGGGATCATTCAGAGAAGTAATACATCTCCTTTACCTCTTAAGAGGATACCCATTTGAGAGCAGTGTGGCTTTCTGACATTACAAATAACCCTAAACCTTTCGAATTTGTTCTCAGACATGCCATAGCATTTATAAGAATGGCTTCCTTTTAAAATTTAAACCAAACATACCGGCGTCGGTATCGCCATTACTCTGTTACGATCCATCAGTGAATCGTACTTCAAGCTGTTTCCAACAATATTGGTCTGCCCATTTGTCCATATCTGGTATAAGGACACTGAAGTTTCTATACAATAGCAGACTTCTAGCTTAGTAAAATTGAAGGATTATTCTAAACAATTTTCAAAATCCACATGTGATCCACAAAGTCACCAACACTTAGCTAAGCAATATGCGGTGTCCTGATAGCTCTCCTCAAGGTCTAATCTTTTACAGCTATAGACACTACTAGTGGAAATTAAAAACGTACTAGTTAAAGTAAAAAAAAAGTTCCTAAAAGTTCCCTCATAGATTCTTATCCACTCAGGACATTGCATGATGAATTTTATGTTTCTAGGTCCAAAAACTACGATAATTAAAAAAAGTACTTGGTGTGGAACCAAAAAGCTAAAAAAAGAAATTATAATTTCCTGTATTTCCCAATTTTGGTACTTTTTTTCTCCCCATTGAAGTATCAAAAATTTTATTATTGTAGTGGGGGTCAATAATTTCATACGTATCTGTCAATGAATGGAGAAAAATGTTTTGTAAAAAAAATTACCAAAAATAGTTTTCGAATTTCGAAAAAGTACCGAATTCGTATTCGTATTTGTTTTTTTTTTTTTTTACATAAGTTGCTAATGTGATATAAAATATATTTCTATATTTCTTGGTTTAAAAGAGAGATGGGATGAGAAAAAAGTACTAAAATACAGGGTCTACCGGGTTACTCCCTAAAGGGGCCAAATTTCAAAAAAAGTACCAGACACCTGTCCGCTTAGTTTTCTAAAAAGCAACGATAAGTTTTGGGGATATAAGGTTACTGAATTTACTCGTTTTTATCCTTTTTAACCCCAAAACATTCGAATTTCTAAAAATCCATTCTTAGTGGATCGACTTGGGGAGAAACCTACCTCAGGTGAAATTTTCATTAAGCTTCATGAGTTTAAGCTGTGCGATGATGAATCAGTCAGTCCGTTAGTCAGTAACGTTATAATTTTATATATATAAATGGCTGCTAAAGCTGAATTTGAACAGGTGTTTATCCAGATAAATTCTTGTGTTCATAGTATGAGATATTGTTGTAATTCTTTTAGCTTTAATAATTTTGTTTATTTCTTAGTATTTTTCTTATAATCTCAGGTCATCCTTTGAGTTTGAGTTTAAGGTTTAAATATTTAAGACTGCTTTAATTTTTATATGACTAACACTAGATCTAAACATAAAGATCCCCTTTTTTGAAAAATTGGCAATCTTGTTCGCGTTTTTGAATTTGAAGCATAATCATGCTGGGTCTTAAAGACCCACTCGATCTCACGCCGGCTTAAAGCCCTTTTTTGTTTAAAACATAGTTCTTGGGTTTCTTCAATCGTATGTCTAACTTTAATTTAAGCTATAGATTGGTTGCTTTTGTTTAATTTTAATTTGATCATTAATACAAAACATTTTTCAAAATTAAAGTGGAAATGGAATAGCGAGTTTACAAATGTCTAACCTGGAGAAGAATAATACTAGAAGTTTGAAATTTTTTAAATATGGTTTCGTTATCAATATAAAAAGTTCGTCGATTCGACGAAGAGTAACCTTAATGTACTAATATGAAGAGTAACCTTCCAGGGTTAAGCTAGTAAACTGTATTAAAGAAAGTATTCTAGTAAACTTTCAAAACAAGATCGTTTTCAAAATTAGTTCATTTTAAGTTTAATCGAATTCGATTTCCAGCAAATATCTTCCCCTTAAATAACACATCTTTTTAAATCTCACATTTCACATGTTTAACCCAAAAAAAACAAAAAATTAAAACAATCATCATTAAAACCAAAACTGATTTCAATTTCATTTTCCATTTAAAAAAAAAAGAAGGAAAATGAAAGTGATTATTTAAGTTTACCCAAAAAGCATTCAAAACAAACCATATAAAAAAAAATATCTAAGTATATCATTCAATTTCATTTGCTAAAGAAACGCTTAAAGCATTTAACTGTCAATAGAGCATAATGGCATGAAGATTTTATTTTATTTCCAATATTTTATTTTATTTTATTTTAAGTTGGATGTCTTGGAGTTTTTTTCTCTCTTTCTTTTCAACCTTAAAACTATAAAGTTTAAGGTCAGCTGTTTAAAAAAATAACATGACTACTTTTTTTCTTTTTGTTAAAACAAAACTACAATAAAATGCAACATGAAGCCCAAAAAATAGGAAAATATGGTTTAAATTTTTTTTTCAGTTAATTTGATGCGCAACTTATTTGAGACTTTTTAAGAAAAAAAGAAAATAAAAAATATATATATTAAAAATACTTTATTCATATTAAAGTTAAACGGAGTAGAAGTTTATTGTCACGATTTCCTTAATTTCGTTTTTTTTTTTTTTTTTTTTTTTTTTGTTTATTGCAAATATTTCATATTTAACGGATGTCGAATTCATGTTCGATTAGAGAAAAACAATTTTGAAAATTGCATTTTTGACTTGTGTTTGTTTGTCTTTTGAAAAAAAAAAAAAAATCATAGAAATGTTTTTTTTTTTTCATTATTCATAAAAGCTTTGTAAATGCAATCATAATCGTTTTATAATTTTTTTTTTCTTTATTGTTAATCTTCTTCTTAATTATATTTGACACCTGCTGGTTGCCAGTGAAATGATTTATTTTTTTTAGGTTAAAAGCTAAATTTGTTATTAGTGATGAAGGGAAAGAAAAAAATTGATTTTGAGTGTTTTCGTTAAATTAAATTAAAAAGAGCTTTTTTTTTAAATAAAATTTTCTTAATGTGGGAAAAGTTTAAAAGGGAAGATAGATTGGGCATAATGTTTGGCATAATATTTTGCGAGGTTTTTTTTTAAAGTAGGTGAATATTTTCTTTTTTTTTAAGCAACAAAAGCTAAAAATGCAGAAAATATATTTTTGTGAAATAAATTTAATTGAAAGATGGCTTGGAGAAACTTCTTGTCAAGCCATCTTTATGACATAACAAGAAGAACTTTTATTTGTACTGATACATACGTTAAAAGAAAAATCAATCCATCCGTACTTCAATCAAGCCAAGGTGGTGTCAATAGTGCGGTAACTAATGATTTTCTTAAATCAAGTACAGAATGCTTGATTTACGTACGAATTATTCGAGCGCCAAATATGTACCTAAAATAAGCCATAATAATCACTTATAATTTCTTAAAACACATAAACGGTATGAACTTAAGTAAAAGTGAGATAATAAAACTAATCTCAAAATATGCTTGATTCACGAATTTCTTATACCCAAGCAACAGCGCAAGACGAAACCTTTTCTTCCGCTTAGCTTTTACGCTGATATGCAATACCTAAACAAGAGCGTCAGCGTTGTGCCACGAACAGTAGTGTTAAGTTTCTTGTTTAATAAAATCCATATAAAAGAAATAAAAATGAAGATAAAATCGCTAGATTGAGCTAAATGAGCAATTGTCATTATTTATTTACAATAGCGGCTAACTTCACTATCAAACGCGTTGTCAAATCGGATTTTCCAAATGCAAACCGTTGACAGCGCTCTTGTTAGGAATGCTTTATACAAATTGTATGGGCATGACCATTTTTGACAATTAGAAAATGCCAGATTATTTTAGTCTTGTTCTGGCCGAGATAATGGTCATTCACATTATCGCGAGGAACAGGGTTATCCTAATTTCTACTAATAGTAAAGCGGTCAAAAGATCCCTGGATAATGTATTCACATCACATCGAGTATTGTTCAAGATTGCCGGATGTCTGTGAAAGAAATAGCGTGTCATTCAAAGGTCACCCTTAAGTTGGGTTCTGGGCGCAGGGTATGTATCCCAGTAAAAAAATTAAAGGTTTCTTGAAGCAAGAAAAATACATACTACCAAGAAGCAGCAGAGAAGCGAATACCATTGAAGTGGATAATTAAAATCATTATTGTAAAGAAACAATCAACGAACAATGTTCTAAGTGCTTCCATTGTTCCCTTACATGGAAGCAGGTTGTATTGCAATGATTTTCAAATGTGTTTACTATCATTCCCAAAACATCACCGAACATAGAAATTATATTTTCTTATAACGCAATCAGTCATCAAATTGTTATTTAGCAGAGAGGAAGAAATTACTGCTTCCAAGTGTGAATTTGCCATATAAAAGTCATGCCTTTTGTAAGCAGGTTTGTAAGGGGGTATTGTGCTTCTCTTCCTTACAAAACTGCTAACCAGTAAGCTCCATATTTTACTGGACATGAAAACTGTATAGCAGACTTGTTTCGATATCTGATATAGACGTTCCACTCTCCCAGAGTAAGAAACTTATCGTACATAAATTTCACTTCAACACTAGTCAAAGATGGTCCGATTAAACCAGCTGTGGGAAAGCCAGAACATTCTGGCTTATTATTGATGAGGAAAGGTCATAAAGAGCGTGTAAGCTGACCAGACTTCACCTTGAACATCTGTTTGCGGTTATAACTAGCATGTCAATGGCAACATTTTAAAGGTCATTAAATACGCACTTCATTTTGTTTCCGGTTTCTGATAGAAATAATCAAAACTAGCAGAAAGCCGTTTGAGTTTCTCTGACTTGGCTCAGATTAAGATTTTATAGAACTATTAATATTTTGACTGAAACTTGACTTTGAGCTATTTTTTCAAAGAAAAAAGTAATAATTCTTAAGGCTTTATCTCGCAAACCAATCGGAATTTGGTTTTCCTGACTTCATTATGGTTGTAGATAGAGAATAAGTACAAAAAAGTGTAAAACAAAATTATTTGATAGAATATATTAACGATGCTATAAAATTAACATCCGAGTTAAGCCAGGCAGGCCCAAACTGGGTTTCACTAGTTTCAATTTGTACCTTCAAAAAATGAAGACGTGCACATTTTATGTGCTCCACTGTGCTATCGGAAACATGACCAGAAAGTGGCGCTTCTTCACAATCATCTTTGTAAAAAATGCAATGACGAAGGAGAACAAGAGCATAAACAGAACAACTTTTCTGACATTGAACAGCATTAGAAGACTTTAAACTCAAATTGGCTAGTCAAAAAACCCTTAAAGACAGTACCAGTATCAGTT
The DNA here is from genome assembly GCA_963931875.1 of Pollenia griseotomentosa. Taxonomy (NCBI): domain Eukaryota; kingdom Metazoa; phylum Arthropoda; class Insecta; order Diptera; family Polleniidae; genus Pollenia; species Pollenia griseotomentosa. The sequence continues at coordinate 103,143,830 of OZ007560.1, forward strand.
TTATGAAACGGCCTGTAGGAAAACCAGGAAAATCTGGCCAGTCGTGGATGAAAAAGGACTCGGCTGGCATTAAATCTGTCCAGCCATCACCTCGAAAACCTAATTGCGGTTATAGCCGGTCACTGGCCCATTGGGAGGCACGCCGAATGCTAGGGCTTTCTTACAATTACTTATTTATAAGCTGCAGCGACAAGGAGGAGCAAAAGTTAACGGAATATCTTCTTCGTCAATATCCGGCACTCGCAGATTTAAAACTTTAACTGTTTGGTCGAAGAATCCCTGGTGACAAAACCTGTGTCTCTGATATTGATTTCAACAGAATCCACTACTTAACTCTTAAATAGACACCTAATTTGTGTAGCACAAACTGCCACTTGGGCCTGGCTGGAACCACTTGTATTTAGTATGGAGTTTTTTGTGGCTAAGAAAAGACCTCACACTAACGAACCCCTAAGCCTGGCCTGAGACTTTTTTTATATGTATGGAATTGTATGGCTATAGCAGGAACATTTTGTTGTCAAATATAATAATTCTTCGCAATAATAGTAAAGAAAGAGTTCTTCGTATGTTGCGTATGCTTTTTGATACGTTTCGTTTTGATTTTGTTTACTACAGTACACATAAAATATGGCAGGGCCTGGCCAGGCCCAGGTCAATACAATATGAACAAAAATTTCACTTGGCCAATTAACACGCCCATGGAGCTTGAATTTAAACTTTTTTTCCATTTTCCTGTTAGAAACACTTTGATTGCGGAATACATAAAGTTTTGTTCTAATATATTTAATAATTATATGAAAAAAACTGGAATAAAGCGAAAAAATGCCAGGCCTGGCACAGGTATACACTTAAGGGTTAATAGATTCAACCGAGTGCCTGAGTGAGAATATTAGCTGCCAGGTAAAAAAGGACCCTTGGGAGATGGTGTAACATGGTAACACAACGGGAACTAATTAATTGACCAACGTGATCTGTGCTTGATTGCGTCTGCAAATGGAAACTAACCTGAACAGTACCAGTCTCTGTTAAACTGATTTGATTGGAATTCATTCCTTCATGGAATCAACTGGTTGACTGAGAATTACTGATTCCAGCCAGGATATTTAAAACGTATGTGAGTGATACATGGGAGGACATGGAGAACTTATTACTGGACCCACGTGAGTTATGCTTAATTGTGGCTGCCAAGTGAACTTAATCTAACCTTACACAGAAAAAAAGTAAAAATTGATTTTAATTAAAAAACTTGTGATATTAATTAAAAAATTAATTAAATTTGCACCAGTAAACAAACTAATAGTATCAATTAACCGTTTAATTCACTTGATTAAACGTTTAATTGACTTAATTAAAGGTTTAATTCCATTGATAAAATTTTTAATTAAAACTGATTTTATTTTTGATAAATGCTTTAATTGGTGAAACATTTTGGAGAATTTTTTCTGTGTTCTTTTAACTTAATCTAAACCAAGATCCTCTTGTCATTAACTCATAAAAGCTAAAGCGACGAAAACAAAATTTTTTTGGAGAAGTATTTTTTATTTTATTTCATAAAAATTTTGTATGAAGGTTTTGGCTTAAGACAATTTTTTTTTTTTTTTGCTATAATATAACATTTTAGGAGATGATGCAAGTGTTGTCAATAAAGTCATTTATTAAAAAAAACGAAAGTTTAAAATTATGTCGCTTAAGTTTTTTTGCGGTAAGGGCTCGAAATGAAGCCTAAGAAAATATTAAATGGAATTAAACAAAAACCTTCAATCGATACTTAACATATAAAAAGTATAATCCAGTTTCAGGTTTGGTGATTCTGCATTTTTATAGATTTTGTTAATTTTTAAAGAAAATTTTTGGGTTATAAACTTAATTCCTGAATTGCAGTAAAAAAAAGCTTGCTTTAAGTAAACAAAGATAGGTATTTTAATTATTCAATGAAAGCAGAAAACAATCTTACAATTTTCCCCCAACATCTTTTGTATTATCTGTCAATTGATTTCAATACATTAAAATGTCCTTCAGTAATTTCCTTTGATAAAAATTGCCCAACCTTTAAAAATGAAAAGAAATTTCACTTTTTATTAAAGCAATTCTTTTTTTTTTTTCTTCCAAATCACATCTGCTTAAATATCAATGAACTTTGACGACAAGAAGACAAAACAAAAAAAATTGATAACTTTAATAAAAAGATTTTTTTTTTTAAATTTAAATAATAAATTACAAATAAAGCGAGGCGATCTGAAGACAAGCAGACAAACAAACAAACAAATATTAAAACAAGGGAGTCCACAAAATTGCTGAACCAAAATGAAACATCGAAAATTTAAAGAAAAAAAAAGATGATTTCACCTTAAACATGAGACTCAGGCAGTTAAATAAATGTAACCACCAACACCACTCTGCCAGCCCCAACCATCATCTCTTTAAACTTGAGTACAAGGTACTTAAGACTTAATAGCTCTTTGGTAGCTGCAGTGCCAAGAGAATTTATGGTTTTTAAATAATTTCAGTGTTGATAATTTAATGGTGGTTGTAATAAATTTGAAGCTTTGAAAACTCAAAAAAAAAAAAAAATCATTTATTGGGAAAAAAAGTTTAGTGGAAAAAATGATTTTGAAAAAAATTTTTAAGTAACGAATTTATGGTTTTTTAAAGAGAATGTGTTTAAATAAACTTTGACACTTTAAAAAGAAAATTTGGAAAAAAAAGTTGCCGGCAGATGTTGGCAACTTGATAAATGGCAATAAGGTGTCTGAGTTTTTTTTCTTTTTCATTGACTATTACCTAAAAAAGACAAGTGTTTGCTTTGTATACAAAAAAAAAAAAAATAATAAGTTTGAACTTTTACAGCAACATTTTTTAAATTAACATCATTAACATTTTAAAATGTTTTGACTTTTGTTTTATTTCTGTAAAAAAAACTCTTTGAACCTTAAAAGGAATTTAGGAAACTTCGGTAACAGAACTTTTCATTTTGCTAAATGTGGGTGAATATGACCTTAAACTAACCTTTATGCTAAAAATGCGTTGGTTGATTGCCAAAATAATTTGTATATGCTTAAAAATTATGTTATGTTAAAAATATTTAAGTGTCAAAGCTTAAATTTTAAGGCTAAAATAAAAAAAAAAAAAATATTAGAAATTTTTTGTACAATTTTTCAATATACAGTGAAATCTCTTATGACTGAATCCCAAAGGGTCCATTAAAATGAATTCCAGTTTGTTTCTTTAATTTCCAAAGTAGATTTCCGCACTCTGATTTGCATTCTCTTGTCTTTTGCTTCTTGTACACTGAAAGATCTAATGCATTTTGACATTAAGCCAATGGAAAATTACATTAGAATTCATTCTATGTAATGCTTCATTAGATTAATGACGAATGCTTTATTAGCTCCAGTTAATGAAATGTTTCATAAAATCGATGAACATTGTGCAAGCAATTTTATTAAGACTCACAATAGTGAAACATTTCATTGGCACAATGATAAAAAGTCAAACGTTTAAAGAAATTTGTTTATTATTTTAATGTAAAAATTTGGTATTTCAATGAAATTTTTAATTTGTTTAATGGTAGAAATTCGTTAAGCTAATTTCAAAATTTTTAATTTTAAGACAGTATTTCATTAGTTTTATAATTATTAGGGTTATATATTTCAGCCATTTTTCAATGCGCGTTTTGAGTTGTAAAAAGAACTCAAATCTGTGCTTTAGAAAACTGCAGGTTTTAGGTAACAGTGTCCGTTCGATTAAGATGGCCGGTAAGGGAGATTGTACTCTATATAAAAACCTTATTCTTCCTTTTCTTCGAACAAAAAACCACAATGTTTTAAATCATTAAATTACTACTAATTTTTAGTAATTTCTCTTTCACGCTATTTAAGTTTAAAATTATTTAATTTGTTTTTTTTTCTGCTGCTGCTTCTTCTTCTTCTTCTTGACTAAGAAATGATTGATATTAAATTTAATGTGTTTAAGAAAAGTGAAATTGTTTTCTCTGCATCATGAGAATTAGTATTTGCAAATCTTGAAATGTTTATAAACAAATAAATTGTTTGTAACTTTAAGTTTTTAAAGTGCATTGAAAAATTTATTGTCTAAAAGTAAATTTTTGTATTTCAATTCACATTTCTTTCTATTTATTTGAAGTTTTGCATAAAAACTTGAGTTTTAAAACAATGTCGTCTTGTGAGTTTTTTTTGTTCGTTATTTTCTTCTTTATAAAACAAGATATAAATCTTTTTTTTTCTGTTTCTGTATAAATAGATGTTTAAAAAAATCAAATGATAAGGAAAAGTATAACAAACTTGGGGAAATGTAGGTGAACTTTATGCAAAAAAGAAATAAAGAAAAAAAGTAAAAACTACGAACGGAAGACTGTAAGCAAACGAAAGACTTAAGCAACAAACTTGTGGTCTAGTTTTAAAAGAAGAGGCAAACAAAATAATGAAAAGTTAATAGATTATGTAGCAAATGTTAACTGAGGCAAGATGTTTATTAAGATAGTGCAAGCTCTTATGAGCGGACAACGAAGAGACAATTAAAATGTATCATTGCAAGGGGAAATGCCTCTAAAAAGAACTAAATTTTTTCCTTTAGAACACTGCCGATACCAGGGAAGAGTGTAAATTTGTTTTTTTTTTTTTAATTATTATTTATTTATTTCCTAATTTCCTAAGCTAATCCCGTGAAGCTCTTCGCTTGTCTGCAGGCAAGAAACCAGAGTCTCTGGCGGGAATCGAACCCGCGCGAACCCCGGCGCTGATAGACTAGCTCACTATCAGCTAGCCTACCGGGGCACTTATCCGGTGTCCTTTAATGGAGTTTAGATTGCAGTCAAACTTATCGTCGCAAATTTTAATATTAAAAACAAATATTTAAGCAGAACGACAAAACTTTAACAAAACTCTTATATTAAAACTATTTTTTTAAAATTTTGGTACTACGGCTGACTTCCTAAACGTAGTCTTGCAAAGCATCACTGACAACCACTGCGTTGAAAAAGTATCACAAATAACAAATCCCAAATTTCTCAACCAAGTGTGCAATGAATTCAGTTACAATGCAATAATGAACTCAAGGCATTGTCTACAGAAAATAAGTGGAGTTTTCTTTTAATGTTCCATTGCAACACTGCCTTAAGGAAGTCAGCCTACCTATTAAAAAAAACTTAGAAGAAAAAAATTAACTTAAAATATTATGCAAAATAAAAGACTTAAGACACACACAGCCTTTAATTAATATAACTGTTAAAATATTCGTTAAATGTTAAAAAAAAATCATTTATCAATCTTTGACAAGGAAGGCATTCTTCTTACATAACTATGCGACATTTAACTGCTTTGACGACTGCTCATACGCCTTCAGTCAATTTTGTGTCTTTTTAATATTCCCTTTAGTGTTCTGTGTGCATTTAAAGTCGGAAGGTCTCTGTACTTTGTGAATAGATATGCACAGAAAAAAGTTGTTTGAACCAAAAACTTTAAGACCAGTGTTGCAAAAAAATTAACAAAAATGCCTATGAGATATCCGATCTTGTATTGCAAGTCAAAAGTGATTTTTTTTAGAACCTTCAATTTTCTTTGTTATTCAAAAATTCTATTTGGGGTCTAATATGGCCATCTTGTCGAATGGTTATATTAGCAAGTAAATTTTCTGTTTTAGAAAAAAACTAAAAATCTATTAGATAATTTTTCTGCACTACCGTATAAATGTAATAAAGTCACTGTTTGTAAGCTTAATGAAACACGAGAATCAATTGCTTTGAACCTTAAAAAAATGGATTTGCATAAAGTTCAACGAGATGTTATTTGTAAATTAAACAAAAAGTTTTAGTTTAATAGAATAATCTATGACAACTATGTGTTAAACAAAATATCGGTCATATGCTCACCACGACTTCGCTGGCATACTTCTATCCGATAGTCCATATTTTCAAGGAATCTGAGACATAATTGAGGTTCAAAGTCGTTAAAAGGCCGAATTATCTCAACCTTTAGCTATTGAATTGTTCTTGACTTATTGACGTACACTTTTTCTTTTAAATATCCCCAAAGCAAGAAGTCCAGCGGTGTCAAATCGCATGATCGTGGCGGCCAATTAATAACGCCACGACGTAAGATAACACGGCCGTTGAATTTCTCGCGCAAAAGAGCCATTGTTTCGTTGGCTGTGTGGCAAGTGGCTCCATCCTGCTAGAACAACATATCGTCCAGGTAAATATCCTCAATTTATGGCCACATCAGTGATGTTCGTGAGATGTTCAGCTGTTGGGCACTACGACGAATCGAGGTTGACGGCGCTTCTGCCACACTATCGCGAACAACAGCAATGTTTTCCGCAGAACGATCTGGACGAGCATGCACAGGTGTTTTCACATTTACTAAAGACCCGGTTTGCTGAAATTTGCGCACAATTCTCCCAATTGTGGACACATTTAATTGATTATGCTGACCAAAAAAAAAATCACAAAGTGCACGAAATGCATTTTGAATTGAACGCCCATTTTCGTAAAAGGCTTCAACAATCTTAACGCGCTGCTCAGTTGTGTACCTCTCCATGGTTGAATTTGTCCAACACTGAAACAAAGAAGTGTCAAATTAAGTTGGGCAAAAAGCTTAACGTTAAGGTGTGTGACTCACAATTAACTTCGTGCATTATGGTTGACCACCCTTTATCAAGCATCACAGAGCATACAATGAAAATATTTTTGGAACAAATAACTTCTCGAGATGATCCAAGCAATTGAATGTGTAAAGATCGTATAACTTAACACATTCAATTTGTTTTCTCAAGGGCAACTATATTTGTAAGAATAATGCAACGAATAAATTTAGCTAACATTTTCTCAATATATACCAATTTTTTTTCATTACAAATCAATGCTTTACACTAAATTTATCTTTTAAAAAGTCCAGTGTTCATTTTCAAGTCGCCTCTTTCCACTTTGATAACTCCTCCAGCTCCTAACCCATTGTCTGGGTCTTTGAAATTCAATTGCACTCCGATTTCTTCAATACTTTTCCCAGTAATACATTTCTATGCACCTTAAAATTGTCTTCAAAAAAAAAGAAACATTTTATTTTTGTACTATATCCCAAAAAAACTGCACAAAATATTTGCAAAAAACTTACACCAGCACCACAAAAGAAAAATTTCTTGTGCAAAAGGCATTGAACTGTAGCCCCACTTTCTATTGAGGCCAGACATTCAATATATTAAGTGTGTGTACTTTAAATAAAAACGACAACAACACCCAACATAAAGAAAGAAACAAAAACTTGAACAAAAAAAAAAAAAAAACAACAAAATAAAAAACGGAAGAAATAACAAGTACAATGTAGCAATTTTATTTATTGCAAATATTTAAACTTTTTACACCTTAACAGAAATAAACACAAGCACGAAAAGCAAAAAGAACACAAAAATTAAATTAAAAAAAAAAAAAGAAAAACAGCCTCAAAGAACAATACTGTTAATGAGTAAAGTAAGATGGTTTCACTCAAGGCTAGAGATTTGACAAATTAGTTGAGAGTTAAAGCGCGGAAAATCTTAGAAGACAGAGAGAGAGTCAGGAAAAGTAAATAAGAATCATGGGAACTAAAACTTCTCTAGAGATGAACTTTATTTAGGATATTAGGGTTTTTTGAAATTCTGGGAAATTGATGAAAAGATGTTTAAATATGAACAAAAGTTGTTTAAGGAAAAAAAAACATGATTTATTTGCGTAATTGAAAAACAAACGAAAGATTTTGAACGCCAACTCTTTAGATGCACTTTTTATAATTAATATTCTTAATGTTATCTAGAAACGAAACAATTATTTTAAAGGCAGAATTTCTTTTAAAGTAAAGTGTGGTCCAACCACGTCAAGTATTTTGCTCCACTTAATTTGGCAATTCTTTGCTTCATTGTTTGACAGATTCAACCATGGAGAGGTACGCAATTGAGTAGCGCGTTGAGATTGTTAAAGCCTTTTACGAATATAGGCGGTCAAATGAAAATGCATTTCATGCACTTCGTGGTGTTTTTGGTCAGCATAATCGACCAAATGTGTCTACAATTGGGAGAATTGTTCGCAAATGTTCGCACACCGGGTCTGTTTGGTGCGGCTTGTGAGCTGCCAGCGCCATCTTCTTCGAAAATGAGGTCGGCCAAACAGTTACCATGAATTTGTTCGCTAACGCGAGATGACAACTGACCTCTTGTGGCCAGAAACCAAGGATATGGACCTGGACGATATGTGGTTCCAACAGGATGGCGACACTTGCCACACAGTCAACGAAACAATGGCTCTTTTGCAACTAATCGTGAATACACAACACTCACACATTATCCAAGTTTTCTTTAAAAACAAGTCATCGATTCACGGAACTTATATACGACTTCGTGACTTTTATGGCGTACGGCCAGGGCTGCCAGATTTGAAGATTTATCGCAATTTTGCGAAGTGCCGATTTGCAAATTTTTTTTCTAAAAAGTGACGATTTAATTCAGTCTCTAAAGTCAATTAAAATAAAACATTACATTTTCTGACACGTTCTTTTTTCAATCTTGGGATGTTTAACAGCCGTACCTTAATAACAGCGGAAGGCGGAATGTTTTCTTTCGCTTAGCTTTTACGCTGATATGCCATACCTAAACAAGTGCGTTAACGTTGTGCCTCGAACAGTATTTTAAATAAAAATAGAGATAAAAAACGCTAGATTGACCAAAAAATAGCTAAATTGGCATTATTAATTAACTGTACTTTTAACACGCAGTCAAACCCGGGTTTTCCAACTGTAAAGCGTTGACGCGGCTCTATTTAGGGATGCTTCATACAAATGTTATGGGCATGACACATTTTGACAACTAGAAAACCCGTGCCGCTTTTGTTTAGGTTCAGCTATAATATGCAAGTCTTGAGAAAGCACAAAAATAACAATGTTACACACTTTGTTTGTCCTTCGTCAAACCATCATCGAATAAATCTTTTCAACAATTATATGCCGAACATTTCACGAGTTGTAAGATAATAAAAGATTACCACAACGATTGATGAAGCGCCTTTCGCTGTGCTATGGAATAATGTCGCTCGTGTTACAGTTTTTCCTGTGTGAGGAATCTTCTACAATTAAAAAATTCGGTCTTCGACAATCAGAAGCTTTTCACGAGACTCCCAGTCATTTTGTAAATAATTAAAATCAAAATCTCGTTTGATTTCAATTCCATTTCATTTCAATTTCTGGAACATACCCGATTATGTTTTTGCTTGAATGTTTTTTTTTTTTTATAAAAATCCAACAAAAATTGTTAAAAAAAAAACTTAATTTTATGTCGGACAGACTTTTTTGACGAATTTTTGAAACGAGAAAAACGTTTTTTTTTATTTTTCTCAGAAAATGGACGATTTCTTCACAAATTTATCTGGCAGCTCTGCGTACGGCTCATTTACGTCATAAGCCTAATGATCAAACTTGCTGCATATGCAATCAGACAACCTAAAAGTAGACCCTACAGAATCCACTTAATCTAGGAAATGGTTCGGCTTACTAGCTGGCGGCATCATCGTAGCTTTCTCCTTGAAAAATTATCCAAAATTTTGTGTCCAGAAGACATTCCGTCAAACGCAGCCGCAGAGACCATATGCCCCAAATGATTTTAAAATTTTAATGCCATATTTTATTATTTATTTTTTTTAGATCTTCTGTTAGGCTTAAAAAAACACAATTTACATACGACTTAGACTAAATTTCTAAAAAAAATTTTAGGCCTTAGTCTTCTAACTAAAACATAGATTTAATAACCAACCCAGAAAAGAACTCTTATCTTCAACTCAAAAAAAAAAAAAAAAAAACAAAAGGCTTAAAACCAAAACTTTTTTCTCCAATTTTTTGTTTCATTTGTACTTGATCACGTTGCTGTTTAAATATTTTTCGTTTTTTTAACCAAAAAAGTAAATTCTTCTTATGCATCATTTCTTAATTTCCAGGCCTTTAACAGTAATTAAGCCAATAATAAAAAGGCCTCTACCGTTTTTCTATTTTACAATAAATAAACTGCCTGTTTAACGATTTCGAACGTCCGCATAGAAAATTATATTTAAAACAAAAAAAAATTTTAAAACAAAAACAAATTTTAGAATTTTTTAATTTTCTATGCGAACGTTAATGTTCGAAATCGTTGAACAGGCTGTAAGAAACCTGAGGTTAAAAATTGTTTTAATACATAATAATAATAAAAAAACAATACTTTTTTTTTAAAGATAAATGTTAATGATGATACTAGAAAATAAATTTATAAATTAAGCTAAAAACTAGTAGCTTCAATAAACAGCATAAAGCAAAAAAAGAGAGAAAAACATTGGCAAGTAGTTTAGTTTTTTTCTCTTTTCTAAATACAATATAAAACGGCCGGTTTAACAGACAAAATTGTTTTGTAAAGTTTTCGTTTTTGGTCTTCTGTTGGCTTAAGCAACATAAAGCGAAAGTTGACCCAGAGTTGTGGGGCAGTCAAATAAAAAGACAGTTTGTAGAAACCAACTGAAGTAACCAGCCAAAAAAAAAATCTAAAATACAAAAATTTTCCAAATAAATTTGCAATTTTTTTCTTTTAAGACTTATAATAATTTACATAAATATCAGTATCCAAAAATGGTTAACAGAGATGATGGTAGAGTTAAGTTTTTGTCAAAAAAAAAAAAAAATATTATAAATTTAAATATTTTTTATTTTAAAAGATTAAACAAATTTGGTGTTGTCACCTAATTTTTTAAGAGTAAATTTAAAGAATAAATTTGCCTTTTAAAGATAAAATTTGCTTCATGGAGCAACTAAAAAAAAAACATATTTTTATTTGTCAACTCCAAAGACAAATAAGAAAGAGGAAAATAAAATAAAACAAAATTGAACCTCCTGACGAACATTAAATTTGCTGATTATAACCCAAAAATAATTTAATTTTATTTCATTAAACCAAAGGGTGGTACCACCAAAATGCACGCTGTTAATTGTAAATAAAACAAAAAGTTTTCTGAGAATTATCTTAATATTTTTTATTATAATAAAAGAATCTATGACAATTATGTGTGAAACAAAATATCAGCCATATGCTCGCCACGGCTTCGGTGGCTTACCTCTATCCTGATGTTCCATAATTTCAATGACTCTGAGACATAATTGAGGTTCAACGCCGTTTATGTGCCGAATTATCTCATTATTAAGCTCTTGAATTGTTCTTGGTTTATTGAAGTTCACTTTTTTGAAAATATTCTCAAAGAACGCAGTCCAACGTGAGATAACACGGCCAATAAATTTCTCGCGCAAAAGAGCAATTGTTTTGCTGGCTGTGTTGCAAGTGGAACCATCCTGTTGGAACCACATATCGTCCAGATCCATAACCTCAATTTCTGGCCACAATAAGTCCGTTATCATCCCGCCATAGCGAACACCATTCACTGTAACTACTCGACCAACCTCATTTTCGAGAAGTGCAGCAGCGTAAACCAAACCAAACAGTCACTCTTTGTTGATTCATCGGCTTTTCAACAATCACTCGTGGATTCTCATTTGCGCAAATGCTGCAATTCTGCTTGTTAACTAATCCACTGAGGTCAATTATACTGACCAAGAAAATCACGAAGTGCACGAAATTCATTTTGATTTGAACGCCCATTTTCGTATAAGGCTTCAACAATCTTAACGCGCTGCTCAATTGTGTACATCTCCAACACTGAAACAAAGAAATGTCAAATTAAGTTGGGCAAGAAATTAATGTGTGTGACTCACAATTAAAATCGTGCATTATATTTAAAAAAAAATCAGGTTTCTTAAAATTTTGTAAAACGATTCTGTTAAAAAAAATTTTTAAAAAGCTGAAATGGTTTTTTTTTGAATAACAACTTTAATATTCATGTAAAACAATTAAGAAATGTTAAGGAAAATTCTTCAAATGAATTTAAAATTGTTTCTTTAAACTTATTTTTTCAACACGTTCTTTTTTACAATTAATTTTTTTATAATCCAGTTTAAGCTAATTTTATTGTTTTCTTTTCTTTAAATTTACTTTCAGTTTCTTTAATCCATACAAAAATAGACCCACCTCAACATTTATTATCTTTCCGTAAAAGGTAAGTTTGCCTTTTTTCTGGTTTATTTTTTTCAACTCATATCTATACAATTTCACTTTATATGATTTTTTAAGAAGTAATAACGTTTATAGAATTTTAAACAGTAATCTAAATTTATGGTAGTTTATATGCTACTGATGTATTTGTTTAAAACCAAAATAACGCTCACTCAAAATTAGTCATAGGGGAGAAAACAAAAGACTTAAGACACAACACGCATTTGTTTATATTTGCGGCATATCAAATAACCAAACAAAGTTGTTTGATTTACATTTAATGAAATTACCAAAATAACTAAGCCAAACACAAACTGTACAAGATAAATTTATGGTAAACTAACCAATTTTCAAGAAAATAATTTATGTTTGTTTTAAATAAAGTTTTAGCAATGGATTTTCCGCAAACTTTCTCAAATATTTACTTTAAAATAAATTAGCATTGCAACTTTATTATTTATAAAAAGAAATGAATAGTATTGATATGATGAAAGCTGTGATTGGGAATTTTTACAAAAAAAAAAAAAAAAGTCTAAGAAAAGAAAATCTAATGCTTCTTATTATCATAAGTTAGCCATTTCATTTTTAATAAGCTAAAAGCACGATTTGCGTTTTAATCTTTTAAAATTCTACTGATTTTACGCATTTCATCATCAACTGAGATTATCTTGTCAGGGTAATTTGTCATTAAAATCCGTTTGTGTCGCAAAAAAAAACTTGACAATATTTCGCATGCTGCTTAAACCAGCAACTTTTTGTTTGAAGCGTCATGTTTAAATCAAATCAAACTATATTATTTGTTTGGGTCAGAAACTTTTTGAGATAAAACACTCTTAGGGCATGTCCTCGTTTTTATATCTTCACGTTCCTGTTGCTCGGTATTTCAAAGTAAATATAAAACAGAAATACCGAAATTGTATACTACACGAAAATTCTAACAAGTAAAAATGGTCACAGTTTGCCAGGGACCCATGCAATGGGACGAAATCTAAATGGACGATATTTAACATTAAATCCTCTAAAGGACTCCGTTGGTGCTGTAAAAAGTGTATGGACTATGATGTAGAATTTTTTGCATTTTTTAGAAACTCACGTAATAAATTAGATGAGATAAATAACGATTTAAAGTGTCTTACAAAAAAATTCGTAGATTATAAAGAAATATTGGAAACATCGCTTCGTTCTCCCAAAAGGAAAAAGAAGACTATTGCGGTGAATTCGCCATCACCTAATGGTAATAATACTGACAATATTGATCGTAATGATGTCGATAAAGGTCTGAATATTGCACCGTCGACTTCATCAAATTCTATATTAGTAAATACTAATACTTATTCATCTGTCCTTCAGCACCAAAATTTGACAATACCTCAAGCACTTACACCTAACATGCCGCCAAACATTTATGTACCTACACCTAGCATGCCGCCAAACAAGCAAGCGCCTACACGGGCACTAAATGTTGATGATCCAAACAATCAAGTGCCTACACGGGCACTAAGTGCTGATGTTCCAGATTTTATGCCTAATTCTATTTCCTACTGATAATGCAATAAATATTGTATACCAAAATGTCCGAGGTCTTAACACAAAATTAACATCTCTTTACGCAAGCAGTTTCGATTTTACACACCACTTTATTGTTTTAACAGAAACTTGGTTGAATGACAAGAAAATTATTCATAATGCTGAAATTTTTTGTCCGAAATACCAAATATTCAGATATGATCGTCCTCACAAACTTGGTGGAGGAGTCCTTATTGCTGTACTAAATGCTTTTTCATGTGAACGCATTGAATTTTCGCAAAATGACAATATTGAATTTGTTGCCGTCAAAATTAATCTTTCTAATGGTGTTTTGTTTATAACTTGTTCTTACATTCCTCCTAACTCTTCCTCCGATATTTATGATGCACATATTTCGGCAATTAATACAGTTTGGCAGCTATCTAAGCCATATGATATATTTGTCGTTCTTGGAGACTTTAACCTTCCAAATTTATCATGGAATTCAACTTATGAACTAAATTACTTAATTCCTACTGTATCAAATGAATTTATTAAATCACTACTCGACTTTGGGCTCTTTCAAGTTAATCATATTCATAATAAATGTGGGAGACTTCTGGACCTTGCTTTTGTTAATCAGCCGATGGATATACATGTACGAAATATACCTCCTCTCACATATCCTGAAGATCTCTACCATCCTACGATTGATGATGAAATATATTTTCAAGCAAAAAAATTAGCACCTATTTCAAAGAGTTGCAGCCATAGTCTTAACAAAGTGTTTTGCTTTCCACGTACTAATTATACAAAACTTAATTATTTATTATCTAATGTCAACTGGAACAATATACTTTCTGGAAATAATTTCAACCATACTGTTTCTAACTTCTACTCCATTCTTTATGAATTCATCTCTAAAACTGTCCCAAAAGTAAATAGCTGTGATAAAAAAGGGCCGCCTTGGAATAATAAATTTTTAACCAATGTCAAAAATAAGAAAAATAAATGTTACAAGAAATATAAGAGCTCTGGAACCTTAGTTGATTTTAGAAATTACTCTATCGCGCGCTCCGAATATAATACAACAAACAAATTGGCATATGATTACTACCTAGCTCGTATGAGATTAAAGTTTAAAACTAACCCTAAAGAATTTTATAAATTTATTAATTCGAAACGTCGAGCTTCTGCCTATCCAAAATTTTTTAAACATGGTTCCTGTATTACTGATGACGACACACTGATTAGCAACATGTTCGCGAATTTCTTTGCTACTACATATTCTAAAAAAACGTACGATAGTAATTCTCCCTATCCATTTAATTTATCGCATTCAGCTGGTATACATTTTTCATTTTTGAGTAATGAAACAGTTCTATTAAACTTAAGATCATTAAAAGCGAGCAATAATTCTGGCCCTGATGGAATACCTAGTTGTATTCTTAAAAATTGTGCCGAAACTTTGTACGGGCCACTTACTACAATCTTCAACAAATCTATTGAATTGTGCTATTTACCCTCCGAATGGAAAAAATCGTTTATTATCCCTTTGTTTAAAAGTGGTAATAAATTCGATGTTGCAAACTATAGAGGAATTGCTAAGCTGAATGCTATTCCTAAACTCTTAGAAAAAATGTTAACCGACAGCTTATCACACCAAATTTCTTCGCTGTTATCTCCTTGCCAACATGGATTTTGCAAGTCGCGTTCCACGACAACTAATATACTGGAACTTACTACTATGGTAAATGATGGATTTTTAAAAAACATGCTAACAGATGTAATTTACACGGATTTCAGTAAAGCCTTCGACAAAGTGAACCATGAAATGTTACCATGCAAACTATCACTAATGGGATTTAGTTGTACAGCCCTAAAGTGGCTGCGTTCTTATTTATTTGATAGAACTCAACAAGTTAAGTTTAGAAATGTTACCTCAACAGACATATACGTCACTTCTGGTGTTCCCCAGGGAAGTCATCTTGGTCCTACACTGTTCACGTTATTTATAAATGACCTCCCATCTGTTATCTTGTATTCCAATGTACTCATGTATGCAGATGATGTCAAAATATTCAAGAGCTTTAAAGACTCTAATCAACAACTTTTACTACAGTCTGATATTGATAAATTTTCCCAATGGTGTACAATTAATTTAATGGACCTTAATATTAAAAAATGTAAACATATGACGTTCTACAGAACTAACAAATTAGAATCTCGATACTATCTTAATGGAATTATACTTGAAAAAGTGGACAGCATAAATGATCTGGGCTTTTTGTGGGATCATAGGCTAAATTTCCGTAATCATATCGCTTTAACTGTTAATAAGGCTAACGGTGTTCTTGGTTTTATGAAACGGTGGTCTAGAGAATTTTCTGACCCCTATGTCACGAAACAACTTTATACATCTTTGGTTCGGCCAATTCTTGAATATGGATCAATTGTTTGGGATCCTTACTATTCCATTCATATAAATAGTATTGAATCAGTACAAAAGCAATTTTTGATTTTTTGTTTACGTGGTCTTCGTTGGAATTCGTATGTTTTGCCATCGTATGTAAATAGACTTGCTCTTATTAAGCTGCCAACCTTAAAAAGCCGCCGTGTTATGCTGAGTATATCTTTTCTACTTGGATTAATTCATGGTGAAGTTTATTATACGTTCCTGCTTGGTAAAATTAACTTCTGGGTTCCAAATAGGCCTACTCGTAACTTTCAACTCATCAGTCTTAACTACTACAGATCTGATTATGCTAATAATGACTCCTTTCGTCGCATTTGTGAAAATTTTAATAAATTGTATCATATTATAGATCTTTCTGAAAGCAATGATATTTTAAAAAGAAAACTAATTTTGTATTTAAATAGTATTCACACCTGTATTATATTCTTTAGTCTGTAAGGATTTATAATCTATAGACCAAATAAAATAAATAAATAAATAAAAATAAATGCTCTGTTATATGAGATATTCGAATAAGGCATTTTGGGAGACCTGAATTAGCCTTTCAAGGTGTTTTACCTGAGGCAAGAGTAAATTTTTCTTTTTACCAGAGAACGAAAGAGGCTTCAGAGATGCCCTTAAAGTTTTCTAACACTAGCTCAGGGTATTACAAAGGGTCTGCAGTAAACACACAGAAGTGCCGTTTCCTTACGTATAATTTTTTTTCCTTAACTTCATTTACAATTATAAATAAACTGTAACTGTAGCAGAAGTAAACTCCATTTTTTAACAAAACATTGGATACATTTTTGTTTCAAAAATAGAATGAATTTCTATGACATTTTTTTAAGACGGCAGGGAGATTTCTCCTTATCAGAGAAGGCACTGCGACCAAGTTAGGTCTATTGGACCTACTCCCTTTTATGCCCCTAATTTCTACAAAAAGAAAGTTGGTCGTGTTCGTACCTAAGACTTATCTTTACCTATTTCAACGTTTATTTGGCCTGCGTGTTTTCATCTTAAGTTTTCTTTGGAAATATGAAAGCTTTTACAACACAGATTTCTATACACAGCTAGATTTCTTTTTGCAGAAATTACGGGCATAAGTTGGCCAAAATACCCTCTGCTTCCATCAGAATTTAATTAATTATTTTGCTGTTGTTTTACTGACTATGGATGCACTACTTGTGCCATGCCCTAAATGTTTACGTCTGGCCGATGCCAGCGCTGGACATTCACACAGCAAATGCCCAGTGGACTCACCTTCATCAAGATATTCATGGCTTTCTGACAGGCCCATCCTAAAAAGATGGTACTTGACCGTGTGGTGACCTGTTAGATAAGCAGCCCACAATAGGAGTTGCTGTCTATTGAGCCCTTTCATCCCTATTGTAATTTAGGAAAGATCAGATCTTTTGCCTGACGCATTCCCTAAAGCGATAGCCAGTACCTCCTATGTTTCCAGAAAGCCCAGTCCTCGAAAAGGGACTGGGTAGTGGCCTAACTAAGCCAACAAAAGGGCTCGAGGCCTACCATCTAGGCGTTCGAACCAGCCTTGGCTATTTCATCAGCCGTATAATTTCTTGGGACCCCTGAGTGCCCCGGCTCCTGTAGCCTTTTTGGTCATTAAATCACCAACTTTGAGGATAGTTTCCAGGAAGAGAGTGCTTTAATGACCGCTTGGCTATCAGTGAATGTTACAATGCTGTTGCCAACCATTCCCTTTTCAAGAATGTTAATGCAACACACAACACAATACCGTGAATCTTGGCCTGGAATACGCTTTACCATGGCATTCGCGTATTAGGTCCAAGTACCCCAGCAGCTACATCATTCTCTGATTTGGAATCATCAGTATATCATTGTCACAGGCGCTCCCCTTTAAGGGAGGATTCTCTTGAATAGTTTTTTAAAGCAAAGTTCTGTGATCTTTATGTCCGCTCTTGAGCAGATAAGATAGGCCAGGAGCTAAATTCATTAGGCAAGCAATCTGTAAGTCTAGATGTTAGCTGGATCCTTAAGAGACTCGATTATCCTTATATGGATGTGTAATGGTAGTATAACCTCAATGACTTCAAGCGCGCCTTCAGGGCTAGACAACCCATTCTTTGCAGCTTATTGCACTTCTCTGATTGCAGACACCTGGTGGATCTTTGGCACTATACCAAGGATCCATTGGTAATTTTCGAACTAATCATCATAAAGTACAGCCGCTTAATTATTTTTCTGACATACCCAGGGATTAAATGAGGCTGAAGAAAACCTAAAATGCTGCTTTAGTTTTAAGTATAGCTTGAAACTAGAACTAATTTATTTACAAAATTAATCCCCCTTGAATTTTATTCCTCTACTAAGGTCCATTGTCACAACTTACCGATAGCTAAAGGTAGGATTTTATCAGCGTTATAAAAAGTATCCCATTGTTACAACTTTACTTTAACCTACCAGGTAGGATATACCTTAACTCACTTTAGGTTAAAGTAAAGTTTAAATAATGGAACACTTTTTATAAGGCCAGTTAAAGTCTACTTTTAGCTATCGGTAAGTTGTGAAAACGGGCCTTAATATTTCTGCTGAATGCAGAAAAAGTAATAAATTTCCTTATTTCTTTAAACAAGTTATTGATTCTTTTTTAAGTATTTCCCTACTGACCACCTTTTCGCTTCAAATGAAAACAAAAAAAATTACTCTTTTAAAAACAAAACTGTTTAAAAAAAATAAATAAAAATTACCAAACAATGGCTTGTTTTTAAGTGATTGCATTATAATGTTTAAAATGCACCCAGGCTCCTCTATAAATGGTCAATAACAGCACAATAAAGCAAACCAAAAGAAAGAAAAAAAATACTTCTAAAAGAAAATAACAAAAAAAAAAAACTTTGAAAAAATTAGGTAAATTGTCATATGACTTATTTACTCTACATATAGACCGTGGTTAAAAGACTGTTCAAAGTTTTTAGAGCATAGAAAAGACCTTAAACCAAAAATAGTAAAACAAATATAAAAAAAAAAGTAGAAGAAAAACTTAACTAGTGGTCTATTGTTTAGGAGCCCATATTTTTTATATGGTAATCAATTATAACATATTAAAAACAATAGAAAAATTGTAACAATTTGCTAAATGCATTAACGTTAAGTTAATGTTTGTACAAAAAAAAAAAAAAAAAGAAAAAGAAAAGAGTAGAATAGCTGTATCTAGTGTGGTAACCGAGATTTGTATCTTTTCCATAAAGTCAGTTGAAAAGACCAATACAAAAACTATTTACCGTTTAGCTTTGTTTTACATTTTTTTTTCTCTTTGAATTTTTTTTCTTTTTATATAATTTTATTATTTTCTAAATACTTTTTAGTAAAATTCTTTTCTTAAAGATTTATTTGTTGTTTTAGTTTAAAATATAAATCACGTTTAAGCTTGTTATGTTTACACGCATGATTGCCTGCCTGTCTGCCTGCCAGCCAACCTGACTTCGTTATTAATGCGTGCTTTGGAAATTTTATCAGATTTTAGGTTTAAATAAAAAAAAATTGGTTATTTTGTTTTTTTTTTTTTTTCTTTTTGTCTCGTTTATAAATTTAGAACAATTTGTTGTTTTATTTAACATAAAAAAAAGCAAACCAAATCACTATATGCTTTACTAATTGCTAAAGTTAGCGTTTAAATATTTAAAAATTGTTTGTTTCTTATTTTATTTAGAGTTCTTAAACAATTAAAGTAATCACGTTTAAGAATTTCCTCAAGTCTTTATATAGTAACCAGATTAAATAAGCGATATGGTTATGCACTATTAACATAATGGTCAATGTATTTAGGAATATAAAAAAAAAAGAAATAAAGAAAGTTGTATTAAAGAAAACATTCATTTTTAAAATTGGAATATGGGGAAAATAAATAAATAGAGTAAAGCAGAGTGAGCTATATTGTTTGCATTTTTTATAACTTTTGTTTTAAATGCCTACTGACTATGCCATTCGTTTCTGAACAAAGAAAAAGAGGAAACTCCAAACTCTATTCATAATTTGATAATGAGCGATCAAGCCTGTTTCTTTTTAAATGGCTGCGTCAATTAGCTAAACCACAGGATTTGGGCTACCGAGAATCCTAGAGCAATTCATCAGCAACAATTATGTACAGTGACCCTCATAAATATTTGGCATATTTTTTTACTCCATAAAGATTAAATACATTCCTCAAAATGAAGAACAAGTTGTTTACAAGTTTGTGATATGTGTTACAAAGTAAACATGATAATAAAATTACAAAAACTTGTAATTTCATGGCCTTTTTCTGATATTAAAACTATTTTGACCCTACACAGAAAAAAATATATCAAGAAAATTTTTAATAAGACAGTTTGTTAAAAATAAAATTTTAGGTCAACAAACTTTTTGTTTGATTCAAAGAAAAAATTTATCAAATTTACACTTTGCAAAATAGCACTCAATAAAACATATTTAATAATAAAATAATTAAATATTATTTCATATTCAATAAAAAAAATATTTGAATCAAAGTAAAGACAGTATTTTAACAACTCTTGTCCATTTTTAAAAAGCTCATAATTCTCATTTGATTTACAGTTTTATTTGAATAATATATTTAGTGTTGCCAAAGTCTTTGGAAAAGGTTTCCTGATGATCTGGCCTAAGCAACCAGTGAAATGCGCATAGGAACTTACTTATCCTCGCATAATAAACTTTAGTATTTTTATAAAAATATAAAAATTGAAAATTTATGACATCATCATTAATAAATAAAAAAATAAAGATTTTGTTAACATTTTGTTTGATTTACTTAACATTTTCAACAATTTATTTTAACAAATCAAGTAAACATTTTGTTGAAAAAAATTATTTTGGGCAACAACTTTTTTTATTGACTCAATAAACTTGGTTGTTAACTAAAAATTTAACAATTATACACACAAATTTTTTATCAATATCGCATAAATCGTCATCGCAGAAAATTCAAAAATTTTTGTAATCAAATATGCGATTTTCGTATTCAAATATGAAAATTATTTTTTTCTGTATATAATTAATTAATACTCACAAAAGTATTTTGCTTTTTTAAAAAAATCATCTTATCCTTGCGAATATTACATTTACATTTTATATGGGCTTGCCTCGTTTTTACGTTTCAATCATATTTTCGTTGGAATAAGGATACTATTTCCAAGGTATTTTAATATTATGTATCTAATTAAAATGCCTAAAGGAAAGGAACTAAGTTTTGCCGAGAGGAAAATCATCTTGCATCTTCATGACCAAGCTTTTTTTATATCGCAAATGTTTGAGAGGTGTCGTCAAACAATAGAAAATATAGTTAAGCGTGCAAAAGAACGTGGAAATTTGGAAAATTTGGCACGACGTGGCCGCTTAAAATTGTTATCAGCTAGAAATGAAAGGAAAATACTTAAAGAAATTCATGAAAACCCGCATTTATCTGCTCCAAAAGTGGATGATAAGCTGAGAGGAACTCTGTGCAACAAAGTTAGCAACGAAACCCTTCGTAGAGTACTACAATCAAACAACTTAAATGCTCGAGTGCCAAAAAAAAACTGCTAATTTCTGAAATAAATAGAAATAAGTGATTGTCTCTCGCCAATCAACATATAACCAAAGGTTTTGACTTTTGGAAATACGTAATATTTAGCGATGAAAGCAAATATAATATTTTTGGGTCTGATGGACGACGCATGGTTTGGAGAAAGCCGAATGAGTCCCTTAATATAAAAAATATCAAGCCGACAGTAAAACATGGATGAGGTTCTGTTATGTTATGGTATGTATGTATGTCAGCCTCAGGAGTTGGAAATATAATTTTTATAGATGGATTTAGGGACAGACATGTGTATCTAGCAATTCTTAAGAAAACCTTAACGCAAGTGCTGATAAAATGGGACTTCCAGCAAGAGATTTATGGGCGTATTTGGAGGAAAAGGTTCGTCAACGCCGCATATCTTCGAAAACTACGTTGAAACAAGTTTTGCTACAAGTGATTAATCAGTTTTTAATCATCAAAAGTGAGATCTGGAAAGACTCATTTAAGGGATTTTTACAAAAACGTATCACCATAAGGATTTATCAATACGTGATATCTTAAAAGTGTATACGTGAGCATGGCCAGGCATTTTTTGGCTTTTTCCAGTTTTTTTTTTTCATATAATTATTAAATATGTATAAAAGAACTTAACTTTAGGTATTCCCCAATCAAGAAAACGGGGAAAAAGTTTAAATTCAAATACCGTAGGCGTGGCAATTGGACAAATAAAAATTTGTGCAAATTATATCCACATGGCCCTGGCCAGGTCCTGCCCTTTTATATATGTACTGTAGTAAATAAAATCAAAACGAAACGTTTTAAAAAGCGAACGCAGCATATAAGAATTCTTTGATTTACTTTTATTTCGAAGAATTATTTTACTTGCCAACAAAATGTAGCCATAAAACTCTATGCAAATAAAAGAAGTCCGAGCCAGGCCCAGGACTTCATTGTGATAGCTACAAGAAACTCCATACAAAATACAAGTGTTGCCAGCCGTGTCCAGGCGGCAGTTTGTGCCACACAGTCTAGGTATTTACTTAAGCGTTAATATCAGTCCTCAACATCCAAATTATCATTTAAAGGCTTCCGTAGCTTTACTTCTTTCTATGAATATTTAGTTTAAGAATCCAGCTATGCTAGTTGGATATAATTTAAAACACATTTGTTTTATAATTTTATAATTACATAATAAATAATGTGATTTTCAAA
This sequence comes from Pollenia griseotomentosa, assembly GCA_963931875.1. NCBI lineage: Eukaryota > Metazoa > Arthropoda > Insecta > Diptera > Polleniidae > Pollenia > Pollenia griseotomentosa. The sequence continues at coordinate 103,166,644 of OZ007560.1, forward strand.
AGCGATTCCTTTGAAATTAACTTGTTTTCTTGTTGACTAATTTAGTAGGCAGCCTAGACAAAACGTTGTATTAGTTGAATAAAAATATTGTTCATTTGTTTGCCATATTGGATTATTTATTATTATTTTGTCAAATAAAACTGGCAAAAAAAACAAGTTTTTGCAAAAGTTCGTTTTTTGCTTCTCTAGAAAACCACCTGATAAAACATATAAACCTCCCCTAGTGTCTAACAAAATTATAAGCAAATTTCTTAAAAAGAAAAAAAAAATTCCACGAAAAAGATCTTTCTACATCCTGCTTGACATCTGAAACCACCTCAGTAAAACTAACTACCATGCAAATTAATTGGTTTGATTTTATTAAAACAAATCTTTTGATTAAGAGCAACAAAATAAAAATATATGAATGTTTGTATTTATACAACAAGTGTGAAGATTAACACACATTTTAAAAGAAAAAAACTCATTTACCATGACTGTTTTTTTACTATAAAGGAACTTACGACCGTGTTCGTGTATATGATTAAATTATTAACTTCTTAATTACGAAGATTAATAAAACCCACAAACAACAAACAAACGAATAAAAAAAAATCGTCAACACTTTTGCTGCTATTATCAGCTTAATAGCCACAAAGCCGCAGAAAATAATTTTCATTTCATTTCCTTAAAAAATTACATACTTGCAAAATTTTCTTTTTTCTTAAATTTTATCTTGAATGGTGTTTTTTTTTTTTTTTGTTTTTTTCTGTTTTTAAAAATCTGCTCAATTTCACCTTGACAGTGTGCATGATTAAAAGATTTCTTACTAATTTAAATCCAACGTCAAGAAGAAAACATGGCCAAAGTGTTAAGTGTTAAACAACAACAATAACATCAAGCTTCAAAGAGCCTCAGGTGACTTTAAGTGCCTGCAGAGTTTTATCAAAAAGAAAATTGTGTAAATTTAATTTTTCTTTTTCACTTGATATTCAAATACAGATTAGTTGTTTTTTTTTTCTTCTTTTTATTTATTTCTGTTGGAAAATGTTAAAATAATTGTTGGTTGTTAGTTTGTATACAAGAGAAAAGAAATTACTTTTTATTAGAAAGAAATGCTAAGAAACAAATGAAAAGAATATAATTTCGGCAAATGGTTAATGAATTTTTAATTGCACAAGCTTGTAATTGATAAACCAGATTAAAGATTTTAAAAATAATCAGAAAAGTCAAATTAAACCCGATTAATATGGTAAAAAAAAAACAAAAGACTTAAGACTCAAGCATGGGAAAAAGTACAAGAACACTTCTTGATTGAAATCACTACTATTATACGTGTAAAGCAGCAAAAGCTTTAAGAAAAACGCAATTTTCTAAACAAAAGACTTAAGAACCAAACGTTATTATTTAAATTCAATAAAGATTGATGAATTTCCAGATATACGCCTTTAATACAAATTCAGCAAATTATCTGAGAAGTTCTAATTGGCAAAAAAAGAGCTTTTTTAACCACAAGGACAATTTAAAAAATATAGAAATCTTGCAATTAAAATCTATTTATTTGTTTAAAAAAAAACTTTGTATCAACACAATAAAGATAAAGAATACTAATCGATAACTTTAGTATCTTTCCACAGCTGCACTTATAAAATTCTTTTTCAAACAAAAGAATTAGAACTTAAGTATTAAGTTATTCATATAAATAACTGCGAGCAGAAAGGGAACTACTGGCATTTACTTCATGTACATTATTTGAGTATTGCTAAAAAACCAGTGTTAAAAGTGTCATCTTCGACAACTTTAAATTAAAGTCACTTCTCCCCTCTACGAGCTAAGAAGATAAAACTTGCACTTATTATTATTAACTACCCAGTAAAAAATGTGTTCCAAAAGGAGCAGGTTTTATGTATGAATTCATACCTCAAATCGCTTCCAACCATCTAATGGGATGCCAATGTACTGGGTGTTCCCGGTTTGGAGGACTACTTTCTGTTAACAATAAGCGCTTCTTTTAACATGCAAACAAAGCACTCCTAAAGTGCTTTATTAAGGACTAATTGTATTAACATATTCATTAAAGTTTCGCTTTTACTTGTTTAAAAGCCTTTTTTTAATAATTTTCATGAACCATAATATATTTTTATTTTTTCGCCTTAAAACCTTCTTTGTTGTCAGCTCTAAAATAGCAGATTTTTGTAAATTTTTTTCTTTTTCATTTACTGCGGTACACTGAAAGAATTATGCTTCATAAATCTAATGAATCAATTTCATAAAACCTTTTTCTGTAATCCAATGAAAAATTTCGGTACGGGAATGAAATTTTACAAACATAATTATACAATTTCATTAACACTACGAAATTGAGTTTCGTAATTTGGTAAAATTTTTCATTAAATTAATGACAACTGAATATCTTTTTCAAAAGAAAAATTCAACTAATTGTTATACATTATTTCAATAGGTTTTTTAAGATGAAAATGAACTATTATTCACTGTATTCAAATATTTTTCAGTTAATGAAAAAAGTGTAACTTCATATTTTCCATGAAAAATGTTACTAAGTCAAAGAAAACAAGATGAAGTTCTCTAACTTTAAAATACTTATAACTAGAAAATATTTTCTTCCTATAACTGCTGTAAAAACGTATTTTTAATTCCACTCTAAGCGATAAACATGAAAATATAGGAAAAAAAATTGTAAATTTCAATGTTTCATAACATTAATGAAAAAATTCATAACGATAACGAAACACTGAATTAACCTACATGTTAGTAATAGGTTCAAAAACAAACAACGAGAAAGAAAAAACAAGTGCAAACAATTCTCACGTTCTTTTTTCTTTAATTGTTGATTTAAATGCACAAAATTTACGTAGCACTACAAGCCAGCAAAATGGAAAGAAACAAGATGAAGGTCGTCCCAGGCTGGAAAATTAATTAAATACAATTTATAAAAGGTAAGTTTATACAAGTAGAACATACATCATGTAACAGGAATATTTTAACGAAATAAAATTAATATAACTTGATGATTTAAAACAGAAAAAACAAATAAATTCACAAAAACTCAAAACGCACATTGAAATAATGGCTGAAATAAATAAACATAAATTGATAACCATATCAATCATTCAACTAAAAAAAACTGTCATAAAAATTACCAAATTTAATCAGTAATTTAATGAATTTATGGCATTGAACCAATTAAAATTTTTATCGATTTTATGAAACATTTCATTAACGGGGGCTTATGTGACATTCTTCATTAATCCAATGAAGGGTTACATAGGTTGAATTTTAATGTAATTTTTCATTGGATTAAGGTCAAAATCCATTGGATCTTTGAAGAAAATTCGTTTAGTGTATAAGAGCTCTCGTATTGAAGCGCTCGATTATGCGCTTTTTCTCTTATATATATATTAGTTCCTTTAAACTCCTACAAGGAGCATAGGGCCAAACATCTCTTAAGTGCTTCAAAAAACCCAATTTTTTTACTGGGTACTCTGTTTTAATTCATTATTTTTAAATTAATGTTTTGAAGTAGTTCCCTTTCTGCACTTAGCGACTCATATTCATATTGAAGAAAAAGTCCCATAGGAGTCGCACCAAGGAAAATAAAATATATCACTGTCCTACATTAATTTTTTGTCCTTCACATTTTCTCACAACCTACTTGCCCCTTATCACCATCCATTAGGGAGGCTTCCATACAAATATAGCGGTTTAATAAAAATCTTAAATTTGGCCCCTGCAGCGCCTAGGATACCCTTAGACGGTGAAATGAGTCGCTTCTAAGGGTATAAAAAGGATGACCGACCTCTATTTGTCTTTCTTTCTAAACCTTTTCTCAAAACATACTTGCCCTTTAAAGCCACCCCTTAGGGGGGCTTCCATACAAATATGGCGGTTTAATGAAATTCTTAAATTTAATTAACATTTTTCTTCTTTTGTGATTAAAATCAAAAGTTCTAGACAGATTTAAATTATTTATGGCTTGTTTGGTTTGCAACTTCGTTTTTATATGTCTAGAAAAAAAAAATAGAAGTATAGCTGCATTTTCCAATTTTTGATGATTTAAAAAAAAATCTAAATTTTGCTAAGAAAGTATTTTTTTTTTTTTGCCAAAAAAAAATATGTTTCTAAAATGACTAGGCATATTAGAAACCTTTCTTAAAGACCATTTTATCGCGGAATTTCGGTTTTTTAGGTTGTTCAATAAACTAAACCGTTTTTGAGTTCCTCAAAACAGAGTCAACTCAGAATTTTTCAATTTTCACTTTTTGTAAGAAATCGATGTACAGTGGCCATATCTACACATTGTAAAAATCTTAGATCAATTTCTCTATTATATTGCCAAAAAAAAAATTACAATTTTATCCCCCCTTGTAGCATAAAAGTACATATAAAAAGAAAAAAGTTTTGTCTCTACTGAAAATTTATGCGGTGTGTTGTGCAACATCCACCATTTCCGAAATAACGTTATATCTCAGAACAATTCAATTCAGAGTACCCGAATTATGTTAAAACGCCATGTGCCCCGCTTGTCAGTTTTTTCAATTAACACAGTTATTTTAATTATTAAAGTCCCATAAAAATAAATATACCTGGTATTTAACCAGTATTTGCCAATACATCGGCTTAATACCGGGTAGAATCCCATCTATAAATATGCCACTTTGTTTCTCTATAAAAAGTTAAACAAACTTTTTCTTTAATTCTTTTAAAATTCCTATTTTCAAGCCTTTTACTTTCTTGAAAAACACCCAGGCATTTAAAAGCATTTATTAACTAGTCTACTTTATACAATTTTAATCCGGCCTCATTTGTGTCAAACTCCCAATTAACTCTTCATATTTATTTTATTTCTTTCCATGAAACTAAAATCCTCGTTTTTTTTTTTAAATAATGAACAAAGAAAAGAACACCAAAGCTTTCTGTCATAAATACATGCACGTTCTTGGTGTAAAAAACATATTTATTTTTTTTTGTCTTTAGCAAACTTCTTTCAAAACATATTTAGCAGTCATCGTCGTCATAAGTTGCCATAAAGAAAATTGTCTTAGACATTTGTGAAGCTGTGGAAGATGAGAAAAATATCTCTTAATTAGCTGCATATCAAAGTAAAGGAAAAACATATTATGAGACTTCTATGTGAAGAATATGTTGCGTGCTTTTCTTGCAAAAGGAAATGAAAACATTGCAAGTTAAGATTCTAGTTCAGAGATGAGTTTAAAAATAAAAATTAATTGCCACAAATTGCTGAAATGAATGTAAATGATATTTCAACTATTCTACAAGTTTAATAAATCAATGTCTAATAATGGGTGTGCATTATTTTAATGTTAAAACTGCTGATTAGCCCTTTCTTTTGCTTGGAACTTGGGACCTGTCATAGTTTTTAAAGTGAGATCTTTATTGACGGATCACGTGAGAGTTTGATGCAGAAGCACTTGAAATATGGTGACATGTAAATTAAGGGAAATCACTTGAAAAGGCAAATTAAAAATAATGCTGTGGGAATGGAGATTAACGAAGCTAAGACTTTATATAGGAATTAATAAGCTGTGTTTTCTAAGATATTTTATTTAAAAAGGGTTTCTTTGCATTTGAAAGAGAATTTTTTGATCGGTTTTCACAAAAATTTAATATGGAATGATTTTTAATTTATTTGTAAGGATTTCTTAAAACTTCAGAAATATTTTGGTAAGAGGATTTAAAAAGAATATTTTTAACCAGTGTTCGAAAATAAACAGAACATTATTTTGCCCTCGGCTCACTCACCCAAGAACGATATCTAATTTTTTAGTGATTGTGTAGACCAACACAACCCTTAATACCGTTCGTAACTATTTTCAAGAAAGAGCCGAACATTATATAGCGTTCTGTTCTTCTATAAAAAAAAAACAGTACAATTGTAGTGATACTGTAGACAAACTTTATGTTTTAATGTTCTATAATTCATAACAAGGTGAACAAACGAAAATTTTGTTTGTGTTTTGTGCATATGTTTTGTTGTGTTAAATTATTTTCTGGCTTTTTGTTTTTTTTTTTCGTATGTGTATTTTGTTTTTGTAAAAAATGTTTGGTTTTTTACCAGTCAAAATGGACGAAAATTAATGAGACGAACCGAACGCAATGAAGTTTGTGGTTTTACAAAAAAAACCCCGAAAGGTATTAAATTTTCTCATCTTTTGTTGAATTGGATAAAAGTATAAGTTGTTTTGTTCGAAAGATGACAAACAGTAAAACACTGTTTTAACACCTTTTTCCAGTCAAAAAAATATGAAAAAATATAAAATAAAATTTTTTTTATTCATTATTTTTAAAGCCTAAATAGTGCATTAGTTAGTTAGTAAGTTAGTTGTTCTTTATTTTTTCAAAAATACAAAAAAATACAATAAGTACTATAATTTTATAATTAATGTGAAAAAGAACTTACGACTATGACATATTTTCGTCAGTGCAATATAAGAATCGGCAAAAACCAATTTGTAATTGACAAGTTTTCTTCCTTAAAAGCACCCTTATAAGCACCCATTGGCCGAAAGCACTACAATAGCATGACCACATGTAGCCAATCGGTTCAGAACAGCTAAAAAGTATTTACATTTATCAGATAATAGTCACTAAAATACAACAGATCTTTTTGTCAAGTTCCCCCACTTGTTGATGTTCACAATAAAAATTTGGTGCAGTTTATGCAGATGATTCCCTATTTTGGGTGAGGAATAACCATTTTTTTTTTTTTTTTTTATTTAAAAGTGTAGATATACAAAAGTCGGCATAAGTATTTTAACAAAATAAAAATGGTGCATTTTTATGTTTGATTTTTGTACATCTTTTTAAGTTTCTATGAAATAATATTTGTTTGCTTATATTTAAGTTTGTTTTTTTTTTAAATAAAAAGGAAAAAAAAAAACAAGAATTTTTAAAAAAGCCGTTTAAAAATCAAACGTAAAAATTCACGATTTTTATTTCGTCATAAAACTTATGGTGACTACTGTATTCTACAGTATTTTATATGGTGGCTCAAACTGTTTTGGGTTGCCTGGATAACGTGCCTGTCCCCTATTGCCATATATTCTTTTTTTGAAAATTTTTTGTTTTTGTCATCCCTGTCTAGTGAATAAGCGTAAATTTTATGATTAAGATACTTTATAAAAAATCTAATACAAGCAAGAGCCTCCGTCAAATCAATGGTGTATTCAAATCGGTATTGCCGTAAGAAAATAAAAAAATAATACTCTTCCACAGCCGAAGGCAATTCATATAATCATATAATCATATAATCAAGGTATAGATGGAGCTGACTTTTATCACAATGGCCCTCTTTAACAAATTAAATTTCGATCTCATCCTTAATTACCCAGTGCTTTGTTTGTTAATTATGTTCGGCATTTGTTCATGAGTTTAAAAAAAGTTTTTGAATAAAAAATATAAACATATTTTGTTTTTAAAATTTCATTTTTTCCCCCAATATTTCAGTCAACATTGTCGACCATCTACAGGGGTTCTATATAAAAATTCAAAAATATTACACAAATTATTAAAAATTACACAAAACATTTCAAACACGAAAAATATAACTGCAGTTAAAAATAAATAAACGAAAACAAATAATCACTTTTTGGAGCTGTTGTTCAGCTTTAAGCCTTTGTGGACTAATGTTTATTAAAGCTTATTTTGGTCTCCATCTGTTTTTGTGTGAGCTAAGATGTCTTCTGTATCTAGTTTCTCTGGGGTACAGTCAATACTGCAAGTTGCCTGAGTTCAGGATTGATAGATCTATTGAGATAATGGCTTATCAGGGATCTATCTGGTACCACTGTAGTCAGTAGACTGACACGGCTCAGGTCTGACTAATGACTTATATTTAAAGTCATTGCAAGTGAGATCTTAAAAAGTCCGCTTCAAAAGCTTTTTTAAACCACTCGTGGGAAGTTTCGGACTGTTAAAGGATATCCCTAGGCGGGGTTGCTATTCAGAAGATGCTGCTGGCTATTCCTTAAGCAGCGAAGGCAAGATAGTGTATGATTAAACCTAGCTATACACTCAAATTGCTATCTGTGTGTTGGTGGCGTTAACGCACTTGAGCACTTCGTAGTCGCATTGTACCATAGAGATTTATAAGTTTTTTTTTTCTCCATATAGAAAACCCAAAGCAATACTTTTTCACAAAAAAATTACATAATTTTTTTTTTTATTATTGATTGATTTTGTCAGTGATCGATTTTTCGACCAGTATATACAAAGAAAACTACAAATCGCTAGGAAGTCTCAGAAGCACCTCCCTGCAAGGGATTCAAAAAATTCCTACGGTAGCGGCCGATAATGGGTTTAAGCCTCTTGTACTTTTTGGGCTAACCAACCTATTTATGAAAAACGCTTAAAAGCTTTTCTGAAACAAATAAGTGTCAACGACATTGCTTCAATAAAAACAAAAAAAAGCATAGAACATATTCCTGGCAAATATTGAAGGAATAATGGCCAATTTTCAGGATTGATATTAAAACACATTTATGTTTAAAATCGTTTTAAATACAAAATTCTCTTCTTCACTAAATACTTAAATCAAACTTAATTCCCCGATGTGGTGCACTTAATTTTAAGTTTCTTTTGTAATATTTTACCAAGGTGGTTTAAATATCACGACAATACAACAACAAGAAGCACAGCAATAACAATCAGCTGTTTTTTGAGACCACCTTGTAAATAATTATACTTTTTTATGATATTTTTTTGTATTTCGTAGTGCTACCATACTTTTATCTTATTTAAATAAGACTTTTTAAATAAAATTAAAAAAATCCATCTGTATTTAAATACGATTCAAGTTTTTATGAAAATTAACTTAATTTAGATTTAATTACTATCCTGAAAATTGGGCATAAGATTATTAAAGTCTAAAAGCTTTTAAAATTGTAATTTGACTTTGAATACACATTCCAATTAATATGTAAATTTATAAGAAAAAAGCTCTTCTTAGAACTTTGCTAAGAATCCCTTAGAGAAAGGTTTGCGGTTCCCAAAAGCATTTATAGAAAAAAATTTTATATAAAGAAAGCCATACATAACTTTTCTTCAATAAAAAATTATTTCAAAGCCAAAGGCCCTTGAAATATTATGTTTTTCTTTAAGCTTTCTTAACGAATTATAGAATTTTTATCCAAATAAATGTTCTTTCGTTATTTGTAGCACTTTATCGCGTTTTTTATTTTCATTTAAATTTTTTTTTTCTCCAGCTACTTGTCTATGTACTAAATTTGTATTTAAACACTATTCCACCTCCCAGTTTTTATCCGTCATGCCTTTCTTTTGAAAAACAATATTTTTTATTGTCTAATAAATTCTAGCAAAAACCTGCCGACTAGAAAAACTGTTTTAATTAATCGGACTTAGATTTCACACCAAATAAGAGTAGTAAACCCCAAGCAATTAACATTTAGTCTAAAAGCCTAAATACAAGATTTCATTTTCCCATTTTTCTTTCGGTTTTGTTATTCTCTTTCTTTACTGTTTGCATCATCTGTTACAGATGAGTACATAAATATTTAAGTTTGTACATATTTTTCTATAATTTTCATGTTTATTCTTTTTTTTTCAATTTATAACCATTAAAAGCATAATAATGGATTATAAAAATAGCAATAGCAAAAATATTAAAAAAAAAGATTAACACAAAAAAATTCTTAGAAAATGTTAGCAAAATAATTTTACAAAAAAAAAAAAAAAACTAATAATTTTCTTGACTTCAACACACTTTAAATTATGCCAAAACATCATTTTAAAGTTCTCGGTGCTGTTTTCTATTCCATTTCTTTGTTTCTAGTATAGAACATTAAAAGAACATGAACAAAAATTCTATGTAAAAAATGATTTATGATTTTTAAAAACACCCAATGAAATTGAAAAAAAAACACACGCTATTGCTTGCAAAAGTAGTTTTCATTATGGATAATGGTGGGGGAAAAAAGAAAAACATTACTTTTTTTAGGTGGAAAATCCCAGAAAACACAGGGAAAACTTTAAGCATTTTTTTATGTTTTTTGATGGAAATTTTTTAAAACTAAACTAGTTGCTGAAATTCTTGACATTGTTTTGGTTAATTTACGTTTTTTTTTTTTTTTTTTTTTTTTTTGTTTATTTACAAAAGTTCTAGTTAAGTTTTCTTTTTATCTTTATTTTATAATACATATGTATTATTTGAAAAATTATTTTAAATATAGTTATTGTTCTTAAACAAAAGTGGCTAGGAAGCTAAGAGTTTGTCTTTGTCTAATAAAATTGCAAAGTTAGTTATGGTTATTTTGGATTTAGAATGTTAAAAATTATACTTAATTGAATAAGAATGTTTTTGTGTTATGAATAATGCCCTTAAAGATGATTTTACGTTGTTTCATATTTATTTACAATTAAACTAAGTTTGAAGAAAAACTAGAAATATAAAAAAAGCTTAAAAAGCTTACATAGAAGCTTAGAAACAATTCCTTTCCTTAATTTTGTCTGAGCACAACAAAAGCTCCTGGCTCTTATTGGATTGCTTTTATAATTTTGGCCAAAAAACTTTGAATATACAAAATTTTCTTACTTTTAAAATAAAAAAAATCCTAAAAATCCCGTATTGAGTTCCCAGAAAGCTGAAATTTAAATTTCGAAAATTTTTTTAACTATAGTCCATTAACACTAAATTTTAAAGCAATTGGATTAAAATAAAAACTGGTTTTTATTAAAATCATTTACAAAATATATTTTTTAATACCACTGCTAAAGAAACTTTAATCGTTTACAGTTTTTTCATTAAAAGCTTTTATAAGAAGAATCTCTTGATTTTATATCGAGCAATTTTTGAAAGAAAACTATGATTATTTAAGCTTCTGTACTTAAATCTTTTTATTTTAAGATTAAAACTTTTTTTACAAAAAGCTTTTTAAATATAAAGCATTATTAAACAAAAACTTTTATGATAAAGTCATCTGTTATTAGTTTAACACTTTTAATTGAAAGTTTTTGATAGAAACCAACTCCTTCATTAAAAGCTTTTATCAGCGTTTAAAAAACTGTAGTCAAAGTAAAAAAACTGCCAGTTTTTCCACTTCTTAATTTGTCATTAGCGAAAAAAAAAACAGTTGCTTTTACTTCTGATTTATTAAATGTAAACAGTCGCTGTAAACCAACTCAAAAAGCTTAAAGTTGCAGCAACAAATTAAAAGCCTTATCCAAAGACATCGGTAGTCTATTTAGACTAAATTCTAAAAAGATAGTTTAAAACAAAAGCTGGTTTTTATTAAAATCTTTTACAAAAAAACTTTTTCAATGCCGCTGCTTAAGAAACTTTAATCGTTAACAGTTTTTTCATTAAAAGCTTTTATGAGAAAATTCTCTTGATTTTATATTGAAAAATATTAAAATTAATGATTTAAGAAATAAAAGCAAATTTTAAAAGAAATCTATGTTTTTAAAGCTTTTCTTCTTAATTTTTTTTTAAGATTTTTTTATTTGAAAATAAGCTTTTAAATTAAATGGATTATTAATCAAAAATTTTAATGAAAAATTATAACTGTTATTAGGTTAACACTTTTTACTGAAAGCTTTTGACTAAAAGCTCTTATTTCTAAAGCTTTAATTGTTAAAGCTTTAATTGCTAAAATCTTTTATAATCTTTTTATAAATTAGAAAAAGTCTTCATTTCATAACAAATTAGAAACCTTAACCAAAATCATCGGTAGACCAAAGCCTTTGTACAGGATGGCGAGAACTTCCAGAATCCGCTCAAGAGTAATATTTCTCTTGAATTTCGAAAATCATAGAGAATAATTTTAAAGAGTTATCGGAATCTTCTGACGATGAAAAGTTTTATCCGTAGATACTTTGAGCAACAAACAAAATGCACAAATAAATTGAAACCATGGAAGGAATAAACATTTAAAGTTTTTAAAAAAAGACCTAAACTCGACAATTTATTAATACTTGAAATTAATAAAGGTCGAATAAAGAACATATAACATACAAATAATAATTATATTTTAAGTAAATATGTATGTGCATATGAATTTATGTAAGGATGTTTATGAAATTACACTCACAATATTATTACAGTAACAGTCTGTAGTTTATTTAAGAAATATTCCGTTCAGTCATTTTTAAATAAATAAACATTTAAAATTCCAAGCAAATTTATTTTTAACTGATTCTAACAGTTATTCAAAAAACTAAGTGCATATTAATACGGATTTTCAGTTGCAGTTAATATTGTCCGTTGATTGGGTTAAATTCTTCTTTATGTTAAAGTAAATAAAAATGTAATTTAAAGCAACGAAAAGTTCATTTAATTTCTACTGTCAAAAATTCAACCGCGAATTCCGTAAAAATAAATCAATATTCAGTTATCTTATATAAATTAATTGTCAAAAAATTAACTACATATTCCGTAAAAACAAATAAATATGCAGTTATATAAAATGTTACTGTCAAAAATTCAACACCATATTCAGTAAAAACAATTAAATATTCAGTTATTTTATATAATTTTACTACCAAAAATTAATTTTTACTTATCTATAAAAAATGAATTGCTTGTTTTGTGTAAGCAATTCCCATTTTCTATTTGTTAAAATAATTTAGTTAAATACATCAACTGCCTGTTTGTCGATTTCGAATGTTAACGTTCGCATAGAAAATTATATTTAAAACAAAAACAATATTCGAAAATTTGTTTTTGTTTTAAATGTTATTTTCTATGCGAACGTTAACGTTCGAAATCGACGAACAGGCTGCAAATTTTAAAAGTAAAATAATTGCGAAGCCATATCGGTCATGCTGCTGGTGTCTTATAATTGAGAGTTCTTCTGTAAACAACGTGGTCAGTACAACAAAAGTAAATCAAACGTGTGTAACTGGGTAAGTAAATAAAAATATTCTCCCTCTCTCGCTTATAAGAAAAACAAGCGGACAGGTGTCTGTCTGGTATTTTTTAGAAATTCGGCTCTTTTGTGGAATAAACGAAAATTTAATAAAATAACTGAATATTTAATTGTCTTTACTGAATATGGGGTCAATTTTTTTACAGTAAAATTTTAATAAATAACTGAATATTTAATCGTTTTTACTGAAAATGGTGTTGAATTTTTGACAGTAAAAATTAAATGAACTTTTTGTTAAAAATAAATAAAAAATAGGTAGACCGGTTTTTAATTGAACTTTCATTTATTTTATATTACAATTTCAGTTAATTTTACGTACAGAATATTGTGAGTGTAGTTATAGTTTTAGCTTTATACTGAATTTCGTATGAGAACTAGGTATAAGAAATTTTATTTTCCATTATAACTAAAAAAGTACTTTTAAATGAATATTGAGTTTTTTAAGCGAGGTTTTATAAATGCGTTGATTAGGCATTTATCCGAGTTATCGGTTAAATGATTCCCCGTTCAATAACAAGATACTTTAAGGATAATTTGCTAAAATTATAAAAACAATTTTGTTAGCCTGTTTTAATTATTTTGGAAAATAAAAAGATTTTCTATATCATGGTCCTCATGACCAATATTCTATAAAAATATTTGAATATTTTTGGTTTTTAATACTTTCCTAAAACTAATCCCATTGTGCACCAATTTCTTTTCATAAGGAACTTAGTTCATTCACTTTAATTCTTTTGTATTATGCACTTACTCAACTTGCAACAATTTCGCCAGGAAAATAAGTCAATTAAATTCATATAAAACTTACCATAAATAGAACTTCCATTCACTTAACAAAATTTTCTTATCATTACGCAAGTCTTGAAAAAAAAAAATTGCGAACAACACGAATATTCACGAGTTTTCAACAGCGCAAATTCAAAATTCTAGATAAAAAACTAAAGAAAAAATTTAAATTTTATAAGATAGCAGAACTCTGCTATGAACTTTTTTCTACTAGCAGTTGGTTTATTTGTCGTTTTTTACTATAATTTATGCATAAATATAGAGATAAAAGAAAACTGACAATATAAGCCGGCTAACAAATGGCAAATGGATAAAAGAAATTGCTGTAAAGACATCATAAAACTTGAAGACCTCATTCATTTGGCTTAAATTGTAAGTTAAAGCAAGAAGTTCTAAGCTAACTGTATAAAACAAGACTTAGATGGTTTTGAAAAATAAAGAAATATTAACCAAATTACACCAACACCAGCGCGCCGCCACCACCTCCAATACATTTTCTAGGAAGTATCGTCATCAGCCTCAAATTTCATTATGCTTTTTAGCTCTTGCAACTTACAAACAACACAACATGTTATAATTGTTGATGCTTGTAGCTTTATGTATTCGTATCTATGGAAGTAAGTCTTTCACTTAATCATTGAGAAACTAAGTA